>JANFAB010000012.1:600000-1090832 GCA_024613165.1 Pisolithus albus | reverse complement strand
CACCTGGTATGGGAAGCTCGACGTTGACCTGCATGGATGGAATTAGGAGACCGGGAAACAAAAACGAGCAAAGACAAGTAGTACCATATTCAGAGTGAAGCTACCCTCTGGGTCAAGCAGAATGGTTCCGAACCGTTTGGCCAGGTACTTCCCTCCCTCGATGGCTAGGTTATGAGTGTACTCGTTTATCTTGTGTTCCCCTCCTAGCCACGCTCTGAAATCAAGTGCTGGAAAAAGCTTAGGTGCTAATCCACACGAATTCATGCACTCACCCGCAATCGGACTGATATGCGGAACATGATCAATGGTACCCGTCCCTGACACACGGTAAGCAGACGCGAGTAGAGCGAACAATTGGAAATTCACAAGCAAAGAGTTTGGCAAACTCCTGAGGACCCTTATAATCCTCGTCCTGCGGGAATGGTATTCAACCGGGGTGGGTATTGGAGATTTGATGATGTGTTGATTCCTGGAAACAGTTCGTCCGACACGCACAAAATCAACGACGCTGCACCTGACCTCTTGGGAACATAAAGGACGGCACATCCTCTCTTTGCGTAAAGCCACTTGTGACAGTTCTGTCGGGCATGCGTATGTTCATCACAAGAGAATCTGCTTCGCTTCCAAAATACTGACTGAGACCCAAAAATCCGGTTTCGCTTCGGATAAATTGAGGTCCAGTTCTTGTCCGATGGAGTGAGCGGCATCCACGAGACTGTAGATGCCAGCATCTCTGCATATGGATACCATCTCCTTCCATGGCATCAGAACGCCAGGGTGAGATGTAATGGAATCGATTATCGCAATGATCGTTCTCTTTTGATGAGAGTCATCGCGTTCTTCCCTGACCTTGTGGATGAACTGCCCAAACTCCTCCAGAATTGTTTCGCGCGTTGTTGGGAAATGGACATCATAGGTCAACACCGAGGGGTGAGGGGGAATGTCTCCTAAATACTTGAGCGACTTAGAGATAGAACCATACGTAGTGTTGGCTATGACGAGTCAGCCCCGGCGACCGGAAATAATGAAACAGCCCCTGACCCCCAATCAGCGCATCGCCCTCCTTAAAAGAAAAGTTGCGCAACACAGTCGCAATGCCGTGAGACGCATTGTTCACGATGACGCATTCGTCAACGTTGGCGCCAATGAGCTGAGCGATACGCTCTCGTGCGCGGTTCACGAGATGATGGGCCTTGTACCGGATGAACTTGTCTGGGTTAGACTCGATCTCGGTGGTCCAGTTATCGCAGGCCACGCGGACGGGAAGTGGAAGCGAGCCGTAGGAACCTGGCACGGTCATCTAGGAAGTCTATAGAAACAGAGAGGGGAGCCCACCGTTGTTCAGATTGACGTATTCTGGGTCAAACCCGAACAACTTGAGCATGTCATGACCGAATGGCGGCGGAGATGTCTTGTATAGCTCCTCAAGGTCGACTACAGGTGGAATTGGCACGAGTGGGACGGTAGATGCAGAAGGAGGCATGACCGTAGCAGGCGAGGAGTCGCTCCACTATCTTATCTGCTTTTCACACACATAATCGTGGCCTGGCACTGCACTACCCTTTGGGGTGACACTGAGGTTTGGCCAGGACTTGGCTTCAGTAGTCAAGGAATCGTGCGTGCCCTCCTCTACGCGCGATCTCTCCCTCGACAACCGCGATGATAGATGCTTTCTTCTACGGAACCTTGATGCACCCCAAGATATTGCAGCGGGTTATCGGCAACGATGGGTCGCACCTCCGAATCTGTCCTGCGGTACTAAAGGTCAGTGGTAATGGAAACCATGCCCCCTCTACGCAGTTATTTAATGACATCCGGTAAGGACTTTACTCGACATCAAATCATAGTAAGTGTGTCGTTGTCAGTCGTGCATCGTTTTCAGTCTCTCGGATGGCTGAGGTGCCGCATCAGGGTGCCGACTATCCTGCGATCGTTCCTTACTCGCTGAGTCGGTCTCTGTTTGATCACGACCTCGATGAACGCAAAAGAAGCGTTAGGGGATCATTGATTTCGGGATTAACGGATGAAGACGTTAGACTACTAGATGTCTTTGAAGGGGACGTAAGTAGCAAAGATCGCCAGCGTCGGTCTAAGCCATAGGCCTGATGTACGTGTCCAGGAATACACCCGAGAAGTGGTGGTTGCATACCCGCTCGGGCCACTCATTAGCCTAAACAACGTGCCACTCGTACCGACCACCGTCGCATTACAAGGTCTGGAGCCAGAGAGGAGCATGAAAGTGCAGACGTACGTTTGGTGCAAGCCGATATCCGAACTTCGACCAGATCCCTGGACTTTTGATGATTTCGTCCGGCAGAATGCTTGGAAGTGGGTAGGTGTAGGGTCGGAAGGAAATGCAGACTACGTAGAGGTGGACAGGCGGCGAGCGATGGAAGGAATCATCGTACGGTCATAGAGTCGACCCATTAGACACCCAATGTTTATTCCACTACTGTCTCCAAGTTATGACCGACGCCGCCGCCACTTTCTCCCATCCCTGCACCTTTCACACACGTTTTTCCTTATGCAGCCTGTTCCGCCAGCCCAACATCACATTCCGAGTTGTCCACTGGCAAGCCTCTTAGCCAGTGACCACGATGTTCACGAGTACCCAGGACGCGCAGAGATCGCTTGTCGCAGGCTCCGTCATCACCTTTTTTCTTCTATTCGTATTCATCACAGGGGTATCCGATGAATTAGAGCATCGTCGGACGTCTTTCCTCGGTGGTAAACAAGCAGATCGTACGTTCCTTATTTTCTCTTTCTTTCTCTGATCGCCAATCACATCATTGAATCGGCGCGCCCAGTCGAAACGAGTTTTCCAGATTTCTCGCAATACACCTTCCTTCGGACTCTAAGTACGGAAGAGTTCCCCATTCGTACGTCATCGTCATCATATGCATGGTTATGGTAAAAATGACAAACTCGCGCCCTCCCCATTTCCATTGCAGATGGAAAACATGACCGCATCATCACTGTTGGAGATATCCACGGTAGGAATGACTCTCTAAGGCAAGATCGTCATGTCGCTTTTACTTTCGAGGCACTTCGTCGCGCTTACCCCAAAACATGTTGCTAGCGCCCTGCTCGACAAACTCTCGCATGAACCTCGATCGGACACTTTGATTCACGTGGGCGATATCGTAACGAAGGGGGGCGTCAGTGGCTCCGTTGCTGTCCTCTCCTTTATGTCCTCCAACAACATTACCGGCGTCAGAGGCAACAACGATCAAGAGGTCATCGAATGGAGAGCGTGGAGAGACTGGATACAGTCTCTCCCCGGTGGACGAGAGTGGCTCGACAAAATAGACAACGAGCACCCCGTAGATGACGACGATGATGACGATGATGACGACGACGATGACGACGATGAAGACGAACTTCGTGTGGCGTTCTGGTCTGAAGTTTCAAACAAGGATTGGGAGAATAAGGTGCCCAAAGGATGGAAGCTTTTCAAAAGACACTATAACGTTGCCAGAGCCATGTCCCAGGAACACTACGACTATCTCCGCTCTTTGCCAATCGTCATCCATGCCCCTGCCGGTCATACATACTTTGTCCACGCTGGGATGCTCGCTGCAGACCCGAAACGCGAACTCAAACACCCCAAGCAGCCTCTGTCTCATTGGCCAGCCACGCGCACTTCGAAACCGAAAGAGGCGGTCCTTCGTAATTTGCAAGAGGTCGCTCTGCTGAAAGACGTTCCGCAGAACAAGAATCCCTGGGTTCTGATGAACATGCGGAGCGTCGGGGATGACGGGTCAATATCAAAGGGAAAGAAGGGAACTCCTTGGCCCAATCTATGGAACGACGTGATGGATCGCTGCGAGGGTATCAATTATGATGGGTTGTCCAGCAAGAGATCACAGCTCGCCATGTCGACCGGAGAGGGCGATGTGAAGCAGACTCGTTTGCCGTGCTTCCCATCCATGATAGTATATGGCCATATCGCGGCCCATGGCCTCGACGTGAAGAGATGGTCGGTTGGCTTGGACTCCGGCTGTGTAAGTAGAGTAACGCATATCGTTCTCGCTCCTTACTCACCTCATGCATAGGTGTACCATCGCAGACTGTCAGCTCTGGTCCTCGATAAGGCATCGTTTCTTGTACCCTACGAGGGTGTTCAATTAGAGGATACTACGCGTGCCAACGACGAGCATTCACTGTCACTTCAGTACGGAGATGATGGTAGAGCACGCATCGTCAGCGTGGAGTGTTGATGGCTCTTTTCTACTGTGGTGACGCCTTACTTTATTCCGACTCTATATCGGCATAGACAAAGAGACGACGCATTGCATTCGACGGCACGTAATTTACACATCGAGGATTGTATTTGGCATTTATTTCATACGGAGGATCATGGTAGATCAAGCAATGAACATAAGATTCGTATCCTGTGAACGCGCACATGGAATGAACACGGTCTCCACCGCTCGTTGCACCCGTGAGGAGACGTACCATGGGATGAGAGCAGGATAACTGATCGCCATTGTCAATCGTAGGACCTAAGAATAGGCAGTCACCTGACGTACCTGTGGTTTTTGTCCGTACCCACCGTTGCGAAGGATTTCTCTGCCAGCGTGTCAAATACGATCACGGTAAAACTTATCCACACATTCTCACCGGATGGATACAAGAAGCTGTTGATAACTCTGCCGCGGGTTTCTCTCTGCGATGGTAGTTAGTCGAACGTAAGCGACGAGTGTTGATGCGACGATGAACATACTGATCGATTGAACAAAGGCCTGCGTTACGAATGACAGCGTGGGAAATGAAGTCGTTGAACGCTTGAATTATGAGGAGTGCAAGTCGAAACGTACAAAGCTCATAGCACCTGTGGCTTTGTTCACCATCTGCGTGTCTGCACTGGTCTGAGAGTCTTTGCATCCACTGAACGATATCTGTAAAGTCGCAGTGTTTAGCATCCGTCACCCAGGGAACTTATCTGGAGCGCAGAACAGCTGCTACGCACACAATCGGCTGGACTCGTCTTGGTCGCCCTTGCATATTGCTCGGCTTTTTGAGAGCTCCCCGTTGCGGTCTTCACGAGGCCAGTCACGGACCGGAACATGCCGCCAATATCACCACGTGCATAGGAGGTCATGGCGGAGAGGACACCCATGCCAGCCTCGGCGGCGAGGTTTGGTTCCTTAATTTTACCTTCTGTGCTGTACTGCAAGAGAACTAAGATTTAACAACATGTGGAAAAATGGTCTGAATCGAGTAGCTTACCACGTAAGGAAGATCTGGTATGGTACATAGGTCAGTCATCTCACTTGAAACACAGGGGTAATTCGTACCGAGAGCCGTTCCGGAGTGACAGGACTAAATGTGGGTGAAGCCGTCGCACATGGGAAGGTAACGATGAATGGAGACTTACATCGAAAATGGCGGTGAGGCGGCAACCGGGTGGTAGGGGCCGAACCATGATGTCGTGCATGAGCTGAAATTGTAAGAGACTGCATCTGGGTACATGAAGGGACGACATACATCGTCTACGATGTGGCCGGCGGTCTGGTGATCAACCGGGTATATGACTTTGGCGCGTGGGGATCGTTATACAGATTCGGCGGTAATTCGCGATCTATACTCACCTTCATCGTAACCATCTTCCTCGTCTCCATCAAGGTCCTTTGTCTGTCCGCCGTGACCCGAATCTCATAACCGCTTGATTTAATTACAAAAAAAAAGAACCTTGGGAGCCGTCACACTTACAATGGAAGAAGAACGAGTCATTTGGTCGTGCATCGTGGACGAGCCATTGCATGTGATCCAGCTAGAGATGACCCGCGTAAACGGTGCCTGAAAGGCTATGCGCCGTGTGGAACTCACCATGTTACGCCTGGTTGGCCACCAACGAGGGTCGGGGGAATCGTCTGACAGCACCCTTATGTTCTCTTCTCTGTAACCGAAATGGCCTGTCCGGATGGAATAAGGTTGGTCGGCCATAGCATTTTCCCGGACTTACTCATGAGGAACGCCTTCAAGTTGTTCGCGTCGTTGATACAGCCAGCCAATTGTGCGGACTGACCGATGTAGTTGATACCGATCTGAATTTGCATGCAGGTTAAGCGAAGCATCGATGACACGAAGAGACTCAATACACACGCAAAGCGCTCTCTTCTTCCCTGTGCATTGTGAATATTGGAAGAATGGTTGTTGTACTTGGTGATTCGGGCCTTGCATCTGGGGGCCGTAGTACTGATTCTGCGCCGGAGGCATGGGAGGCCCATCTGTCACGATCTTAGTATAGGTCCCTCTTAACATGAAAGATGTAACAGACTTGGAGGGTAGCTAGGGTTTCCGTTGGCGCGTTAGTGAGAAGGAGGGCGATGTGAGATTCCGCACCGCTGAGATGGGCCAGGGCCATATCCATAGCCGCCTGGTGGACCGGGTGGGAGGTTGTATGCGGGTTGGCCATATGCTCCCGGTGGACCGGATGGTGGGGGATAATTAGCCGGGGACTGTGGATAGTTGCCTGGAGGGCCTGTCGGTGGTGGATAGTTTCCTGGAGGGCCGGTCGGCGGCGGATAGTTTCCCGGAGGGCCTGTAGGCGGTGGGTAGTTTCCTTGGGGGGGAAAAGTGCCTGGAGGTCCGGAGGGTGGTGCATAATTTCCAGGCGAGGGCGCGTAACCGCTGGTCATGGACTGGCCGGGATAAGCGCTCCACATGTGCTGCTGATTTTGGCCGGGATGTGTATCTCTCGGTACAGGGGGAGGCGGTCCGCTGAAGCTGATTTGCAATTTGAGAGACGAAGTAAACAAGAATGCAGAGTTCCCACTAACCCTCTGGACATCGGGCCAGATTGGCCGCCCGAAGGAAAATGTTGGGGTTGAGATGGTGTTTGACGATAGGGAGGTGGCCCGGGATACGGGGCATAATTTCCGCTGGTAATGGTGTCTAAGTGAGTGTAGGGATCGGATACACTGCGCCACTCACGGATTGGGGTAACTTTCGATCCCAGTTGTTCTCAAATGAGTTTTCGTCCCCACTGTCACGAATAACCACTCACGATGGAGTCCCGCCTTGGCGATCCCCGGGGTTGTTGGGCCACATTTCTTGTCGTGATCCGTCGACTGAGCAGTCAACTTCGGACCAGTTGATGAGCTGTGCAGTCAGCAGAGGACTGGAAGGCGACTTGACTGATCGATGTGATGAACTAACTGTCTTTACCCAAGTGTCAACCTCAGAAGGCGCCCCACACATGTGACAGGGTCAATTATAACACCCGCAGCACTGCCACAACCATCATTTTAGCCGCCTATTCCTCGTGACCACCATCAAAAGTCTACGTGAACGGCTGGACATGTGTTGTTTGGGAAGGACACGGAACGGGAATGAATTGCAGCACATGGACGGAATGCCGTTGGTCCAGATGCCTACACTGCCTTCATTTTGCATGAACGTTCGCTCGTTTCGTCTCACACTGGCCCAACGTCCGAGTGTTTCTTTTTCTTCCTGATCATTCGGGTACTTGTCTCCACGACAGATCTTATATTTGGGTGTGAGCGCTCATCTGGGAATATCGTAGATCCGTCGTTTGATATCGACCCGATCCGACTTGTTTTGGGTCTGCGTAACCGGCTACGTATAAAGAGCGCGTCAAGCCCGCATCACGGCCCTTCGCTTTTTTGGTGCTTTTTCCACCTTCCCCCACTCCAAAAACCATGGCTGGAGGCGTCGACTTTGCCTTGGACCGGCGCAGAGCCCTCGCTGGAAAATCCGGTTGGGCACGTACGTTCTTTGTGCTCGTCAATCCCCCCCTAACAAGTTGACATCACAGGCTGGCCTCGTTCACAATCGAAGAGTCTTTCTGATTGCTGTTTTTGCCTCCCTCGGTGGACTGTACGCGTGCATGTCCCTCTGCTTTCTCCAAACTAACGCGATTTAATAGTCTCTACGGTCAATATTTCTTTCCCTGTCACCCTGTAGCGTGCTCTCACACAGTTACCGTCTCCCATAGGCTATAACCAGGTATGCTGCATGTCCCGTGTACTGACCGTTCGAGTACTCACTTTCACGGCCATCAGGGCGTTTTCTCAGGCGTGTTGAGGTTGGTCACAGTTGATGTACTCTTGCCACGACCCTCACGTTGCGTTATTAGTATGAAGTCGTTCGACAACAGAATGGCTTCCGCTGTCAACAACAGTGGCACCAAGGGATGGCTGGTCGCTATCCTTGAATTGGGTGCATGGTTCGGGGTTCTCTGCACGGGTTACCTCGCGGACAAGCTTTCTCGCAAATACACAATTGTGCTGGGTAGGTCGTTTCGATACCCGTTCTTGGTCTTCCAGTGATTGATCGACGCAGCCGTGATCGTCTTCTGTATCGGCGTGGTCGTCCAGACTGCTGCGTACCACCCCTCGTCGATCTACGGAGGTGGGTCTTCTCTCGTGTCGCCCGTCGTCGTCCCTGTCATCTCAGCGTGTCATGCCAGGGCGGTTCATCACGGGCATGGGTGTCGGTTCGCTTAGCATGGCTGTTCCGCTATACAAGTGAGCGTCGGAGTGATTTCTTCTTCCCGTCGGGTCTCTCATCGATTTCCTCTTTCAGCGCCGAACTTGCGCCCCCCGAAGTGCGGGGCAGTCTCGTCGCTCTCCAACAACTTGCGATCACTTTTGGTATACTGGTGTCCTTTTGGATCGATTACGGCACGAATTACATCGGAGGAACCGGCGACTCTCAGAGCGAAGCTGCGTGGCGGATCCCTCTTGCACTGCAACTCGTCCCCGCTCTTGTCCTCGGAGCTGGCATCCTGTTCATGCCCTTTTCTCCGAGGTGCGATCTTCCTCATCTTGCGTGTCCGATCGTCCGTTATGTAATATCCATATCAGATGGCTCGTCAATCAGCAGAGGGACGACGAGGCACTGCAAGTCTTGAGCAGGGCCCGTGGCCTTCCAACCGACTCTGATCTCGTCCAAATCGAATTCTTGTGGGTACTTCGAGTGCTTACGGGGACCACCATCTTTGACCTGGCGGGGACAGGGAAATCAAGGCTCAGTACGTCTTCGAGAAGGAGACCAGCGCTCTTAAATTCCCCCAATATCAAGACGGAACGCCTCGCTCGAACTTCCTCCTTGGAGTTCATGATTATCTGAGCTTACTCCGAAGTCCTACCTTACTCCGCAGGGTCCTCGTCGGATCCTTGTAAGTGCACACACTGGTTTCAGAACATCACTCCTGATCTCACTCTTTTCAAAGGACAATGTTTTTCCAGCAATGGACGGGTGTGAACGCTATCTTGTATTACGCTCCAAGCATCTTCACGGACCTTGGGTTGACCGGCAACACGACCAACCTTCTTGCAACAGGTGTAGTGGGCATCGTGTACGCGTAGCAACCGCAGCGGCAGTCACCGTAAAAACCTAATATTACCCTGCAGGATGTTCCTCGCCACTATCCCCGCCGTGCTCTACGTTGACAAAGTTGGCCGCAAACCCGTTCTTGTATCTGGTGCCTTGATCATGGCCGCGTGAGTTACCAGTTTGGAGATAGTGACGGCACTGAAATGGGTCCACCGTAGTTGCCACCTCATCGTTGCCGTACTCACCGGATTATACCATAATTCATGGGGCAGGTGAGTCGATGCACGTTCTTTGTCCAGACCAGTGTTCCTGACCCCATATCGCAGTCACACAAGTACGGACACGAAATGCTTGTTATGTGGCCAGAGACTGACGTCCGTCTTAAAGGTGCTGGTTGGGCCGCGTGCGTGTTCGTCTGGATCTTCTCTATCGGTGAGTGAGGTGGGCACGCGTCATGGGGACTTCATTTACGCCTCGTCGTCCGCAGCGTTCGGCTACAGTTGGGGGCCGTGCGCCTGGATCCTCGTCGCCGAGATCTGGCCACTGAGTATCCGTGGCAAGGGTCTTTCAATTGCCGCCTCCTCGAACTGGGTATGCATCCTTGCCTAACTCGGGCATGACAACGGTGACCTGAAATGATGATGTTGGTAGATGAACAACTTTATCGTGGGCCAGGTCACGCCCAGCATGATGACCCATCTAGGCTTTGGCACTTTCGTCTTCTTCGGGGTAAGCCGCCGGTGTCTGTTCGGCATGTATTACCCTGTAAAGCTGACCGATTCCGATAGGCTTTCTCTCTGATGGGTGGCATCTTCGTCCTGCTATTTGTGAGTACATACTCTCTAGCACGACAGCGTATCTGATAACATGTGTAGGTTCCCGAGACCAAGGGGCTGTCACTCGAAGAGATGGACGCAGTGTTTGGCGATAGCGAAGGTCTCGGCGTCGCAGACCAAGAGCGCCAGACGGAGATTGCCAACCGTATTGGTCTTACCGCCTATGCCCAGGGTGGGGAGAAGGGCAATCCAGAACAATACGACGACGAGCCGAAAGCGTGAGTTTCTTTGGATGTATGGTTGGTGGGCTACGGGGGGAGCTTCCCCTGTATGGACCATTGGTAATGAAAGTAACGTCCCCTTGCGATTATCTGGTGAACGAGTGGGGGGTGTTAGTGTACTCGTCGCGATCAAAGTGAAATCAGACGTTGAAGTTCCTTGTCCTGGATGCGAGACAGGATATGTCCACGCAAGATTGTTAGTGCGCGGTCACCGTCAATTACAGAACAGCATCGGCTGTCACACGTCACTCCTGCAACCCTGGCAGCTTCTTAAATCTGAAACTTTAAGCCTTCGTCTCTCACAACTACGCAACATGGTGACCGAGTTCGTGGTGAGCATCCCTGCACTGAAGACTTTCATGTTTATATGCGTTCATCTATCCACGTTGAACAGATTAAGAGGAGGAGAAAGAGGCTACAGATGGATTTCGAGTCGGACCCTCGAGCTCTAGTAACGAGCACCGGTTCACCCCAGCCAGCAGTCGACGTCGAAGCGATCTGCCAGCCCTTGACAACGAACATGGTACCAGACATCGCTGTTATACCTGAGCCTACGTCGCCAACGCCAGAAGTGCAATTAGACCAGGCCGATCTCACTGTCGAGGGTTTCTTATGCAGATCAACTCGGAAGACGTATTCGAATCAGAACAAAACGAGACGTACGCCAATCCACTCCGATGACAAGACTCCTGGGTCGATCCGGACCACATACAAAACCAAGAGAGGACGTAGGTGGAAGCCGCCAGCGAAGGCGAAGGCCGCTGCGAGTGGGACCAAGAACCGAAGGAGAACGCGGTTGCCAGAGGCTCTATCGCGAGCCGTCATCTTGACTCACGGAGATCCATCGGAGGCTATACAAGGCTCCCAAACACTCCGCAGAAACTGCCGCCCGTTGACTTTCGTGACCATGCACAAGTTGGACAGTCTACAGCGGAGGGCGACAGAGGATGACGATACCATCGCTGACTCAGATTCGCGAAATGGAGATGGCCCACGAACTACTATGTCGCATGAACCACGGAACATCGGTGTACGTCCGCGTAAACCTCGTGCCCATAAACCCGTTCGCTCGGACAGGCCTCGCAGTGGACACCCACCTTTAGTTTTGGTCCCCGTCAGAGAAGTCGAAGCTGCGTACTCCGCGTTGTTCTCGTAAGTGTGGCCATGTGTGATCTTGCGAACTTCATCGTCGTTGCAGGCATTCCCGCGTGTCCCGAGCATGCAACAAAACTCCTTTGCCAAGTACCACGCAAAGAACTGATAAGCCGACAAAGTCAATTGAACGGATGCTTGAAGAGCCCGAAATGCCAAGTGTCAGTGTGCAGAGCATGCTGCCAAATAATCCCCGCATGTCAGCTCCGGGGTCCCCGCAGGAGTTTACTACCAGCTGCGTAAATGAAGAAAATGACCACGATTCGAAGTCGAGAAAGCCTTTGAAGACTTTCTCCAGCCTCTTGGCCTCTCTCGTAGAAAGGGCTCGATCGGTGACCCGTCAGCTTGATTCGTGTCCTCGCGAATAGTGAATACATTTGCTGTTAGCTTCAAGCTCTGCTTCCGTTGTGGGAGGAGTGTCAGGGGTCATGCTTAGTCATACGCAACGATTCATGTACTTACTCGTTAACACGAGTTAAGACTTCACAGTTGCGTTATCACAAGCATTTCTACTCGTCATGCAAGCCTATCTGGCAGAGAAGTACATGTCAGGCCCCAAGGCGGAGGCAATTCTCTCTCGCACAGGTCCCAAGAAAACGAAGAAGAAACGCAAAGCTGATCCAAATGCACCCAATGGCGGACCGTCTACGTTCATCGACGAGGATGCCGGTTTCGGAGACGAACGGGCCCGGAGGGAACAAGACGAAGAACTGGACACGGCAGAAGCGGTAGTAGCAAGCGATGGGAACTTTAGAAAACGGCAAAGTAATCGAGACTCGGGTTGGATGACGGTACGGGAAGGCGTGAGGGAGGAGAGTCCTCCGCCTCCAGCAGACGAACAACCCGTCATCGTGTCGGAGGATAACGCTCAGCCTTTCAAGGGCGGTCTACTAACTTCGGATCAACTACGACATGCATTACCCAAAGCTGACATCACGGTAGAGGAAATGTCCAAGGAGGACATGGAGGCCGCTCAAGAGACAGTGTACCGTGACGTATCTGGTCGGAAGATCGATATGAAACTCGCCCGCGCTGAGGCCGCAAGGAAGAAGAGGGAAAGAGAGGAGAAGGAGGCTCAAAAGTTGGAGTGGGGAAAGGGCTTGGTCCAACGAGAGGAAGAAGAGAAACGGAGATTACAACTGGAGAAGAACAAATCCCTACCATTCTCCCGATATGCTGACGATAAAGAACTGAACGAGGAGCGCATGGAGGAACAACGATGGAACGACCCTGCTGCTGCATTCCTCACGGTAAGTTCCTTACGAGTACTCGGTCGTGCCCTACTAACGCGAGTGATCACAGAAAAAGAAAGCCAAAGGTCCCCGTAAACCAGAATATACCGGGCCACCTCCGCCTCCTAATCGTTTCGGAATCAAACCTGGATATAGGTGGGATGGCGTTGGTGCGTCTTGTTTTTCTTACATCACCGGTATGGACTCCGATAATGACGCCCTTTTGTTTGACAGACCGCAGCAATGGTTTCGAAAAGAAATTGTTCCAGCGGCAAAATGAAAGACAACGGGTGGCAACCGCAAGCTATGAATGGAGCGTTGATGATATGTAACCTATCTTGCACAGGCCAACTGCCACCTGTTGCGGGAACGAGTTGGGTCGTTCACGCGTCCCTTACCGAATTTACTTAAACCAACGTGGGTCCTCAGATAAGGTTGGCGATTGTTTGCGCGCGCCTTCGTCCCGTGACGTTGGCTTCTTCCACGAACATGCTGTCCCTGAGGGTCTACTGTCTCGTGGGGCTTGTATTCACGTATGAACCCACGGAGATGCAGGTGCAACAAGTTTCATGGTCGCTCTCCTCCATCACGAGATTGGGCATGGGAATTACAGCGCAGGCATATACATGGCAATACGGGCCGTGGTACATATGAACCATCTCCGAGGAGCGACAAAACATACAATGGAATGATCAGGAGCGAAAGCAAGGATAGATAAACAAAGAAAAACGTCACCAAGCATGTGCAGAAAAACATGGTTGTGTCTCGCATCTAGTATTCGTAGACGTCTGTGGACTCAACTTCAGTCGGCTCAATGCGACGTGGTTCACCGTGTCCAAACTCGTATTTTCGACGTTCGACGCGTACAGTCCTCATGTTTGGATAGGTCAAGATAAGACGAGAATTATCCATCGTTGCACGAATCTCCTCAAACTAATGAAAGTAAAATCATGGCATGGTAAACAGACGAGCGTGGATGCTTACCTTTGTTCCTTGGGGTACAGGTATAGTCCGCGTATATATCTTTTCCTTGCGTTCTCTCACAAGCCGCCCATCCTCTATTGTTTCCGTGATCGTAACAGTTGTCCACTCGACCGTCATGTGGTCTGGACGGAAACTGATATGCATATGCTCTTTCTTCACACCGGGTAAATCGAATATGGCCGTTTTCTGTACGTAGGGGGGTAAGGGGGGAGGGAGGCGAGTCTGGGAGCGCAGAATACGTACAGTACGGCCGTCGTGGGATTCACGGTAGGAGACGCTATCGAAAAGCGAGCATGGGTGACGGTTGCACTCGAGGGCGGAAACTTTTTGGCTCACATGGACTTTTTCCTCTTTAACTGGGGAGGCGTAACCTTCCGCTGTGTTGCACTCTGATCTGGCGGTGAACGAGAGACGCCACTGGGGGCGGCAGGCGCCGTCTCGAGAGACTTCACCTTCGTAGGACGTTTAGCTTCCTCACGTTCCTTCCTCTTTCGTATTTGATCCCAGAGCTGATCAAGTGAAGGAAGGTTACGCAGTTCGTTACCGGTTGCTGGCATTAACTTGTGGTGAACTGAGAGATCGGAATCAGCAAAAAGGATGAGGAGTTCTGATGGTTTAGACGATGTGTACTGACCGGCGGAGAGGTCAATTTTAGCATCGTGAGTACCATTGTACCTTTGGCCCCTGCTCCATTCCGCCATAATGAGGAGGTATCGTGAGTTTAGCGGGTAGTGCTAGACCACAACTCGTCGGAGGCAGTACACCCAGTTACCGCAGAGAATGGAGGGAAGCTGATGAAAACAGGAAAGAACGGCTAAGCATTAGCGGCAGGTACCCCAGATCATTATCAGAGACAACCACTGAGAAGCCTGGCATGAAACACGAGGCTGCTCTAAAAGCAGCGGATACGGAACTGACACGATCGTGCCAGTCGAGCTTTACTTCATCAGTTGAAAACAGAACCAACGTCAGAACATCCCAGTCCGAGCAGGCTGCAGCAACTCAGCATTAACGGGCTACTCGAGGCATTTGCCCGCCGCGGTATGTACAGGAACCCAGCACTTTACGAGATTGGTAGAGGGTGCCATGCCCGACACGTTTGCTGAAATGGCCCAGTGACTGGAGTGAATAATGAGGTTGCCTCGTGGTCGCCTCCGGGCATGAACACGACTCGAACGTACCGGCGATCTGGAAACAACGTTTTCATTGCAGAATTCTCGAGCTCACCTGCCCTCGAACCACACAGTCACCGACCACGTTCAAGTTATCTGCGACAGCACCGTGCCTACTACCGTGTACTAACGGCCGGATAAAAACGACTTGTCGACCGTGGACCACGCATACCAACAATGCTGTCGTCGCGTATTGCCCACGAAAATGCGAATTGGCACCTTCACTTCATCGCACATTGTAGAACACAAGTAGACGTGAGCTACTAGCAAGCTGCAACCACACCCACCCACACTTCAGGCCTTTTCTAAGACAGCCAACTCCGTTTTTAGTTTCTTTAACTCGACAACCGCAGCATCGATCACCTCCTTTGCTTCCTTCTTCTCCTTCAACGAACGCACGTACTGTCCATGCTCGAGAATCCTGGCTTCCAAAGCGAGGACTTTCTCTAACTTTGGTCCGTTCTCTTTCACATCGTTCGCTCTTGCATTGTCCGCCGTCGTCTTTTTGGCCTTGCGCTTTGGTACAGCAGCCTCCTGGCTCACTCCCCCGACGCCTTCGAACTTTGCTTTCCACACCGCCTCCATCTTCTCGTCTATAGGTTTGAATAAATGATCCGGTCTTCCAATGTGATGTCCACCCAATATATCCGTGGAAAGCACTTCGGGAATGACACGCGCCGGCGCATTGAGCTGCTCCAAGATGGCTTCCGATGTGCTGGGCATGTATGGATATATCAATGCCGACAACACATAGATGAGGTTCACGGCACGCGAAACAACCTGCGCGCAACGCTGGGGATTCTCCGCCAAAAACGTCTTGCTGAGCCCTGCAGCTTGCAAGTATCCGTTTCCACGATTTGAAACGAGCATGGCAATCTGTAACCCGAGACGGATTTTGACGCTTTCTAACGCATCGACATAGTCTTTCAGAAGGGTGTTTACTTCGTTGACAAACTCGCTGTCAAGGGGATCGTTTGGACTGAGGGGTCCAGGCTCATCGCCGCTCTCGGGGATGATGCCGTTGTACTGCGACGACACGAATTTAAGAGCCCGGTTGACGAAGTTCCCGAAACTGGTGAGCCAGTGAGTGCAGGTAACATTGGGAAGGGTATAGTGCTAACTTCTTTAGCAAAACATTGTTGTTTGCAGCAATCTGGAGGAGAATGAGTACCAGACAAGCGGGAGAATGGAGGGTATCAAACATACGCAATCTGCCCAGGAAAACATGGCGTCCTGTGTTTCCGGACGTGTAGCAAGAAGGTAATACCGCCAAACAGATGCTGGGATGCCAGTCTCCCTTGCTTGGGGGCCAAAAACGCCGCGATTCTTACTTTTGGAGAACTTTCCGCCTTCATAGTTCAGATATTCTGCCAAGGAACGCGCATCAACTAATACAAAGAGGCAGGTCGTCGCAGAACGCACCTGTGGTCGAAACATGATGGAGCATGGTCCAATTTCTACCATCGGCTAGAAGCATGCCAGGGAAGTAGATGGTATGAAAATATACGTTATCCTTGCCCATAAACTGGTATAGCTTGACGTTCTCAGGGTTATGCCACCATTGCTGCCATTCGGGTGTATAATTGGCGGTTATGCTCGCGTAACCATTAACAGCATCAAACTGAGGAATAAGCAAAGAGGGCCAGAAACACACGCGTCATGGACTAACCCAGACATCTTGAAGTGGGAATCAAGATCCCTTCGTAGCAGTGGCGAAGGGAAAGGAACTTACAGAGAACCTTGCCATCCATTTCTTTGTCATCCTCACGACCTAGAGGAGGGATTGGTACGCCCCATGTGAGGTCTCGCGTAACCGGTGTCGGATGCAAACCGCTCCTGATTCGTGCATCGACGATCTCACCCTCCGTATTAATTGTGGCGTTAGGTGACCATTTCCCCTTTTTATATGATTCCTTGATCCACTCTTCTAGTCGAGGTTGGATGGCATCGAGCTTGAAATACATATGGGACGAGGATCGTGTGACGACCTGGTGAGACTTGTCGAGCAAGCAACGCGGTTCTATAAGGTCGATGGCATCGAGCGTGCGACTGCAGCCATCGCACTGGTCCCCTCGAGCATCCTACTTACTGTCAGAAGTGCCAACGGGGGTGGATGCGTTCGCGCTTACAGGAAAGCCACAGTGTGGACATATTCCCTCTACATATCGGTCGGCCAAGAACCTGGCGGGCGATTTGTAAAGTAGGGAAGAGATAAAAATGCACTACTTACTTGGCACAGCCATCACAGTATGTCTGCTCCTTGACTTGTTTCTCTAGATAACCGTTCTTTCCAAGATTGAGGTATACTGACTGGCAAATTCTCGGGGCATGTAAGGTGGCCGTACCAGTAGCCGTTTCGCACAGTGACTTACTCTGTGTGATAAGGAGTAGAAGTACGTCCAAAGAGATCGAAACTGTGCACGCGGTCAGCAAACCTCCTGGAAGAGCCCGCGGGGAAATGACAGACCCAATATCAAACCACTCGTATGTTTCTTTATGTATGGTATGATATTTATCACATAGTTCCCTCGGGGTAACGCGTTCTTTGAGAGCCGCGGTTTCCGATGCGGTGCCGTACTCATCAGTGCCACAGATGTAGAGTGTTCTGCGGTTTCGCGCTCCTAAATGGCTCGTATCAGATGCGCGTGCTATCGGCCAATGGACAACTGAAACGTACTATTGTACCTGTAGAAAGGGATACCATCAGAGCGCCAAAAGAAGAAGAGATAGACTACGGTGACATACCGACTGAAGACATCGGCGCTGAGTACACTACCGATGATGTTTCCTCAAGGGGGCGTTGATGAAGGCAGATCGCGTGAGCTGCTAAGAGAGTGGCGTACCTAGGTGAGGCACATTGTTACAGTAAGGCAGGGCGGATGTGATCAGGATGTTTGTCTCCCCGTCCTTTGGTAATCTAAACGAGCCGCGTGTCAGCGAAACTGCCCCGCAGATCGGGTGTGGAGAAAGACGAGACGCCATACATGGCAGATTTCCCCGGGTCTGGAATCAGTCTGGAGACGGTTTCTCTCACATTTCTCGTCATGATGGAAGTCTGAAAAAGTCGTCCTGCGACCGTCCGTCTCGTAGCACCGACAGTGACTCGATCATCTATAGATAATGAATGGATTACATAATCACACCGCTGCCTCACCGATACAACGACCACTGAGACTGTGTTGAAACTTGCCACGCGCCAGAGACGAGCGGTGGCTCTTAGATTAGTCTTTTTCAGGGATGGCCGCTGTCGAGCTCCCCTCTGATTTAGTCAGGCAGGTGCGTGTGCAGCGTGTCCCCACTGGGCTCTATAAATTCGTGTGATTTGTTTCTTGGCACATCCGCACCCTTGCGTCACTCCTTTGTTTCCTGCTCCTGAGCGACTGCTTCGTTGAACAATGTCGTTGGACAGGATCATCACAGACCCTATCATATCAACAGAGAACACTGCATTCAACTCTCCGTCTCAATGTAGACCACCAGTCGAGAACATCTTCGACCAACCCTCCTCCACTTCCGAGCAGACCTTGCCCACAGAACGAGACCATCTGGTTTCCCCAAAGAAAGTAAAGAAGCCTTTCTACCGTGCCAGACCTCTATGGTGTGTCCCATCCCAAACGTTTCGTGCGCCCTGACCGTCATCCTCGTCTACAAGGCTCGTCCCGTTTGCTCTGGCTACGTCCCTCACGGTAGTTACTGTCTCCTGTCCTGTTGCAGCTTGAGTAACTCATCTGCCCAAACAGCGTGGAATGACGCTGGCGTCGCGCGTGGAGGTGTTCACTGAACTTTCATGCAATCAACTACGTGATCCTTACAAGCATACGTCCGTCCTTATCGACAGCTCCACGTTTGGCCTTCCCTCTACCTACCGTCCACCTAGTGTACAGGCCCAACCATCTATTTCTTTGTTCTTCCCGCCGTCACCGAAAATGTCGCGCTCTAAGGAGACCAAAGGCGACGGCGTACACGAGGGCGACGATCCACGAGTCATACCCGGCAACAGATGCGTTTCAGATCCTGCTGTGCAGGCCAAGGCCGCCCGACTTCAGACTATCATGACAACCATTATGGGCGCACTTTCAGCGCTCACCACTGGTTGGTGGGGTCATTTTGGGGAACGACACGGTCGCACCCGTGTACTCGGAATCGCTTCTTTCGGCCTCTTCATGACGTAGGACGGTTCCGAAATTGGACGCTACTCTAGGGCACTGATTGTTTGGTTCATGCAGTGATCTTATATTTATTCTTGTTGTCACCCCAAATAACCCCTTGGCTGGCCATTCGCACAAGCTCCTCGTCCTTGCACCGGTCATAGAAGGCTTGCTTGGCGGATGGTCCGCTCTGACAAGTGCTCAGTCAGCATATATCACTGACTGCACGTCTTCGGGTTCTCGTGCAACAATCTTTGCTCGTTTCAGCGGGGTATTGTTTATCGGACTTGCTCTTGGGCCGATCCTCGGAGCGTGGCTTATCAGGAACCCAATCTATTTCTTAAGAGTCGGTACAAGTAAGTCACCGCGCAAATACCATACCGCTAAGTTATAGCTGTGGTTAGGCGACCATCCGTTGCAAAGCGTGAACTCCGTCTTCTGGGTATCGATCACCTGTTCATTCGTCAACTTCCTTCTGGTGTCCTTCGTCATCCCAGAATCTCTTTCGGCTTCTCGTCGGGCAGCGAACCGGAAGGGTAAAAGCCGTGCTGTGGAGACTTCCGAGGATAACAGCAACTATGGTCAGTGCGGATGGTATACTTCCACTAGAAATTCTGTAATGCATTACTTTAGGCGAGGGAAATGTCGTCGCGGGTATTTTCAAAAACTTGTTCTCTCCACTTGCTCTCTTCTTTCCATCCGACATCCCCGTTGTCGTTAGGGTTGCTGGCGAAGCGCAGGTCCGAATACGCCGACGTAAAGACTGGGGCCTTACCTTACTCGCAATTGCTCTGGCGCTTCACATGCTTGCTTCTGGTCTCTTCCAGCTCAAGTACCTCTATGCGGAGCATATATATGATTGGTCTGCAGAGCAGCTGAGCTACTACATCTCATTCCAGGGTGCCATTCGTGCTTGTTATCTGCTTCTCCTCTTGCCATGTAAGTCCCATGATATCCGGCCTTCAAGGCTTACAACTTGTTCGACAGTCTTTTTGGTGACTTTCAAGCCAATTCGTTCTGCCATCGCAGCTACTGTACTTCCACCGGGTAAAGCAAACGGAAAGCCTGCTCCGACGATACCTCAACTCTTGGCGGAGATGCGCTTTGACCTCGTCGTGTTGCGTTGCTCGATGATTGTGGAGTTCTTCTCGCATGCAGCAGTCGTCCTAGCACCTCTTCCTTCGGATGGTCATTCTTCTACATGGTGGTCGGAGTTCTTTTTCGTCGGTGCCACGTCTCTTGCATGCGCCGGTGCTGGTGTCCTGCCTGCTGTCCAAAGCTTTGCGCTCAGCACGCTCTATGGACGTGCTCTGGTTGAGAAAGAGGCAGGCCCGCATTCACGCAGGCTCGGGTGCTACTTCCAGTGACTTCGACGCGATATCTGAGCCCGGTAAACTCCTTGGGGCTCTTGCTGTTTTGCAGGCAGCTGGGTCGACCATCCTTGGTGTATGGCCGTTTCTTCGACTAGTTTGAAATTCTACTGACATCTATTTAGCCTGTGCTTTTTGGCTTAGTTTACAGCACCACGGTTGCCTCGTTCCCTAGAGCTATCTTCGTAGTTGCTGCAGGGCTCATCTTACTTTCCATCATCCTCACGTTCTTCATCCGTACACCTGGCCGCGTCGCTAAACGAAGGAAGACTACTGCGGTACCGGCTGCTATCCACATTACTTCGAAGAAAGGCCGACGATGGTGCGAAGAAGAAAATAGGGGTCGATCTCGTGTTAGTAAAGACCTGCGCGGTGGAGCTGCGAGTCCTCTATACGGCGCAACTAACAATACCTTTGGAGTGACATCGCACTACAACGGGTTCGGTCAGGCTGGGCCGTCCGGCTCTCGCCTGTAAGAGAGCAAAGCATGATATATGTTGACCACAATCCTAGACTAAGCAACAGCAAGGGCTGCATCTAATCTTGTGTGTGATCTACCCATCGTTTATGTGCACTGACTACTTGTACCAATATCAAAAAACCAGTACTGTTCAATTTTATTGTGGATGGTGTAAATAAACGTCGAGTTCGGTAATGCAGCGGGAAACCACAACTAGTACTACAGTCAAACAAGTGATGCTCAAATTACAATATCATCTTGAGCGTGATCCTCCGTAACCTGTGCTTGTCCTCATCGCACCGAGGTTCGAAGGACCCTCACCTCTATCCTCATAGCTGTTGAAGTTTGGCGTCGGTCTACGTCTAGCAGTTGGGTAGAACGATCCCATACGTTCACGTTCCCAATCGTAAGCCCTAGGAGGTGATTGTCTACCACTCCATAAATGATGGGCGAGAGCACCCAGAGCCGCGCCACTCCAGAACCCTGGGCGCCACTGTCCATCGGTAGAGCTCGATGGGGGATCCTTGCTATAAGGCGGAGGTGGGCTTGAAGGAGCGAAGGGGAACGAACCGCCACCACCACCCCCGCCTGCGGGGTACGAGGGGGGATTTACACGCCGCGTATTACCGCTCGGTGGGTAACGCCGACGTAGGCAGGAGTTGACGAAGCTGTAGGCAAGTAATGCTAGGACCACCAACCAGACAGCCATGAATACCATGCCAGACGCATCCAGATCTTTTTGAAGTTGGGTTAGCCCCTCCAGGTGAGGTGACGAGGTAAGGAATCACAAACTTCGGAAGAAGCGCGTTACACCATCAAACATGGAGGACCCGCCGTTGTCGCGAAGAGAGCTCGGCAGTTCAACGAGTTGATACTCCAACGAACATGACCCTAAGGAATCATGGAATGGTCGCAATCAGTGATCAGAGATTACCGACTGGTAAGTATTGAGGATCGGTCGGACCAACTTACCCTTCATCACGTATGGGTCGCCCGGGCCACTCCATCCTTCACAAGACACCTCCACTTTGCCGAAACGTAAGGAAGATGGCAGGTCGGCTTCGCACTGTAATCACGGATCTAACGGCGTGAGCTCGCCCAGTACCTGTTTACCGACGCGGCTCACCTTCCAGTCAACGTCGACACCAGACCCTCCCAGATTTGCACATCGCACGACCTCTGGCTGGTACAGCTTGCAAGGCTTTCCGACGCAAACCAGCTGAGGTATCGGAGGTGTCCTCCTGGCCTTAGTCAATGCATCCCTATAAAACGTGAGAGACGGGATTTTGTCGAGGGCTATTCGGGACATTATGTATGTACAGGACAACGCTCAGACGCACACTTGCGTCGCTGGCAAGACAGGCAGATGCCTCGATGATGACTGCACGCGACTAGGTTGCGGCGGGGTGGTTGCCAGTTGGTGGGGGTGTGTATACTGCGTCGCTCTGCCACGTGTACGCCTTGTGACTAAGATCTAAGAAACTCTACTACGCGTGGGTCAGGCAGGGCAGCCAGGACATATTCCCCCGCTGCAACCCCAGCAACTGATTACACCGATTCCCAGGGTCCGCAAAATGAGCGTAACGATGCTCACTACCCCCTCTCCGAGAACGAAGCCACTCGCAATGACAATAAGCCGAACGTCCCCTCCGCCAGTCGTGCCCTTCCGCTGGTGGTACCAGTACTCGACCAGTCCGCCAATCAGCCGCGCAATAGAAAACGACGGTGTGTTCAGAAACCCTATTGCGAACGCGACTCCGGACGGTATCCACTTGGCGTAAGGGTGGCGGCGGCGAATTGCTATCACCTTGACGCCTGCAGTAACCCCAAATAACATTGCAAAAACAAGCATGAATAAACCGGTTTTATCGGGCAGCTGGCCATTTCCTGCCGCACAGGACATCAGTAAATGCACATGATCCAAACGCAACACTGACGTAGCAAACGAGCTAGACTTAGCCAGACGTATGCTGTCGGCGCTGGGAAAGAAGGACCCGGAATCGTGTAGGCTCTTTGGTAGAGGTTGAAGGCAGTAGCGGAAACGATAATTGATAAAAAGGAACCGATGAGTTGGCTGTAGAATTGGGCTCTTGGCGAGGCATGCAGCAGGTGCCCGGTTTTCAGATCTTGCATGAGGTCACCCGCCCTAAACAGCAATGAGGAATAGAGCGGTTGAAAGAAGAGACGCGACCCACTGTTGAGCTCCCGCTTCGGCCACTCCACCAGCTATGATGTTGGCGACGACGTTACCAGGCTGTATCCAGGCGAAAAACAATTGTGATATCTTCCCAAGGCCACTGACGGGATTAAGATCGGTTTCTCCCAATGCACGGACACTAGTCGGCATGTTAGGATTGTAAGGTCACGGATTATAAATACATACCCTAATATACTCAGCAAACCACCCAAGACGAAGCCGACCAACGTCGCCCACGTCTTGATACCTTCTTCACCAAACATGAGCCATACTAACAGCGTCCCCAATAGTATGCTCATGACGAGGCCTCTGACGACCCAACTGCCCGGCACCAACCTGTCGGGAGTCTCGTCCTCCGAACCTGCCACTTGAGCCGGATCATCGGAGTGTTTCAACGCCCGATATGAGGACAGTAACTTCACAATGTATGACTGGCAGACCGGAAGAAGGGAAATGAGCGAGTCTGCACACATTATGGCGAGAGAGACCCAAAGAATCCAGCCTCGCGCGCCGATGGCCATGTCACCGACCGGTCCAGGCGCCCATGCCGCCCATTTAGACAGCGGTGACAGAAGACCCCAACCTACAAGCATACCCTGATGGGACTCCATCAAAAGTCTACCAAGGTTTTTAACTAACACAACTTGCCAAATTCATGCTCAATGTTGTCGGGAACCCCATGATAATTCCTGGGAAGTGTGAGGCGAAATGTAACTATTGTACTGAAATTGCAGACCCACCTTGGCCAACGTACGACAGACTTGGAGTAAAAGACCACAGCCACTCGCGAGCGAGGTATTTTCCGAATAAGGGTACAGCGAAGACGACCGGAAAGAAGTAGGCGGCGAGCTGTTGCATACAAGGTGAAACCGCGTCCGTTCACAAACTCACAGAGACACCAACAGTCATCACACCCGAAGCAAGAAAACTATATGCAAGGTCTAGCCAGCCTTCCTGTTGGATTACCTCGCGTTCATCGCGAGTATCTATTTCTGTCGTAATTTCCTGGGTATCTTGATTGAATTCTAAGCCCTGATCACTAGTAGACCCTAACGGGTCCTCCGTGTCGAGAGCCCTGTAGCCGGCCCTACGGCGCAGCGACGGGATTGGTGGGGGTTGTTGATAAAGGACGGAGATGAGTTGTGCCGTTGCAGTTCCCGAAGGGAATGCAAGGTCTTCCTCTATGATCTACGTGAACATGCGTCAACTGCGTGGCAAACCTGTTAAGGCTGCATACCACTTGTTTTCTTAGTGGTGGTGACAAGAACACCCCGAAAAATGCGACGGAACACGACCAGCCAACTGCCGAAATCCAAGAAAGCCGGATTGGAGGACTACCGTCCTTCGCTTCCTCCAGCAGACCGAGTGCTGGTAAGATACCAACGAAACCTGCGGCCAGTGGCATCTAACACTAGTTCAAGAGACGTTGTGGTCATGAAATTTCGCCGCACCGTTCCTGTGGCAACGGCCGTTGTCTGCACTACAACCAACTGTTGAGGAGACAGGGGAGTTGGGAGAAGCTTTGAGATGAGAAAGCCTAGAAGTGCAGATTGCAATGACATCCTAACGGGAACGACGGTAAAGGTCAACGATGCTAGACGACAGAGTTTCCACTCACATGCTAATCCATCCAGTTTGTAGTCCAAAGTAGAGGTTCGTAAAGCAAAGTAAACACCCAATGAGAAGACCGATGGTCACTGCAGGCAGCTGAACGCGTCCGAGAGTTGGGCATTCGTTGCAAGCCAGACACACACACAACACTTACTGTAAATTCTGGTTGCGAAGAGGGGACTTCGGCCCTCGCCTGGTGCAAACTCAACCATAAAAACGCAGCTAAGTGGAAAATGGAATAAATCAGATGCCAGTCACAAGCTCACCGTCTCCACGCTGAGCAGAACATCCCAAGTGATACAAGTGATGACTCAGCGAATAGCAGGGAAACGAAAACAACACGCGTTGCTGACTAAGCCCGGGTCCGAGACAGTGCAGTCGCCGAATCGCACAACCCCTCGTCTTTGCCACCGACGACGACGACGACGACAGACGCGCGGGCGAACAAGCTCAACCCATCGTCGACGATAACGGCGAAAACGAACGGCTTGCTGCGATCACTACTCTAGCGCTCTCGTTGGGGGGTTTTGAACACCCAGAGACGCTCTCTGATACGTCTGGGTTGCTCCACTCGTCCCTCGTGGTTATGGATGGCGAGAATGCACAGTATCATCAACATGATGTAGTTGCAGGACCGTCAACGATGATACAGGATGCACCGGTTATGTTTCTTCCACCACCTCCTGGTACGTCTGTTATTGGAGCCGCTGCCTGTAGAGGGCCCGAGGTTGACGACTAGTGGTGCAAAAGCCTACACTCAACCCGAAACTTCCTTGGAAAGCACTCAGGATCTCCTAGCTCGATTCCACCTACATTCCGCTTATAACAAGCACGTCCGTCCTCGTACACCTGTGCCTCTGCACCTGTCTGCTCCTCCACCTTCCGCGACATCCCCTAACGTCATCCCGCATGACCATCCACCAGAAAACGACGAAAAAAGAAAAAAGAACACTTACCGTCATTTAATCAAGAACATTCCCGGAAAGCATTCAATGAAAAAAGACGATTATTTGACCACAACCATGGGAGCACAGCCCAAGCAAAGAATCCCTATAGTAGAATTTGATGCGAGAACACAAAGAGAAGCCTTCTCAGTCAGCCCAGAGGGACTAAAAGGCGTTCGTATAACAGCTAAGACAGTGTCATTAGCTAACAAGGGTCATAGTGGAACACAGGCGCATTGATTGTGGAATCGGCCCAGGCGAGGGAAGATCGGAGAAAGCGAGTAAGTCCTATTTTCAGAACTTTTCCGATATAAATGTGAATGGAGATAACCCTCTATTCAGAAAGAGCTAAAGCGACTTGTTCGCGCTCAAGCCCAAAGCGTCGTGCAGGGTGTTGTGCCCGCTACGCCCAATGTAGTCCCACCGCCACAACCTGTTCCCCCGACCACGACAACTCCTTCAGCCCAGCAGCCACCTGGCGTTTCATCCCAAAAACCACACATTCCTGCAGTGACAATACCTCCTCCACCTTCTCACCGGTCCGAGACAACACCAACTCCGACCAGCGCTGTACCCCGTTTCTCCGTACCAACCAGCGCGCCTCCGCCATGGACAGCGCCGTCCGCAGTAAGAGGAAAGAAACGAGAGCTGGAAGATGGTGCCGCACAGCCAGCGGCAGCGACCGCTGATTTCACCGGTCCGACTGCACCGCTTGGTGTTGTTGGTGCCCGCCCCGGCACCGGCACTGCGCGGCCCCGTCCTATCAAGAAACAACGTACAGTAAGTATTATGAGAAACGTCTTGGAACATGGCAGTTGACACACTTACAGGATATACAAGGCCACGCAAGAGAGTTGCTTGTCCAGCAACCTACACCCCAGCCCACGTGAAATGAGAATCCGGTATTCATATTCGTTATGATGGACTTTGGGACATAAGCTAGACAGCTCGGACACCTGACCGGTCCAATACGGCCCTCATAGAAGGGTTGTATGTCCTCAGCCTGCGCAATCTGTTGCAAGCTTTCTTGTACCACGGTTGCCAATGTTCTGGACAACCAACAGTGGTACCATTACCCCGTGATACCCTCGTGATTGTGCGCCGCCCCTCGTTTGATGGTGCTATACATTCCACTTGTACAGTCACTACCACCAGCGCGCTCTCCTCCTACCCCTATCCTTTATGCTACGTTCTCGAGGCTCAAGGAACTCTTACCCCATTTCGCAGCCCTCATTATCGTGCTTTCGATCTTGCATTTTCTACTGAAATACGCCACGACCCCAGCACTCAATACCTGTATCGCACAATCTAATGATACGCACGCCCTGCATCATTGTCTGCCTTCGTGATCAGCGAAAGGAAGTACTATGTCTGGTGCTACCATTGTTATGGAGCTTAATAGTGCCGAGTGCTGCAACCTCGCTGTTTGTTTAATGACCTTACCTGGTTTTAACTTCACATTCCAACAGCTGTTTCTGTAAGCTTGCTACGTATCAGAATTCAAGCAAGGAAGCCCATACTTCGGCGATGAGAGTAGTGTGTGCGGTTTACAATGAGTACTTGCAATGTCATACATGAACTAACCCCACCGTCAAGCAATGCCATCCCTCCTCAAGAGCATCTCTGAAAGATCATAAAGAAAAGTGAAATCCCATGCGGGCGATATTGACAGTACTCGTACACGTGGTCATACGTTCACTGAAGCCAACACTCTAATTTGTGTATCCGCCTCATTGCAGATTGGGCCAAGATGATACGAGGTTCAATACTTCTCGACCACTTCATCAGCGGCTTCTACAAGCTTCTTCTCTATCTCGGGCTCGCGAGATGAGTGACCAGCATCCGGGACAAGATGGAAAGTGAACGATGCTGACTCCTTCGCTTCCCAAGCCGCCTTCAGCGCCCAAGCGGTCGTTGGCTGCACACAGTAAAGGGGTCATCCATTGCCAGACAACAGATATAAGAACGTAGGGAGGGTAAAGCTGAAAGACGTACCGGGCAAACAACGTCGTACCTGCCTTGCACGACGATGATCGGGATGTGGCGACTGTGGTAAGGGATAGCCAGGTCAGTGAAAAGATGAAGGACATCTGAGACACACATTTTGGCAATGCTTTGTTCCTCCAACAGCTGACCATCACGCATGAAGCCCTGCCAAACAGAGATAAGCGTCCAGTTTATGCGGAGGTGGGAGAGAAGGCGTCCGGTCATTGCAGCCGCGACACATATGACGGTAACGGAAAGATAAAGTGATGCATATACGAACGTCATTCACGAAATAGTGGTTTTCAATGCGCGCAAAAGCCCTAGAGAGGCGTGGAATGTGCCATTAGCTTCAATCTCTGCAAAAAAAATGAAATACGCACAAAGCAAAATCGTCTTCCTCAGCTCTCTCAAGGCTGTCCTGACTGACGAAGAGGCGGGAAGTGGCCATTCTGTCGATGACGATAAGCCCAGAGCAATGGATGGCATGTAATTTAATGACAAGAAGATGCGTATGGGAACTCACTCCCATCGCGACCATGCTTTCGCAGCGCCCAATCTTATCTTCTCGTCGGGGTCGTTCAAGAGGCCGTGGTAAGCTTAATCATGTCATCCCGTTTTCCGGGGTCGACAGGACGAACATAGTAACTCCTATTTTCAGTGAAAAGGTACGCCATGTTGTTGAGCGCGATGTCAGTCGTACTACTTACCACTCCTCCGGGAATAGGTGTGAGGTCCCATCCTGGTAGAAAAACCGCAGTTCACTTCGCGAGATGAGTTGCGCGTGAGGGACGAAGGTATGAGTAGTGAGCAGTGCAACAATGCATATTCATACAACCTTTTGCGTAAAGTGAATATTCCACTTAAAAAGGTTTTGGTTCAGCCTAAACTCGTGCCATCACGACAAGCTTACCGCAAGACGAGGCTCCTTGCACGATTGGGGTGGGTCTGCGCGAGGATCACTATTATGACCCTTCCTTCGAAATGAAATGTCTAGTTACCTGAGCATACGCCAATGCAAGAGTCGAGCCCTGATCAAAGGTTATCTAGTTGAGATGGCAGAGTGCAAGACAAAATATCCTTACCCAACTTCCACCGAACACATGCCATTTCTCGATCGAAAGCTTCTCCCGGAGACGCTCAATGTCTGCGACAAGGTCCCACGTGGTATTGTGGTCCAGGCAGGCGCTCCTACAAAACGGATCCGACTTAGAGACGGAAAGCAGAGCGGATAAACCCACGGCGTCGATTTCCCTGCACCGCGCTGGTCGAAGAGTACGATCTACAACGCACCAGGTAACGCCAGTCAACGCAACGGTTGAAGTTGGCGATAGAACGTACTTTGTACTTCTTCGGATTGAAAAACTGCCTGTCTTTGGGATCTACACCACCACCAGGACCACCGTGCAGAAATACCACTACGAGTAGGCCGTTGCAGACAGCCAGTGGGGATGTCAGCAACGGGAAATTGACTTGCCTGGTACACCGCTGCTATTTCCGCTTACTTCGTAGCTAAAAATGCCTTCAAAGTTAGAACCCACAAATGCGACGATAAACCAATGAAGGCTGCGAACTAGAGAGAATGGATGAGGGTGGGTGATACCCGTATGTCAAGTCTCCCTGTCTCGTACGGGTCGATCGGAGGATACATGGTGCAGTGTCTAGTCGAAGTTGGATGTTCTGTGCAGCGATAGACGCGCAGATAACGATACGACGATCTTGGACAGGCCTGCTGATTATTCCCACTCCTCACCAGCATCAGGGGTCGTCGCATGCTGCCGTATGATGTACGTGTAAGACACCACGTTAGTCTAAGGAATTGGTATCCACTAGTCATTCTGGCTGGTCTCCTCCAACACAAGGGGTTTTTCCTCGTCTGCCTTTTCATCCCGCAGGCCCACCTTGACGTCCCACTCCTTGATACCGACAACCCCACCCAACTTCCGCCACATACGAACCATGTCTTCCCTCCGCTTCTCACACATCTCCACGAGCACAGGCCAATAAGTGTCGTGGTCGTATGCGAACATCTGCGTACCGCCCCATCCATCGTGAACAAGTTGATCCAGCTCGAATAACCGTGCATTAGGTTCTTTGGGGTCGTCGCTTTCGCCTTTAGCACGAGCTTCTGCGGACCGCCAGAGACCCCGGTCATCTTGCACGGGGTTGAATATCATCTTCGTACGTGTCAACGGGTCTATCAATGGGGTAATAAGCTTGAAAAAAGCATGCAAGAGCCATGGCAAATGAGCTATGAGTGATACACCCAGTCGCTCAGGATAATGCGATTGTAGGATATTCAGGACTGTACGAGCAGTGGAGATGCTCGAGTTTTTCGCTTTGTCGGCAAAGTTGATCATGAGCGCAAGCGTTCTTTCAAGTGGTCGGCAACAAGTCAGAAGCTCACCGTAAACGACGACTTACTCGACACCGGGACCCATGAGGTCTATGGCACGCTCAAGTATCCACACCACAAACTGAATCTGCCTAGGCCCTTCTTCGGTGTTTTGCTTGCTGGGACACATGTACAATCCTGGCCTGCCACAGGTATCATAACCGAATAAGAATTCCTTGCCAGTCACTGCCTCGGGTTCCACCAGTTCAGCAGTAAGGATGTCGTAGATACCGAAATCGCGTCGCCACTTTAGCGTGTCCTCGATACGCTTGATAGCCAGTACAACGTCGTGTTTAGCCGCGCGTATGTACCGCAAGATGCATTCATATGACTGTTCAATGCGCCTCGTATCATGGTAGACACTGGAATATGGACGACCGACGTACGAGCCACATGCATTCCTCTTCCATTAGCTTGGAGGACTTCTCGGATGGTATACCAGGTAGACAATATTCCGGGTTTGCAAAGTGAGCAAAAACGCGATCATACTCTTGTTTTGCCTTGCCAGTCAATTCCGAAGGTGGTTGCGCGTTGGGATGGGTTGGAACTGGTAGGGGAACATGTATGGTGGCCATGGTCAGACTCCAAGTGGTGAGCCGAGCAAGCAATCTGGCAATACCACGAGGATAGAAATAATGACGCTTGCGGTGGCGAACCGAATTAGAATGTATTGGATGGTGGAGCTCATGATCGGAGTAGGTAGTCTAATAGATACATAAACACAAAAACAAAACCAGATGCACTCTGCAGAATGTGACAAGGTCAACCAAATGTTTGACTCTAACATAAACTCGTCAGGAAGGCCTTCGACGTATCGGTGTATAATTACTTACCGAACGAGCACTCCGCTTGACTTTCGATAACCGCCACTCATCCGGTTTCTCGTACTAAAGTAACAGTCAGCAAACATGAAGTTCTGGAGACATGCTCGTGCAATACCTTGTTATACAGTGGTTCGATCTTCTCCTGCTTCTTCCTCTTGCTAATCTTGTTCGCGTCGGCAACTTTGAAGAATTGAGGTGCCACCTCCACCAGCCATTTGGGTTCGATGGTAGTGACGTTGTGACAGTATTCTCGAGTCGTTAGCACCAACTCGTTATAGATTAACCACTCGGGATTCCGGTTGAAAAGTGCAGACGATGGATGGATGTACACAGGCGTACCCTCCACGAGGGTCTTATAACCTTCTTGGGGATCCTTCTTCGCGGCATTTCGAAAGAAACCTGAGCATATTGCCTTCCGAACACGATTGTAGTCCCTGCCGGCAGATATAATGTCGTGCTTATATCTAAAGAGATAAATTGTGAGCAGATGTTCGACCCTATCTTATTCAAATGGCTCACCGATCCATGATACCCACGAGTTGCTTGCGGATGTCCTGTGCCCGCCTCATACTTCGAGCCTGGATGTAGTTCTCGTAGCACCACGGGTTCGAATAATTGGCAGCCTTCCAGCCATTGTAGACTGTGAGTAGCGTTAGGTGATCACCTTCCGGTTGATGGAACTTCGCCTTCTTCGAGTCTGCCTGTGCTTGCTTCTCCTTGGGCCTGTAGAAGACGGTTTGCACAGACAACATGGCGACAATAGAAAGGATCTCCTCAGAGCACCCAAGCTCCACAGAGGCAATAAGCATCTTCGCAAGAGGAGGTTCCATGGGAAAGTCGGCCATCTTCCGCCCAAGACGCGTCAACAAGCCTTCATCATCGAGCGCCGATAGGGCATATAGCGACTCCATCGCGGTTAACATCGTTTGAGCTGGCGGCGGGTCCATAAAGTCAAAGCTAAGTAAATCATTGATGCCCATTGCCTTCAGCAACAAAATGGTATGTGCAAGGTTGGTTCTCTGGATATCTGGGATCGAGGTAGGCAACATTTCATTGCGGTAGGCGGCTTCGGTGTAAAGGCGATAACATTTTCCAGGACCTGTTCTCCCAGCACGGCCTGATCGTTGGCGTGCTTGAGCTTGAGATATCGGCGTGACAACCAACGAGTCCATTCCGAGGCGTGGGTCAAAGCAGTTCTGCTTTGAGAAACCGGGATCAATGACATAGTATATGCCAGGTATGGTCAAACTTGTTTCGGCAACGTTGGTAGCAATAACCACTTTGCGTGCTCCGGGAGGGGTAGGTTCGAACACACGCGACTGGACTTCGGAAGGTAGTGCAGAGTAAATTGGAAGGATAAGAAGCTCTGGAACCTTGGGTCCAAGAGCTTTCATGCGTTCGAATAAGATTTCGCACGCGGTGTCGATCTCTTCCTGACCTGTCAAGAATAGGAGAACATCCCCTGGAGGTTCGGAAAGGTGGATTTGCATTACGGTGATGAGAGAGGCGTCAAGGTAATCGCTCTCGGGTTCCTTGGTGTAGAGAATTTCGACTGGGTACGTCCGACCGGGGATAGTGAAGATAGGGCAACCAAAGAAATACTTTGAAAACTTCTCGGCATCCAGGGTAGCTGACGTGACGATCAGTTTTAGATCTGGACGTTTCCTTACAGCCTCTGCAAGTCGAGTCAGTATACGTGCATAACCCATTCTCATCACAATTTGACTTACTTTTCAATAGACCAAAAAGTACATCAGTGGCGATAGTTCGTTCATGGGCTTCATCCAACATAATGACAGAATATTGACTGCAGAGTGGATCGATGACAGACTCTCGCTGAAGCATACCGTCTGTCATATACTTAATTTTCGTCTCGGGGCTTGTACAGTCCTCAAATCGGATGGTATAACCAACTTCCTGTCCCAGACGGCAGCCAACTTCTTCCGCCACACGTTTCGCTACCGACATAGCAGCCACGCGACGCGGTTGGGTGCAACCGATGCGACCTTTGTCGGCGTATCCGGCTTCAGCAAGGTACTGAGTCATTTGGGTAGTCTTTCCGGAACCCGTATCACCGACGACGATGAGGACTTGGTGCTGCGCTCAAAGTCAACAATCTTGCACACCGCCAGAACATCAAATACGTACTTCGGCAATAGCTTGTAATAGTGGCTCCCTCAGCTTGTAGATAGGCAAGTTCCTCCGCTGGTCTTGTATACTGAGGTTAGTAATCTCTCCGTATGTCGTGGCCTTGTTGAACGCCGACTGCTTCCATGATGGAACTTCCCCTGCCTTTTGATCCCTAAGATGCGATCTGAGATCCTGAGCGAACAATTTCTCAGATTCCTTGGCCATAGGATCCAACCAAGGAGCGTTGAAGTCTCGGGCTTCCGAGTCTGCTCGTTCGTTAGACTCTTGTTGGCGCAGTTCCCGTCGTTCCTTGGCAAGCGCAGTGCCGCCGATAGCAGCTCTATTCAGCGAACCGTCTGGAGCTTTAATGATCTTGATAGGACTGAGATCAAGTGTCCGTCTCGTTTGTCCGGCCAAAAACGGCGCCTCTTCCTCTCTAACTTCCACATCAAGCTCTTCTTCCACCTCTGCACGTGCTACTGGGTTATTGAAGTCTTCATCCAAGTCTGGATACTCTGAAGCATCTATAACGCCTGAAGATATGAGCTGTTTGAGTTCCCAACGTTCCGGAGAAGTGAGGCGCTTCGCGGATCGTACGGTAGAACTGGGCTCATCCTTCGAGCGTAGAGGAAGAGAGTTCGGGCCAGATGCACGTGCCGCGCGCCGGCGTTCTTCTTCTAACTCAGCTTCTGACTTGATGCGAAGATGAGGGGTAAGGTCTCGACCAGTCACTTGATCAACATCTTTCATTGATAGACCTATCCGGCCACCTGCAATACTTAAGACCTTGACCTTGACATTTTGACCCCTACTCAGAAGATCTGAGGCAGCATTCGCTCGAACACCATGTTGAATATTTGATACATGAACCATTCCTAGAGAAGCCATCGGTCATTTGTTGCACCTATTCAAACGAATGCACACGTACCTTCTACGCGCCCGGATACACCTTCAAGCTGAACGAAGGCACCAAAATCCTTCAGGCCACATATTCGGCCGTTATAGATTTTGTACAAGACGGGGCGTTCGTCAAGTGGGGCACGACTCCGAGTCCCGTAGTCGCGCCTCGAGTTATACGAACGGCCTCTATCATTAGGGGAAAGACTTCGGCGGTGAGGTGGTGGAGATCTTGACCTTGACCGACCTCTCCGTTCTGACCCATTCACTCGCTCATCGACTCCGCCCATTTGCGTCCTCTTCTTCGCAGCACCCTCGAACTGAGCCATCATATCATCCACTTCCTTCATCAGCACATCCTCAGTTACCTCCTTGTCCGGCAAAGCGAGCCCAGGGAAAAGACGTTTGCGTTTATCCTGTTCGTTGTTTCTGTCTTGCTCCGACTGCGAGTCCGGACCGCCGTTCACAAGCGCTTTTGATTTCTTGTGCTTGGGATGTAAGCTGAGAATAAGGCGATCTATATTTTCGACAAACGACTCCGGAAAAGCAGTGGGGTCGATCTCCTTGAACTTCCGCTTGAATTCAACCAGGTCCTTGGACTGGTCGTGAAGAGACACCACAAATTCAGCTAGAGTTTTGTCATTTAGGCCGATGTAATTGTCGATCTCCTGGGTGATTTTGGCAACGAGTGAAAGGTATTCGAGGTTGTACAGGTCATCTTCAGCCATGGTGAACGTCAAGTCCAAGCTTTACACCACACGAGCAAGCCACGGGCACTTGCTAAGGTAGGCCTCAACCAGATCCAGCAAACGTCACGTGCAAAAGCGTGATAATGCGTGACACAAACTTCAAAATGCAAAGGTTAATGATACAGCACAAGTAGCTAAAATCTGCCTCCAGTAAGTTATAGAGGGACAGGTTCTTGAATTTTCATTGGTTTCAGTTTTTTTAAAAAGGCTCTGGGGAAGAAGAAGAAGAGCTTACAGTGGTTAGATGAAGAAAATAAAGAGTAAATATTTGTGGTAAACATTTGCTGACTACGCAATCACACGCTTGCCTAATGGGACGGTGTCCGAGTTGCAGTCATTGGCTCAATGCCCAAGAGGTTGAGGAAAGTCCGAGCAGCTACAGCAAATCTTCCACAGTTTCAGACCAAGAAGCTAAGACTTTCATTGGAGGGTGAAAGACGAAGCATCTGATTTTATTCATAATTCACAGATCTTCTTGCAATACACTATAGCAGATTTCCATACCATTAGGATTGATTATCAGAGCATCTCAATCTTGCCATGCGTATTATAGTATGTTTCACTAGTCCAGTACCCATTAACATGCTCGAGCCCTCCGTACCACCAGTACCTACACTACTCATATACACTGTGAATGGTAGGTACCGGCCTATTCACTAGCCGGTGTCATTGCTAAGTCGTATGTCACACTTCGGTCACGGACCCTGAGGTTTGCTGGATCTGCTTGAGGCCTACCTTATGGAAATATGTTGCTTACTCAGCACATTACAAATGCAGACGGCAATCTGTACGGGATCGTCGTCGTCTTCGACTGGTACTTTTCGAGCGGTACATGAAGACAAGGTATCATACACTTCTACACGGTTATCGTACAACATATTGGAGTATTCAGTCTTCATATCTTGATCACAATCCGTTCCACTCGAGACCCTTGTATACGACGAACGTCGCCGTCAGAGGCAAGTTGTCGCTGCTGGTTCCCACTGAAACTCTGTACTCTCCACCTCCAATGACCCATCGAGATATAACGTCATCCCAGTACGAGACAGCATACTTGTCCAGGTTCAGCGTGACCGTCCGGCACTCTTGAGGAGCCAAATCCTTGACCTTGCTGAAAGCACGGAGTATCAACTTCGGGTGAGTAAGATGCGAAGCAAGTGGCATCGAGACGTAAAGTTGGACAATTTCCGTCCCGGATGCGTTGCCAATGTTGGTTAGCGTTAAAGAGGCGGTGAGACTGAAATCCCCATCAGTTATGATTGGTTCGGACAACTTCAGGTCAGAGTACGAAAAGGTGGTGTACGAAAGACCGTGTCTGAGTCCAAATGACGCACGTCAACGTTGCTGGCAAGCCATAGCTAGGCTACGTACCCAAATGCGAACAGAGGGGCTATCCCTCTATGGATGTAATGTTTGTACCCCTGCCAAGTTGTCACCTCTGTTGAGTGCCGTGGATTGCAATTCTGAACTTACGACAAACAGGTCTTCAGCGTATCGGACCATTCCGTTTTCCGAACTGAAATGACCATAAGAGGGTACATCCTCGAGCCGCTTCGGGAAGGTCAGCGAAAGCTTGCCGGATGGATTTTTCTTCCCAAAGAGCACGTCAGCTATTGCATCTCCCGTGGCGTTCCCTAGGTACCAAGCATGCACTATGGCTGGTACAGAGTCTGCCCATGGAAGAGCAATCGAAGACCCCTGTGCCATGACTACCTTTAGCATGTTTCGCGGATGGTCACAGAAGTCTCACTGATTGGGTAACCACGACCGTGTTTGGATTCGCTGCAGCGACTTTAGCTACCAGCTCGTCAGTCCGCCCGGGCAAGTTTAATGTCTTCCTGTCATAACCTTCCGTTTCCCAGTCTGCGTTGAGTCCGACGACGGCAATGACTACATCCGCCTCCTTGGCTGCTTGGACAGCTTCCGCCAGTAAATTATCAGGGTCCTGAACTTCTGCACCTCCAAGACGGACACCGGCATTGCTGTCTAGCACAGTTTCATCTTCGTCCCCATCAGCAGGACCCCGAACATTACAGAAATCCACCAAGATGTTGTACTGGACACCAGCCTTTAATGCGACGCGGCCCTTCTTTTCAACAGTGGCAGCACCAAAGAAGGCTCCGCCTCGTTGCTGCCGAGTCCAGTTGTCGATCACGAGTTTCCCGTCAACGAACAACTGGAACTTTGTGAGTACACGAATGTGTCACAAAATGAGTAGCACGAGAACCTTGGCCCTTCCTGCAACAGTTAAACCGAACTCGAAAACACAGTCGCGTGATCTGGGTTTCAGGAGACCCTCGAGTTTCAAGGACCATCGTCTCGTAATACCTTCAGGCGTGGAAGTGTTGATAAAAACGCGTGTTTCATCGATCAAACGAATTTCGATTGGCGTAGGTACCAGGGTCATGCTGTCGTCATTCTCGTGACTGTACCAAGACCCAAGCCAACCACGCTCTCCAGTGGGTGTCGTGAGGTCGAAGTCAAGTGTCGGCATTTCCATGTACGCTGTGAGCCAGTGAGTATTATGGCTAGTTTCCTGCTTAAGCATAAAGCACATACAAGCTGCCCCCTCGCTGTACCTCACCTCGACGTCCGGTGGTAGGGAGTTGACAATCCCGTCATAAGGCGACACGAAATAAGAGGGTTTGAGAGAAGCAGAGCCTCCTCCGGAGAGAACTACAGCTTTAGCATTTCCCCCAACGATAGCTACCTTCTTTAGCTTAGCTGGCTGCAAAGGGAGTACATTGTGGTCATTCTTGAGCAGGACAATAGTTTCCGAAGCAAGCCCACGCATCAGTTGTTTCTCTTCATCGCTCGCAAAGGTGCGCTCTATTCCATCCCCGTCCAAAATCTGAAACGAAGATGAAGACATGTGTTTAACGGCAAGGGCGTGAGAGTTCGAGAAACGGCAAAAGTTCACCTCTGGAGCCTCCTGTGCAGAGCGCTTCACCAGCTCGATAACCTTCCTCGCACGTTCTTTGATGGTGCGAACGGTCAGTTTGCGTGAAGAAATAGACCGGATCATGAGATCAAGCGTCCGCCACTTGTTGTTACCCGGCATTTCCAAATCCAGTCCAGCATTGACGCTGTGGTCGACGCTATAGACTCCAAACCTGCGTTTCGCTGAGCACGCTGCTACGGAGGAGGGAGTTTAACACCCTCGTACCAATCACTCATGATTAACCCATCAAATTTCCACTCCTTTCGGAGAACATCCTGTAGCAAATGGTAATTCTCTGGGGCATGGATACCATTCACACGATTGTAGCTACATAGCGAATGCGGTGGGTCAGACTTCGATAGATGAAGAACTGGTGTAAAACGTACGCGGTCATAAAGCACCAAGGTTTGGCGTATTTTTGGGCAAGCATGAATGGCATAAGGTATATTTCCCGAAGAGCCCGCTCGCTGAGGATGCTGTCGTATCCCATCCGATCATTCTCCATATCATTGCAGCTGATATATCCGGAGTGAGCAACGGAGGATACAGACCTAGTAAAGCACCCACACGAAATGTTTGATTGTGGCACCTATACCTCCCTTTTGGACACCTTTTATATATGCGGCGGCAAGGAGCCCAGACAGTGTCGGGTCCTCGGAGAAGCTTTCAAAAGCCTGGATATGTAGATTGAGTAACCAGTATGTTGTAGCTATTACGGGGCAATTCACCCTGCCTCCTAGGGGATTCTGGCAGACAAATCAGCGGGACAAACAACACAAGTGAGCAAGAATCACCCTTTGAATGTTACATGTTGGAGCGAGGATGACAGACGCGGCTTTGAGCTTCGCTTCGTTGGACAACAACCTCAAGCCGACCTGTTCGATAAGTTCGGGGTCCCACGTTGCCCCAAGGGCGGTTGCGCTTGGCAAGCACTTCGCAGGAGTGCTCATGAAGAAGTGATTACCCCTGATGCCTAAAAACCATTTAGAATGCATACTTCGCGATACGGTAGTTTACTAGATGGAACTCGCCGTTTGGGCCATCGCTAACCTGGACAGCGACGTTGAGTTTCAGCACAGAGAGAAGAGAAAACCGAGTCAAACCTTGATAGCAGGTACCCCTAGGCGAGGAACATCATGAGTATGCCAAAAGCCGACGCCGGCGGTTAGGAGTATGGCCTCCTCTGTGGTCAGTTCGTCGACGAGTTTGTCCACGTCCGCGCTGGCGATATCTGAAGGAGGCATTGGCGATGAGTTATTGGAAAAGCGTGCAAGTAGTTGACTCTTATATGCTTCATTTCGGATCTGGGGAGTACATAGTCTCCTGATAAGATGTCCGAGAATTTTCCAAGAATTCCCCTTGGAGTAATACAAGATACTGTAACAGTGAAGTTCTTCCGAGGATTACCCGATCATGTTCAATGGGACTGGTCAAGAAAGGTTTCGAGCTCGACTCAGGGCAGGTTGCGGCAGCGTTGATTGGTGATTACATGACCGAGCACGGGAAATGGTCGAAAAATACCAGACTATCTCAAACTTTAATAGTTTTCGAGAGATCTATATCCGAAAAAATATTGGCCGTGCCCACGGCATAAAAGGACCTAGGTCAACTGCGATCTCGCCATGGGATGAACATTCAATAAACATCTCTAGACGATGGTAATTACAGTAAGCGCAGGGATAGAAGAATGTCCAGGGTCATTACATAAAATCAAGAGCAAAGCCAGGGAAGCAGCGAAACAACTGTCCGAACTGGTCTAGAGAATAATCACTGGCACTAACACATTACCAGTTGACTGGCCGTGTCTGAAAAGGGTTCCACGTTAGTCACGAATTCAGCGGTTTCACACGGGTTGCACCGTACCTGGGTAGTACCAGAATGAAACGGCGATGATGACATACAAACCTGGAGAGAAATGAGCACGACGGGGAAGGAATCGAATACTGTACTCACAGATTAAAATCGTCCCCTCAAGCCAATTGGATTTCCCATCAGCGACCACTTGGCTCATCGTTTGAACTGAGGGCTGTTGGATAAAAATATATGAGGTGATAGATGTGAGACGCACCAGCAATGTAGAGTACCTGCAAAAGCTGTGAGAAGATTGCACACCAAATGAATGGATCGCTCTGTACTCACGACAGACTCGAACGGGTCAAAGAGCAAGGCCAAAGGCCTGTTGGTAGCCCATCCTAGTGTCACCATCAATCTGCAGCACGGTGTTCCGACTGAATACTAATGGGAATGACAGGCCTGAAAGTTACTTACGGAATGACAAATAGTGTAGTTTGCTGATAGATGGAAGTGTTTAGAGGCAAGGAAATCAAAATATGAGCACCCACAATGGTAGAATTAACAGCAACACTGATACTCAGGCTAAGCTGATCCCTCACGGAAACATTCATCGCCGTCACACATTCTGCAGAAACGATGCAATTCGTCAATCTTCCATGGACAATGAACCGATAACGTACCGGCAATGGAGCTAACGGCGGGGAGTAAGATCAGACCGATCCATTGTTTGCTAAGGGTCCCGGATATTCCATTCATACTCTCAACCAGGTCATCTGCATTAAAGGCGACTGCCTGGATTACTCTCATCAGTTATGGGGAACAACGGATGAATCAGAGTACGACCTACAACCGTCACCAATGTCAGCAGTAAGAGAGTCATAGCCCAACTCAGACGAGGTTCTTCGGACGATTTAGCAGATATCACGGAGGGACCAGCACCATCAGATCGTGGAGTCTCCTCAGTGCTCATTGGTTCCGGAGATGCGCATCGAGGAGTGTCATTGACGATAGTGGAAGAATTACTAGATGACTTCGACCTTGGCACAGTCGTGGTCGAGCCTATTGCTGGGTCTGGCCTATTGTAGTCACCGTCACCAAGTGACTCTGGGACTAGGCGGATGGTAGAACGAAGGTTCGCAGGCACGGAGGCAGTATTGCCGGGCTTGTGAATGGGGTTATTTGTCAGGGTTGCTTCAGAGGAGTTAAAATGAGGATCCCAGCGTAAAGACTCGCGTGCGGCGACCTTTCGGGACGAGGTCACTGATGGAAACATTGACGACGATCGATCACTGCTTCCGACGCAGCCCGCGCCGGCTGGTAGCATTCTACTAGTGTTCGAACTCCATGACCGTGGAAGAATGCGGGAGCCAATGGATACCTTCACGGGAAGCCTGTTGCTCTGTTGCTTGACATCTTCGTAAAGGTGGGTGTGGGACCAAAATTGGAAAACCAAATACGCCACATAAACTGAGCAGAATGGAGCAGTCTACAATTACCTCAATGTATGCAACTTACTGAACATCAGCACTGTGGAAACCTGCCGACGGTGAGTCAAAGAAGTGCGCTCTCACTTCAGAATACATACCCCATAGCTCATTTTCAGAATATTTTCCTTCTGAGCTGCAAGGATGTATTGATCTCCATCGTCGTCAAGGGCGAAGTGATAAGCAGCGGGCAGTAAAAGAACACCAACACTGATGCTCAATAGAGATGTGTGCACCTGAGTCGCGGCTATATATCGTGGCAGACTGTTGGGTTTGTGGACGGTGCGTTGTACTTACTTTGATCAAAGCCTTGCTCAGAAAACTTCAAACCTCCCGCAAAGAAACACATTCCCAAGATGAGGACTGTGATATGTATCAAGCAACGAAACCAGATGGAGAGAAGAAAACACTTACGGAGTTTGCTCAGAACAGAGCCAATTACTGCCGAAGGAAATGAGAACCTCGTACATTCCAAAGGAAGCAACTAACGCGATGCTTGCACGACGCGCAATTCGCACTTCCTCAACGCGGTGATCTGTTCTCGCTGCTGCATTAGACGCATCATTTACCTGGGCCACAAAACTAACCGCAACAACTACTTCGACACTGATGAATGGTCATATGTGGAAGTACAAATAAAGTAACAAGTCCACGTACGTGTTACTCTTGGTGAGAAATGGAGTCAGTATACTTCTGCGGGACCGCAGGGATAAACTTACCATGCTGGCATTAAGCAAGCCCGTCCTAGCTCCCCCTATTCGGAGAGCTAACTCTCGTATAGCCAAATCATGTAGCTACTCAAATATATGCCAATCTAAGGTCGCTTTCAATATGCTTACCTTCACCAAGGGAATCATGGACAGGGTACAAACTACAGGTGGTTCTCAATAAAACAGAGCTCCCAAGTTAACGGAAAATGCTCACATATAAAGACGAGGTTGTGATGTTCCCCCAAGACCGAACTTAATACCCACTAAAACAGATTGTTCCACACTCAGTTTCTATTACAGAACGGGTAAATTACGATTCAAAAACCCACCGAAACGGGAATAAGAAACAGCAGAAGATTGAGCCCTGCGGTCATCAGTATGTTGTAGTACGAAAGAACACGGTCATCCTCACAAGAACCGAAGACGATGATCCTCCATCCTTGCCATATAGCAGCCCATCTCATTCCCCTACTGCCTGTATTGCTAGAGTCTCCGGGCGGTTGAGGAAGGTGCGTTGGGAGCTCGGAGAAGGATGGATAGTTCCACATGGAGGGCGCACCACTCGTCCCATCGCCCTTCTCCATCAGGTTTACGGTCGATGTGCATGACATCGCTGAGAGACGAAAATCTGATCTCGAAGGTGAAGTAGTCGGGCTCATGTCACCAACGACAAAGGCAGGATCTGAACCGCGCCCCACCACCATCGACGAGGGTGCTGAGTTGTCATACGCTTGCCGCGTAGTAGACTTCCGACGTACACCGGGGGGACTCATCGTGACCACCCAACGCAGATGACGACCAGGGAGTGGGAAGGGCAGCGGCGAGTGAAACTTGTCATAATACTTGATATAATATTCTCGTACGCTCTAGTCGGTCTAACTGTCGGCAAAGTACTGCGGCACGGAGGACACTAGCGAGTTGACTAGAACCGATCGTAAACACCTTCCAAAATTAGCTATTGCGCTCAGGGATCACAGGTGACTGTGCCCCTTACTTTGAATACACTGCGAGAGCCAGCAAAATAAAGGGTGGCATATAGCTAGATTTCCAGAATAAAGTAAATGCCGCACCCCGAGACCTGGTCGGGTGCAAAAAGCAGGGGTGTAGGGTGGGTGGTTAGTAGACGTAGTGCTGTTCGGAGCCACGCGGGTCACCTGTCACGTTGTAACGCGTGACGACCAGGGCTCGTTTCTCTCGCCAGAGCTTTTGTCGTCGTCTCCGAAGCTTTGCACCATGTTTCACGCCTCCCTCCGTGCTGTCCGACCAGTCGCCCTCCGTGCTACTCGGCCTGCGCAATCCAGCGCCGTCCGCAGACTCTCTACAACTCCCGCTGTGCGCTCGGACCACCATGCCCCAGCTATTTTTGGCCCTGGAGGAAAGCCGGGTGAGATCGCTACAGACGAGCAGCAAGCTACTGGCCTTGAGCGATTCCAGCTTTTGGCCGAGATGCAGGGTGTAGATGCTTTTGACAAGGCACCTCTCGACTCGAGTCGCGTAGGTACATTGGAAGATCCCATCAAGGTCTTCTCCTTGGTATGTTCAGAGAGGTTGCGCAAAACCGAAATATAATGCCATTGAACTTATACTTTAGGATACCGAGCGTCTCGTTGGCTGCACTGGCTCTCCTGCTGACTCGCACGATATCCATTGGTTCCAACTCCGCAAGGACAAGAACCGTCGTTGTCCCGAATGTGGTTCCAGTCAGTACACGGTTCTTTCATGCTATACGACCGTCTCACTCCGGGACAGCGTACGCCCTTGACTATCAGGGTCATCCTCACGAAGACGTGCACCACCATTAGATCAAAAGGAGGATAGTCGAGCAAGACTTGGGCAATCGGAGACATGCTCTGCGTTCGACCTACCGATGTAGCTTCTTTTCACCCGGCTAGGCTCGCCAATCATTGCATGCAGTATGACTGGTCACCGAGATATTCAACGCTGTGATACTGGAGTAATCTTAAGTCTGGCCCGATTTGCCTCGTTCCCCTTACGAGCGGCACTAGACGTCCTTTTGCACGAGTCGGACGCAGAGTGTAAACCCAAAGTGTCCTCGAAGAGTGAAATCTGTGACCTTCACCGAATAAGTGCAATACACCCGGGGTCGGTGCTCCTGTTACATTATTCGGTTCCTTCGTATGCAGCGTGTGCAGCGAGGAAGTCGAGGAGCTATGCTCATGATCAACGTCACGCGGTCCGGAAAAGCGGTGGTCGAACGAAAGCAATTTTTTGAAATATCCTGCATTTTTTCTAAACACCGGCTTATCATTATGTAATTATCAGTTGCCGGGCGCCCTCCCGTTCGGCCTTCTCGATTCATCAGTTGGCAAAGCTTCCTCAGGACGAAAGAGTGTGGATAACACTAATGGTATTCAAAGCTCGCTCAGCCCGGCCTAGCCAGCAAATTTCTGTGTGAAAATTCCAACTGAGCTCATGGACCATGCAGTAGAATTCAAGCGGAGTCTCAAATTATGCCTCCCCTTCGTCGAGACCTACGACGCTCCACTCGCCTTCAGCTGAAGTCAAGGATCGCTATGCTCCCAGCCGGGGGTGGCAGGGGTTATCCCCAGTATACTTTCGTCCCTCAACCTGACCTACGGATGACAATGTCGAAGCCCAAGACGAGGACTACTACAGGCCCTCCTGTGGAGCCCACAACCCGTCCCCCCATAGTAAGATCTCAAGCCAAGCAAGCAAGAAAGCGCCATCAGGAGCCACAAGAGGGATCTGGGAGCGAGGCCATTCACTGGGAGCCATACCCCCAACTTACAAGGGATCTTTTATCTTGGATCTTACAACATCCAGCTGATCGCGCTGTCCTCTTCAACGAGACGATGGATCATAATGTTCAGGGAAAGCCTCATTCCCGGAGGAAAAAGGATATCAATGCAGTTATTGCCGATGCTATCTTTCGCCAGGACAGGCAGTATGGGGAGTCATACGCCTCCCATCCGGCGAAGTTTGCATCAGCAGTGGCAAGTCGCCTCGTAACGTATGCCTTCCTCCCCCCCCTTTCATAGTGATTCTTTATGCTCCTTTTACAGATTGAAGAACAAATATCGTCAACATGCATCAAGGTTCAAGTCTACCGGCGAGGGCGTCAACCCTAATAACCCAAACTATCGGAACCTCCACGGTAAGTACCCTCCACTCCGTCGCCGTCACCCCGCTCACTCACAATATTTACCCAAGAACAAGTTCTCGCAGAATTTCCCTTCTGGGAGGAATGTGATCAGCTGTGGCACGGCAACCCTGCTTACGATGCTAGAGTATTCAATGCGACTCCTGGGGCCGATCGAACAGGTGATTTTCTTACTATTATCAAAAGCGGTGGGACTACTGCACCACCTGCATGCGATCGCACCCAAGATCAAGATCAAGATCAAGACGATGCATTTGAGCAAGAGGAGGAGGAGGAGGAAGGTGAAATAGATGAAGGTCGGGAGGGGGAATGGAATGTGGTGTCGGTTCCAGGGTACCAGGATGATTTCATGCCTGTGGATCAGCAACCACAGACGCCGGGCAGACAGCTGCCATCTCAACAGGAGGTACGTGCTAACAAATCGTTTTTTTTCTCCCTAACAACAAAGCGTAGCCTGGAAATTCTACCAACATGGTTCTTCCCACAGACAAACCTCCGAGTGCAATGCACCGTCGTACTGCGTCGTCAGACAGTCGATCCGCTTTCCGCATGGCCCCCTACCCAAGGCCTCCAGCTTCTACCATTTCTACAACAACTACGGCTTCTACACCGAGCCGTAGCACTCAGCGTGCTGGCGCGATTTCCGAGTCTTCCCAAACCAGCCTGACGAAGGGGAAAAATGTCCTTGCACAGATCAAAGCCGACCTCAATGGGCAACTTACCGGCCTAAATGAGGCTTCCCAAGACCAGCGCCTGCTCCGGTCTACCCTCAAGTATGAGCACAAAGTAGCGAAGACCCAGGCTTACATGCGAGAAAAGGAGATCGCTCATCTGGAGACAGAGCATGAGAAGGAGCGTATTGAAGCGGAGAAGGCGCATATCCGAATTTTGGAGCAGAAGAAGTTGGACCTGGAAATGCTTAAGGAGGAATCAGAGCTCATGCGCCTCAAGTTGGAATTGGCGAGACTTCAAAGTCTCCACGCAGGTGACGTGTCCATTCCCTCCATTTCTACGACCGTTCCTCCCTCCATTTCTACTACCGTTCCTCCTGCCATGCAATCTACCACCCCTCCCGCCGTGCAATCTACCACCGCTCCCGCCATGCAATCTACCTCTCATGTCACACAATCAGACGGCTTGTAGTGCTTCAGCGTCCGGTACTTTTTTTTTTCCCTTTACTACCATTTACATCTGTACGACGTCATGTATCCTTCGTAGCCCAAAATTTGTATCGTTTTTCTGCGAGATTTGATGCACAAGTATTTTTCCTAAGAACTGTTGGAACTACATGCGGATACCACGCTGTTCGAACAGCCTCTCCATCAAATACCCACGGAAACGCTGTCCCTGCGTTCCCTCTCCCTGTTCGCCACCACCATCATCTCCACCTTCCTCGTCGCAGCCTTCTGCCTCACGTATCGCCCACTGTGTGGTCTCTTCACCTAACTTTTCCTCGAAGCGGATAATCATATTGTGAAGGATTATGCATGCAGTGATCCAGTAAACGGCGATGTGTAAGTCGTTGTCCTTGCTCATATGTAACCTCAGCTCCCGCAGTGACTGAAAACGACCTTTGAGGGCGGCGAAAGCATGTTCAACCCTGACGCGGACCTTCCATATGCTGAGAAGACAAGCAGGAGTACTTTTTTCTGGTACACACCTTTGACAAGTAACGGTTGTAGGTGTTCTGCCTACGTGTTAACCGTCCCCCCCGCGGCTTCTTGAATGGGACCACACACCACGTCTCTGTAGGGTAAGCCGAATCTGCCCATACCCAGTGCCGCGCTGGAATCAAATTATTGGGGTCCTGTGACATTCGCGTTCCTTGGAACGCATATGCATCGTGCACGCTTCCAGGCTGGCCCAACGCGTAGTCAACGATCATCAAGTTGTGGGGCATAATAATTGCCTCCAAGACTATGTAAGTCTTACTTTTCTGCTTGCTCTCTATGCTTACCTGGCAATTCAAGGAGAAACGAGCCTTCCAATCATAGAAACCATCTCCGAACATCCCCGGCCTGGCGTACAGGTTAATTGCGGAACCGTCTGCCGCAAACACTCCATTCCTCCAGGCACGACAAGTTCGAGACTCGGTGAACGCTCGTGCACGTCGCATTTCTTCTGAATGGGCACCAGGAATGTATACAAAGGCATCATGCTGATCCAAGAGGGTGGCAATCACCCGGTGAGTACAATTCACTACCGTTCCAACACTAACTCCAGCCCACTGGCCGACATCCTCTGGCGAGCATGCGTTCCCGTAGTGGCCGGCGCGGTAGAGGAATATCGCAAGTTGTATTGAGACAGGTAACTGTTTGTTGTTTGATTGGTTTTGAAAAACGGCATGACCACTGATTTGATCCAGGATCTCATCAAATACCTCCGGATTGACACGGAGTTTCTTCTGGAATAACGAAGGGCGATGTTCTGCAAAGTGACTGAGAAGAGGGAGTTGTGAGGCCTTAGGTATGGGCTCCCCCGGATGCTCGAGGATGCGCGCAGCCTCAACCTCGTCACGTAGCGCTTCGATTCTATCCAGAAGCCGGGTATAGGGTGCAGCAATCATCTCTGTCGTTGAGACAGTTGATTCGGAATCAACCGACATGGAAGAGGCGAGTGAGGATGCTGGAGAGGGGGGGGACAGCACCATCGGGCTCAGTGCGGGGGAGGACTCCTCCGAGGTGTCGGACGACGTGTCCGTCCAATCTGTAAGATCACTGTCATCGTCGAAACTCGCACTGATTGCATCATTCCGCATCCGTGCAGTAGCGAGTGTAGCATCACCAAGCAGCTGTAGTATCTCTATGCGAAGGGAGGTTCGGGGCATCCTGGTGATCAACAGATGTTGGTATGTGAAGTATCAAAGGCACTGTATTTTTTTTTCTACCGTACCGTTATCTATACTATGATCTACACTACGGTTTTATTTGCCTTCGAAGCAATTTTCAAACTATCGATATTTCCATATGTGGGCGAAGTGTCGGAGCTTAAACCCTTCGAAAAAAGCCGAAGACGAAGTCGGGTTTAGCTGGGGTTAAGCGCCCTAGCTTTGTCAGCTGAGTCGACTCTGAATACCCTTACTGCCTGGAATACAAGAACTCCATCTTAGGAACAATGAAGTCGGACAAATGGCGGCGTTGACCTCTGTGAACCGCCCCATGATTTCAGCATCGGCCGCAAATTCTAGCTTTCGCGCGGCGGGATCAAGGTCATGTCACAGTTGAGGCCGTACGTCCCTTGTTTCTGGTACGGGAGCCAGTTACTCTTCTGGCAGTGGCCAGCATCGTCAGCATCTTGCAACTCGATCGTGCACTGAACACGTTCTTTGGGAAGCCCGACGTTATCCACGTGTCGGCTTCGTGCTCGCGCATCACCGCCATCTTTTGAATCCCACTACGTCAGCGAAGTCAGGACGCGCAGAACACGGCCGTGACATCAGAGTGAATAGTGTCAGTTGTGGAATTGGGCGGCGTTCACTTATTCTACCTGCCTGCACTGCCTATCACGAATTTCGCGCAACCACGCAATACCAGGACGGATGATTTCATCGTAAGTACGGTCGTACATGTATTCCCTCGCAATCCGTTTACTTGGTTCTTGGTTGTGGAAGGTTTCCTTAACCCTGAGACCTTCAGGCCAGATAAAACTAAAGCTCATTAGCCACTACTGGCATTCGTGCTTCGCGTGTGAAGCAATTTGCAGCGCCACCGTTACGCGCTCCATTAGTGGGGTCGAGTATGAATTCCATGCGGGTTCCATCGCAGAGAACAAAGCCACCGAAATCCTTCTGCGTTTGACAAGTGAATGACTGGCCCGATAAAAGAAGCGGTTGTGGCGCCCACAGTCAGACAGAGTCATCATGCATTGATGCCAAGACACCCTGCCATTCGCTGACGGCTTCCATGGAAAACCATGATCTTATCACTCTGCTTCAAAGCATTATTCTAGAAGTGGGGATAGGTCAGAAACTATGCATGGATTACTGAAGCTCCGCGAGCGCTACAAACTACCATTACAAGAACAAACGAAAGAAATACAACACCAGCCTCATTAGGGTATACAGGTACGGGAGGGTAATCGTGAATCGTAGAGAAATACCAAGGAAGACGGGCCACATGAAAACCTGTTTGGGTCGCTCAGGGAAACCGTACTTCTATGAACGCTGGGTGCCTGACCCATGCGAAACGCACGCGGATGCGAGCGAGATTAACTTTAGACGAGACCGGGATGACGCTTCTTGCTCTTCTCGTGACGTTTGCAGTCACTGTTGTTGTAGAAGGTCTGTCCACAACCTGGAATTTTGCACATGAAGCGACGTTCGCCTGTATGCGACTGTCGGTGACCTGAAGGGACATTACGATGAGCGGCTTATAAACCATGAACCACTTGAAGACCCACGTTTCAAGCTAAACTGCGCCGTAAACGTTTGTTGACACTCGTCGCATCTGAATTGAGGTTCGTGCTTTCGACGTCGCTCATTCGCTTGTAACATTGCTTGGGTTGCAATACAGGGCCTGGTAGCGGACGGCGTGGAATGGCTACGGTGATGACCCAGAACGCGTGGCGAGAGAGTAAGGTCGCCTGTCGCAACAGACTCACTTGACATGTGGCGGTGACGTGGGTAGGGATGATGGCCATGATAGCCACTCGGACATGGAGAAGCAGGATAGGTGATGCTGTCTTCTGTGGTGAATGAGGAGATTGGAGACAAATGATCATTGTCGGAGCTGAATTCACTATGTACGGATGCCGGGGACTGCGATCCGTTGTAGGAGGACGAGGGAGAAGGAGAAGGTGCGAGGTAACGAATATCCACTGGTCCAGCGGCGATGGGATGGGCACCAAGCGACCCACTTATATAGCACAAATCCGACCCGAGTCTTTCCTCCTCGAAGGCGCTGGACTGGGAGTCCATGGCCTCGCCTGGACGTTGAATTAATGATGACTTGTCCGAAACCGATCTTACGGTTTCTCTCACCTCTATCTTCTGTGAGAAAAAGACTGGGATAAATACAATCATCCTTTGTGGATGGTCCATACAATCCAGAATTGATGAGGTCATCTAGTGCGAAACCGTTGCTGTCCAGGTGTGAGATGGTAACTATGAATCAGACCAAACAGCGGTCACATACTGGGAGTAAGGATCGAAGGCTTCAGAGGACTGCGAGACAGAAGGGATGACAACAGCTCTCCCTTCAGAGGACATAGTGGTCTCGAGGTCAGAAGAGTAATGACTAAAGTAGGTGGTGAGTGAGTCAACTGGAAATGCCTATGGCAAGGACGGTCTTACGAAGGGGGTGAACTCTGGTACGCGTCCGTTGCAGTTAGGATGTGGATGGAAGGGACAGAGTTGGCAGGCATGTGCTGGTCGGATGATCGAGAGGGGATTGTCAGTGAAGGGAGTCATAGAATGCATGAAATAGCTACCTTTATATAATCCCGGGAACCAAACAGGGATACCAAGGGGCGCCAGCTGACGACACTTTCTTAGCGCCTCAGAAGACGAGGACTGTGGGAGGACTAAGATCCAGAGGATCGCCAGGCGATACGTCAGAAATCATGGCATTGGAGTATGAACCTGTCCATATCGGCCCAAACCATAGCGTTTCGGTGTGGCAAAAGTGCACTTTCGCCTGGACTTTGCATGTTTTTGACGAACATATGACCATGAGAGAGCCGCAGACGACGGGCTTCTCAGAGGAAATTCTGCAGTCAGTTCTGAATGGAATGTTCTGCGACTACCCGACGAGAACATAGCCCCGACCTGGCCAACCAGAAGATCATGGTGTATAGACTTTCGGCTGTGCCTTCCACGGAAGTGGGGGAAGGCATGGCTTGCAATGGCAGGCCTACGACAGCGCTATGGAGGGCTCACTGCCACATCGGTCACGTGACGTAACATCACTTTGTCCACGTTCTTCCCAGTCACACAATGGGTGGATTCAATTGTTCACCACAGCACACCGCTGGCACTGCAGGAAATCCGGCCACGCGTTGCTCGCGCTGCTATCGTGGCCATGCACAGTCGCGCAATACGGCGTCACCGACGTGTATATACCGTGTTTAAGAGATATCGAGCTAGGGAATATTTTTTTCTCAAGACCCACTCGTTAAGGTTAACGTTGGCCATAAACGGGGCGTGGGCGTTGGCCAGCTTAACACGCGTTCCCAACGTGTGCGTTCCGCCTATGTCCGGGCCTGCCAATGAATCTTCCCATAGATAGGCCAAGCACTGCGTATTTGTCATCGATGTACACCCAAACAATTAACGACACGTTCGAGATGGTCGGGGGAGAGATTGGTGGGGTGGCCAACAAAAAAGCCAATGTTGCAATTGTGTGCCCGTACTCCCCTCATTCTTCACTTCCCATCAGGACGGATACATCCGGGCTCCATTGCCATCAACGCCAAAGTACTTCCGCAACCCTTGTGTGGCGATAATATGAACCCATCATGATACACTCACTTTTAGTCCTCGTCTTCGCTTCCATACTCAGCTAGACCCAGCCCCGCGGTCGTTCGATTGGGTGGCGATTTGGACGGCGCAATCGGGGCATGTTGTCGCTTTATTTCAGCAAAATATTTCAAGCCCTCCAAGGTGTCAGCCGAAAGAAGGCCTGAGGTTTCGGGCATTCGGAACGTTGCACGTCTGGTGGCGCAAGATCTAGTTTCCTGCGTTTAGCATGGGGAGCGTCTTCGGAGACCTCGCCGTCCGCTTCCATAACCTCGCCTTCATCGTCTAACGTGTCTCCCTCTTCGAGGGCTCGCACAGCCCGCATGGCCTGAACTATACGAGGATCCATGCGCGCCTTGATGGCCTCCTGCCCTGTTCCTCCAACCATCGCTTCTCCTGTTCCTTCGATACTGGATTGGGGTCCTCTGTCGCCCATCGCACGTTCAAGATCTCATCATTATCGAGGGATTGGCATGCCATGGCCTCCTTGGCAAACTGTGCGTTGAACTCCGACTTGTATGTCACAAAAGCAACGCTTCGGTACTGCAGAACACGTACTTTGCATGAAATGTCAGCAATCATCGCGCAACTGAACACGGAAAGTACTCGCTCTTTTCAATCTCGCCCCATTCTCTAAAGTGTCGAATGACTATTTCCTCCGTTTCGGGGCCGGGCCCTGTCTCCTTGATCCGGCCAATGTACAAGGTGCGATTTTGCCGGTTGAAACTGCCAACGCCACCCATATCGTCCCGGTAGTCTGCGAACTTCTCTCGTGCGAAGCAATCCTTCGAACTATCGGGCAAAGCGTTGTCGGGATCCGGGAGCGTGTGCAGGTAGTTGCATTCCCAACCGTATGGACAACAGCCGCGAGCAAAAAAGAGGCAGCAGTATCTATTCCCAGTAGTGTTTGCTCTAGTGAGGCCACTGTCCTTCTTGATATTACATCGCGTCTGCGACTTGACTTTGCTGTAGAGTGGGGTCAGAGTATGCCCTATCCACCACTGTAGAAACACGCACTTGGAGTAGTTATCCTCGCGATCACCACCGGCCCATTTATTGTACCAAATGTCTATCGAGTATAGTCAGGGATGTTGCAAAGCGTCGGTTGCACATGGTGATAACACTTACTGTACTCCTTCCCAGTCTGTGGGGTCTCCTTTCTCTCGACCTCGCCAGGTTGAACCTGTTTTCGTGCCGGCTTCAGAGGCTTTTTCGTCGGCTTTGGTTTGGTGACCGCCACCGTCGAGGTTTCGTTCGTGGCCATGGTGGTCACCACTGCACCGTCCAGTGCTGAGTGGAAATGGCTCGTTAGTGGCTCCTCACGTGACCCGAACCCTGTAGCCGAGTGTGCGCCGTCAGCCCATCAGTCTTAGTGCATACCCCGATGCCCCCCCGGTCCCCTACTCACTGTACTACTCAAATAAACTTATAACCTATGGCTCGCCACTCTGCCTTACTATCATCTTACACCCCCAGTAAAGTTTCCCCGGCTGAAGTTACAATCGGTCATGTGTGAGTGCATACTATTACGTCTCGCTGGGAACCCATCTCCTCAGCCTCGCTATCTACCTCGGGTCGTTCCAGCCAACTGCGTGATCTCGTAATTTGCCCACAAGAACCGGGTGTCCTCAACTATGTACAGAACTACTCTATTGTGGAACATGATCTATACGCGCCGGACTTGGTGAGCTTGCCACTTCGCTTTCACTACGCCCTATTCTCATGACAGCGCCATATACTACCACAGCCACCCCGGGCCATCGCAGATCCGTCGTTCATCCCCAACACTCTGACATCCCTCCCCGTACCTGGAACAGACAAGACTTTGTTGGCTGTTGGCGGTCAGGAAGCGGAAATCCATCTTTCACTCCACAAGCGATCCTCGCGATCCGAACGGCGGAGCGACCATCTATCAAGATCACGCTGTAATTATGAAATCTGGAATTTCTTTATGAAGCTCCCTGGATCGATTAATAACTCTGTCTTGCTGAGCTCTCTCAGCTTAACGAGATCCAATGAAAGTAGCATCGAGCCTAGGCTCGCTGTCAGTAACAACGACTGGAAAGTCAAGTTTTATGATGTCCCCATCTGCGAAGACTCTGCACCAAAAGAGATACGACAGTGTGGTATATTGAAGTTGGAAGAGCCGGTTAATCATTGTGAGTGAGCGAATTGGTCAAGGTCGAACAACGCCAGGCTGACTGGCTTTTGAAGCATCCATATCTCCCGATGGGAGAACGCTCCTGTCCGTAGGGGACTCGCCCAGGATTTATTTACACCACATTACAGGCGGTTCACGCATCACCTTCAATCCTATCGTCACCCTCAGTGTCCCACCCCCCGACACGCGGCTATTCTCAGCAGCGCTCGCTGCGTCTTTTTCAACAGCGTTCTCCACAGACGGAATGAAGTTTGCCGTTGCGTCTCAAGAAGGCGTAGTGGCCTGTCTGGGACGTACGAAGTACGAAGCCTGTGAAAGTCATACAAACTGACAAAACACGGTCGCCAACTGGGCTGCACGGGAATAGCGAGTCGAATGATTGGCTTAGTGACGATCCAAATGACTGGACGAGGGGCGGTTCAAGAGCCCCTGGGTGGGGGGCTCGAAATGTCAAGTTCGGCTCGGGTGGTACGAACGGTCGCCCGGGGAAGGAGTTAATGACGTTCACGGAGGTGGGTTGCGTTTCCGTTCTAGTTCTGTCACACTTGTCTCATTGCCTATCATTGGCTCAGCATACAAATCTTCTGCACGTTTTCGATGCTCGAACCTTTGAACAGGAGGAAATCGTGCGTGTTCCAGACGTTTCCAAGCGAAAAACGGTGTCCCCTCGGTCTCTGTTTAGTCCTGCGTATTTGGATGCGATACCACCACGACGCCCCAACCCGGCTCCACATACAACACGTGCATTGGACGAGTTTTTCGGAGGGGCCCATCTGGATAATGGTTCAATTACTCCGTGGCACCCTCCACGACGCGAGTTCCGCCGAGGGGACGGAATGGAAGATGAACATGACCACGGCGTTTTTGCCATGGGCCGCGACCGCCGTAGTACCCGAACCCATATCACGGAGAGGATCTCACCGCCTGGTGGCTGGGCAGCTGATAGACACGAGGTCTCATATGGTCCTGGTGACGTTAGTTTGGATGATGTGGAGATGGACGTGGACGAGATGGAGGGCGATTGTATTTCGTCACGTGGACCGTCGCGGTCTTCTTCACCCCCACCATCGGTTCACCTTCCGGTACAGCCATCGCCCTCCCCAACGCGAAGTACCGTGGGTGGTCGTCATGCAAGTGTACGACCTTCCCGTCCTCGTCACAGGACCATCGCTCGAGAAGATGCCATTTTCGATCTAACTTTAACACAAGATTATGATTACGATATTGCCGGGACGTGTTTCGACCCTGATGGAGGGCACATCTACGTGGCTACGACGGATTGCATATCAGAATGGGAGGTAAGGGGGGCAAACAAGCGGTGGTGGGGCCATTCGGAGTGGGTCTGAGTTGTACTCCAATGTGATATTTGGTTTCGTTCCGTTTTTTCGTGTTACTGCTCAAGTACATTTTCTCACCGACACCCCTCCGCCAAGGTTACATTGTCAATTCCGTTCTGTACTGTACACACATGTCATAAGGTCTCTTTTTTTGCATGTTGTAGCTCAGTTTATCGCAGTCTTCCATTCCGAATGCTGAAACAGCTACCCTCTTCTGCGGTGATTGATCTTCGCGTTCCGTTAGAGACGGAACTATGATTTCGGCGTACGCAGAGTAACAGAAATAGCCAAGCTCGCTCATGGAGGGCTTGCTAGCGCGCACCTGTCAGTCCTTTCATTTCAGAGCCCTCCATATGAAATAGGTCTCGATTTGGAATTTGATGAAAGATACCCCCGATGGGGAAACTGCGGGGGTGCGAAACGCCTCACCCACGTCGTGTTCGACCCTTTGGAAACACGAAACCGGGTTCACTCCATGAGCAGTTGCCATTTCGATGCGACAGAACTGGCCACGACACGGTGCAGGTGCGGACATCATGACGTCCAGACACTGCCATGTACGGCCGTGAAGAGTGTTCCTGTTTGGAGGTGATCGATGCTAAGTTTCTTTGTTTGAACGTTTGCGGTACTGTATACGTCGATAAGTAGGTTCACCCCATAGAAACATAGGGCGCTTTCCAAGCTGTGGAGGGCTATGACTGCTGACCGGGCCGACGCCGCGCTATTCGAACCTACCCACTCAGTGGGAACCCATTCGATAGGAAATCTCACATGCTTACTGAACTGACTCAAAGTTTTAGAATCTTGGTGTGGCATGTGGCAGGGATTGAATACGATACTGCCATCGCCCCAAAGAAGTCGACATAGCTGGTGTGGTCTAAATTGTACATATTGTCAGACCGTGGACAGCTCACCACGACCAGTAAGTTCCCAGTAGTTGACCTAGAAACCTTGAGGAATCCATCGGCCGTAGCGGCTCGTTCCCGATAGAGTATCATTGAAAGTGCTCTTATTGTTTTCGACGGCTTCCAGACGTGGAATGCTTCATGTAACATGCTACGTATCAGGTCTGCGAGAGTCGTCGTGTTACAAGATGGGCTTAGGTGAATTGTCTCAGGATTCGGTATAGTGGGTGACCATAAAAGGAGATTATCTAGGAAAAAGTGGCTGATAAGATTAGACAGTGTATTTCTGCGCAAAAGCCCCCGTTGGACTCGACCCCGAAACGCCTATGTTAGTGAGCGGGTCGCACCTTTCACGCTCCTATTGTCGTTCTGCATTCCTCAAGGCTTTTTCAAATGCAGCGACTTGCTCACAGACACGCAACCTCTCGTTTCGTGGGGTTAACGGCGCATTCCTGACTCCAAATCGTTTGCACCACTCGCCTTACCTTGACATTAGAGAACGCGTGCATTTGCGCGCTTTCAGTCTCTGCAATGTAAGGTGTAATTCCCGGGTAACGCAAAGGTAGTCAAGGCAGTCAAGTCCCCGGAATCCACCCGGAGCATCCCGGCGACGTCAGCCAAAACTTCCCCCCGGGAGCAACGGAGGAAAGATTGGATGGTTGTCCGGAAATTGATGGAGAACGTTTGGCCCAAGAATGATTGGAGCACTCGAGGAAGAGTGATTTTCGGCTTTGCTTTACTCATTTCTGCCAAGGTTTGGATGCCATCCTCACGCAAGCTATGCAAGGCCCTCACCAATGCTCGAAGGTATTGAACGTTCAAGTCCCGCAGCTGTTCAAGACCATCATCGATGTCCTCAATATCGAGGCTGGATCCCAGAGTACCGTCTGGGTCGTGGCTGGCTCGCTCATACTTGGGTGTATGCTAGTAATTACGATGTCTACTTTTGCCGTTGACAACTTATCCTAGATGGGGCTGCACGCATCGGAGCAACGTTGTTTGGAGAGCTCTTGAGTGCTGTATTTGCTAATATCGGCCAGCGCGCTATTCGCAAGGTTGCTCGGGAAACGTTCGATCACCTTTTAAATTTAGATCTCAAATTCCATCTGTCTCGCCAAACAGGCGGGCTGACGCGTGCGATCGATCGTGGAACAAAGTTTGCACCATCCCCATATTTTTTCTGACTTAACCTGCTCACGTTTGCATGTCCTAGGGGGATTGCTTTCATGCTACAAGCCATCCTATTCCGAATCGTTCCAACCGCCTTTGAAATATCTATGGTTTGCGGCATCCTGGTATCTGCGTATCTTGTACTACCCGTAGGTGGCGACTTACCGTTGTTTCCAAGACCTATAAATTCGGTTGGGATTTTTCTGCGATCACCTTGACAACCTTGGCGGCGTATACCTGGTTCACCGTGCGGACAACTTCGTGGAGGTGATTGGGATCGGCAAAGTGCAAAGCTCTGATCCTCACTCATTTATAGGACCCAGTTCCGACGTGACGCAAATAAGGCAGATAACAAGGCCGCGGCCGTTGGTGTGGACTCGTTGATGAACTATGAAGCAGTCAAAGTATGTCCATCCGAGTGGCTTAATCAATTCTTACTTACTTGCCTCTTACAAGCACTTCAACAATGAGAAGTACGAGGTTGCTCAATATGACAAATACCTCAAGCAGTACGAAAACTCCTCAGTCAAGATTACCACATCATTAGCGTATCTAAATTCAGGCCAGAACGTCATATTCTCCACGGCACTCACGGCCACGATGTTCCTGGCAGCTCAAGGGGTTTTGAATGGTCCTCACTCTTTTTCCACTGGTTTGGACTTGGCATTAACATGGTGAACAAACAGGGACTATGACGGTCGGTGATCTTGTGATGGTGAACCAGCTCATTTTTCAATTATCGCTGCCCCTCAACTTCCTCGGCTCTATCTACCGGGAGATACGACAAAATTTGTTGGATATGGAGGCGCTGTTCAATCTGCAAACAGAGAACGTACCCGTCAAGGTAATCACGCAGTTACCGGTCGCTAGCATCGCTAACTGCCAATGTTTATTCAGGATAAACCAGCAGCTCCACCACTGACCTTGAAAGGTGGTTCAATCCGATTCGAAAATGTCACCTTTGGTTACCATCCTGACCGTCCAATCTTTCGCAACCTTTCCTTCACTGTGCCAGCCGGCAAGAAGGTGGCCATCGTCGGTCCCTCTGGTAGTGGAAAGTCGACTGTTTTCCGGGTTCTCTTCCGATTTTACGATCCTTGGTCTGGGCGGATTTTGATCGACGATCAAAATATCCAGGAGGTCCAATTAGAGAGCCTAAGGAAGTCTGTCGGTGTTGTTCCACAGGACACACCTCTTTTCCATTCAGACATCATGCACAACATCCGATATGGCCGTCTTGATGCAACCGACGAGGAAGTCAAGGCCGCAGCCATGAAAGCAAGTGTGCACGACACCGTAATGAGCCTGCCAGACGGATACGGGACGACTGTTGGTGAACGCGGGCTCATGATATCAGGAGGGGAGAAGCAACGCTTGGCTATTGCGAGGGTGTTACTCAAGGATCCCCCAATCCTGTTTTTTGACGAAGCTGTAGGTCCTTCCCCTTCATCTCAGCTGTTTAGATCTCATTTAACTCCGTGCCGCAGACTTCTGCTCTCGATGCCCAAACCGAATCAGAAATCATGCACAGTATCAACAACGTCTTGCTGGGTAGCGCTCGGACGAGTATTTTCATCGCGCATAGATTGCGTACCATCGTCGAAGCTGGTAAGCCGATATTGATGATGCCCAATAGGTACGACGACGACGAGACTGACACCACTCTTTCCCGCCAGATCTTATCATTGTCTTGCGAGATGGACAAGTTGTGGAGCAGGGCACACACGAAGAACTGTTGCGTTCTGGCGGCGTGTATCATGACATGTGGCTACAGCAAGCCTTGGATAGTACCTCAGAGACAGAGAGCCCATCGTCGCTATGAATATCTTGTGTACTGAGGTGAAACGATCACGCTTTTCAATTTCAAGTAAAATTCCAGTACGACCTTACGCCTCGTGGTGCGAGAGCAAAGTTTCGAGACTGTTTACAAGTATACTTTCACTCCAACCGCCCACGTAGCCAGCTCAACAATCCCTTTGTCCCTTCACGCTCCCACACTTTCCTTTGCGGAATTCTGAAACTGTTGAAACAGGCTACTCAGCCAGGTTAGACGAGACGGAAGAAAAAAAACTTACACGTTCCCGTCAACCAGGAATACGTCCAACGGCAAGAGACCGAGTTCCGCGTGGTAGTTTGGCAATTTCATTGTCCCTCAAGTCGAGCTCCTCGAGTTTCCAATCAGATAGCACGCGGTGACCTTTGAAAACTTCAGCGAGCTGCTGGAATCCATCAAGATCTGTGATGCGGTTTCCCCTCAACCGCAGATGTCTCAAGCCCTTACGAGCAGGTGTGTCTTGAGGAGATGCCATGATTAGTGCCTGCGAGCACATCCTTCCGTAGTGCTGAAGACGTAAGGAAGTTGTATGTGAGGTCCAGAGTGCGCAGACCTGGAAATAACCTCGTAAGCAAGGGCAGTAGTGCCTCTGTTGACTTCGGCGGCGTCGAAAGGCTGTCTTGTCCTTGGTGTGTCACCGCAACCGTGTCACCGAAACCACAGCCATCAAGTATGAGTTCCTCGAGGGCAGGGCAATAATGGAAAACTACGATTCACTAGTGGAAGGGGGTAGAGCAACGCTCAAGTCCAATTTCCTGTTGCTCAGCACGAGAGTCTGGAGGGTCTGTGCGAACGGTTGAGCCGAGATGACCGTTAATGGAAGAGTAGGAGTCGGCAGAGCGATGTCGATCTTTCCCTTCGACAGCGACGAACCTAATGTAGAAGCGGCCAGAGAGAACGACCGTGTATGAGATCTCGATGGAGGGGCCAGAGGAGGAAGAGTCAAGGTCTGCGATCCACCATTGAAGTACTGCATGTTGCTGAGGTTGACAAACGAGGATTGGGAGGTGCAGGAGCCCGGCACTGATGAGCACTGGGAGCTGGCTGGGGAATCATCTTTCCGTTCTGGCTGGGAGGTAGCGCTGTCCGAGACCACCGGACGCGCTGTCCTGGATGGCCGCCGTACACCCTCCACGAACAAATCATGTTCGACTCCCCGCGCTTCTTTGCCTTGCTCCTGTGCTGGCTGTGTCCCCGTAGCCGCGCTGTCGGAACTCTGAGAGCGCCCACTTCTATGCCTTGCCCGACTCTCAGCTTCGATCTCCCAAGGTTCCTTAACCACTTTCTTGCCTACGGCAATCCTAAGCATGCCTTCGGGCGGCTCATCCTGTGTAAAGTCAAATGAGAGGGTCTGCTTAAGACCAGAAAGCGCTTGGTGTACACCGCCAGTGGTCGCTTGCGTTTCCTCCAAATCCAACAAACCTAACGCAGGGAATACTCCGGCCTCGTCCCCACTGGTCAGGGAAGCAGGAAAAGCATCATCCGTTATGGTGGCATGCGAAAACCTCAACACCTTTAGTTGTTTGAGCGACCCTAGTGCGCGCAAGAGGGAGGCGGACTCTGCGTTCCCTGATGAAATGGGGTTTGAAGACAAATCGAACTTGGTCAAAGCAGACGGGAGGTTGTTGTAATCAATGGTAGAGGCCGTGAGCTTGTTGAAAGAAACGTCCAAGTCCGACAAACGAGGCAATGGTATCGTCGCACGCGTGATTACGGGTCCGAAGAAACCTCCCGTGCTCCATGTGTCACCCTTCGCGGAACGACTAGTACCATCTCCAAAAGGTTCTCCAAAAGGCAGGGAAGTGAGAGCATTATGAGACAGATTTAGATGTGAGAGAGCGGGTAGTGTCCAAATATTACGCGGCAGCGATGCTAAGGAGTTATGGGAAAGGTCTAGTGTAGTTAGAGCCGTCAAGTCGGCGAACGTGTCGGGTAGAGCCGATATCTTGTTTTGATGCAACTGCAGCAAATCATCGTGCAATCTCAACTAGACCGCGAAACAAATAGGATGAACATACGTACGTCGACAACTTTCAGGGATCCGAATAGAGATATCTCATGCTGAATTTCGATGATCTCGTTACACCAAGCTTTCAGCACTTGCAAGTCCTGTGCTTCAAACCAGGCTGGGCCGCTGCGTTGCGTTGGGCGCTTGCTTGATGACTCGGCGGACGTGATCGGGGGTTCCTGAACAACCGACACGAGCGGATCTGGTGTAATTCCTAAATGAATCTCAAACAATGCGGACGGCAGACATGGTAAGAGACGTGAAGCGAGATTGAGGGAACCTATGGCATGAGTCTTGTTCGATGAGTTCTTTTGAGAGACACAAGGCTCGGTTGGCACACCTGTACTGCGAGCACGTTCTATTGTCTCCTTGACGGACCAGCGACCGAGTTCGAGAGCATCGTCCTCGTGTTTCTTAGTGGCAGGGGAACCAGGAATAGCATCTTCGTCGAAGGAGTCCAAGTTCGTGCCAGCGGTAATACTTTTTGCGGCCGCTTTCTTTGCTTCCGCGCGCCTAAGCGCGATAGCCTCCTTGATGCTGAGAGCGGGTGCTTTTGGCACTGGGATTTCTTCTTCAGGAGACGCGCGACGAAGCGACTTGGAAGGAGACTTGGGGATTGATTTGGTTCGTAGACGAGGAGTCGAGGCTGGAGAGCTCGTACTGGCTGGCGGTTTCGAAGGAGACGATGCACGAGAGCGCGAGGCGGTAGCGGTCAGTGTCGTTTTGACTGCAGGGCGCGCCTGAGACCGGGGTGTGGATACCTGAGGAATGCGCGACATCTTTTTGAGTCGTAAGGGAAGAAGAGGGAAGGGGCTCCGAGCCTGCGTCGAGGTATGTAAATGATACGCGAGGCTTATTACTACACATGCTTATTAGCGGGAGTCGACAAGCATAATCTACGGTCTCGGGACAGCTGCAAGTCGCTCAGCTCTCGCTTCCATCTGCATCCGCGTCGTCTAGGCTCAAATCACCCAGCTTGTGCTCCGACTGCCGTAGTTCTGCATACTCCTCCTCCTGCGTGCGTCTATACTGAGAGATGTCCCACTCCTCTTCTTCTTCCTCGTCCTCGAACCACTCGGGATTGAATTGGAACTAAGTTGCATCATGTGTAAGAACCCCATCCGCATCGGAGAGAATAAAAGATCCATTACCAAGTCTCTACCGCTCATACCAGTATTCTTGCCAGCAGCGTTTGTTGCTCCTTAGCCTTGCGTAGCGCTTCAACCTCCGCCAACTTCTTGTCCATCCGCGTCTTCTTCCAAATGGCGAACGTCTCCCGCGTTACGGGAGTCAAGTTCGAACCCAATTTATGTCGCTGGCATTACGAGTTAGCACGGAAAACTCTGTCACGAATCAGACGTAACGTACTTCAGTTTCGATGAAGTCTTCAAGGCTAATCACATTCGCCTTGGCAGCTTCTTCCGCAGCCTTCTTCTCTGATTTAAGGACGAAGCCAGGGGGTAGTGCATGCCGATACTGGCACTTGTCACCGTTGGGACATTCCCAGAACCAACCAAACCTGCAAATACATCATTTACTTGATGACGGAAAGACCGGATCATACTCACTTTTTCGTCTCTATGGCTTCGATAAAGTACTTGCACACGATCTAAAGCGCTAATAACAGCCGAGCCAATAAGTGTGGAATGCAAACGCACATCGGTGGTCGTACGTGGATTGCCATGCTTTGACAGGACAACGTTGCGAAGTTTCTCCTCATCCCAGTTCTCCATAGTGTCTTAGTTCGATGCAACTTAGCATACCCACACCTACAGGAAACTGTAAGCACTGCACACGAACCTTTCATCTTCTCCTCCCTGCTATCTTCATACAAATTCTTCTTGTCCACTTTCCGTCCGACATTAAGATCGTGACTGAACTTGCACTTGTTCCCCTTTTCACACGTCCCAACCTTGAAGTATGCGCACAGAATCGTCTTAGGATCGACGCCGAAGGGCACCTTCTGTGTCTGTACGGGTTTGAGCAGGGCAGCTTCTTCTTTCCGGCGCTTCTCTTCTTCAGCCTTCTCCTTTGCTCGTAGTTCTTTCTCCTTTTCCTTCGCAAGTGCTTGCTTGGATTTACCCGCCAAGGCAGCCTGTGCTTGGATCTGCTGCACTTGTTTCTGTACCTTGGCCGACTTGTTTTTCTGTAGCCGTGAGCGATTAGGTAGATGCTCTTAGGTATGAGCAAACGATGCACACATTTTTCAGACCAAACGTCTTCACAAGTCGTGCTGATCAGTTGCACGAGGGATGCCCGCTACCCAAACCATGGCGCACCTTGTCTTCCTTCACTTTGGAGGAAGAAGGCGTGTTCTGTTTCTTGGGAGGCATAGTAGTCCTTGGATGTGGGTAATGACAGTGAATCAAGCAGCCTGGGTGTTGTGCTGGTCAAGCCTGCGGTGGGCAACTTCACGTTTCTAATTCAGGATGGCATTGTACACAAGTGATTATATACACGGCTCTTGTAAAAACATTCCTATCATGAAGTGACTCGCAGCACGGGAAAACCGATTCCGTAGCTGAACAAACAAAGCGGAAATCATAGGTAGGAATAACAGCTGTAGGAGAGCGAGGTAGCGTGATATGCATATGCTAGGTATAAGCGGCGTGTGTGATGAAATCTAGAGCATGTCAAAAGCATTTCGTTGCATTGCGTTGGATTCTTGCCGAAAGAAAGATCTCATCCCATTCTCAACCCTGTGAAGTCGTTCGTTCATCGACGTATGGTTCCAGACCTGCCAACAGTTGCGGCCCCGGACACTGTCGGCTTTGACCTTTGCATCCCAAATCCTGGCACTGGAAGTCGTGAACCTGGCACTGGCCGCGGAAGGCCAGATGGACATTCCTACTGGTGAAATTACCTGACGAAACGGTTGCGAAGCGTGAAGGGGGAGGAAGGGCTTTGATATCATCAAGTGCTCCGGTGGTCACTGAGGACCCCTTCACCTGTGAATTACTGGAAACCTTGCTCGACGTAACAGTCGATGCAACGGGGAGAGTACCAGATTTTTCCGGGTGCACCTTGATCACTGTCGAAGTAGCAGTGGTCATGGTCCCGATATCTGTAGGAGGAACCACAGCCTTTCCCCTCCAACCCAATGCCCCTGTTAATTTACTCCTTATGCTGACTCTTCTCCCATCCTCGATGTTACTCGTCATGACAGAAACTGGCTTGGTAGTAGGTGGTTGCCCAGGTGGGGGAAAGTGTCCTGGGGGTGGGCGCAAGACACCTTTAAGCACGGGACGGTGAAGAGACTCCGGACGGGACGCAGGTCCAGAACCTGAGTCAGGCTCCCGCGGTGCCCCAGCAATCGAATCGTTGTTAGATTCAGATTTCCTACTAGAGTCAGATGCAACTGACGCCGGGCGGCTGTCTGACTGCTGCCGGGCCTTCGGCCGCTTGACGATCCGAAGTGCCTGGACGGGCGCAACGGACTTAGATGACTGTGCGGAATGCTTTGGTGGCGTTATGATCTTCGGGTGTGGCGTGGTGGCTTCATCGCAAAGTTGCTTAGGCCTGACTCGTTCTCCAAAGCTGTTCAGACAATGAACATTCGCAAGCAGCTGGTACCAACATACCAAATGATGGATCAGGCGATGGTTTCTCTGGTTCGCGGATGGGCTCATCTTCCCGTGCGGCACTGGCCTCCGAATCCTTAATCAAGGGTACGAGGCTTCCCCGCCTTGACTCAAAACCAGGGCGGACCGGTGGCGATGGCGCGGTCTTAACTCGAGGAGTTTCCTTTTGACTCGCGCTGACAGTCACCGTCACTATACAAATAGTGAGCAGAACTCAAGTAGGTAGGAGCATTACATACTTGAATCATGAGGAGGCGGGGAAACTGGTATCACGACCTTTTCGCACACTATAAGAAAAGCGACATTTAACGTTGTTATCATAAGCGTTCAAATAAAACTTACCCGTGACAAAAGGACAATCTGGCTCATAATCCGAGGGCGCCAGGTCGAGTTTCACGTCACTCGACGAGCTGTCTCGCTTTTGTTCCTTCGCCGCTTTCTCTCTCTGTCTCTTGACTAACGCCTCTCTCATTTCTTCTTTCGCGCTCGTGTCGAACTCGTCTCCTTCCGTAGTCAACATAAATGAGTCGCCCCCGAAAAAGGAAATGCGGTCATTCAGAAGGTCAAAGATGCATCAGGGCATTGGAGTTGCCAATTGAATGAAGACTGGAGGTCGACTGAACATCGAATGGGGTTCGTTCCTTGGTTGAGAGTAGTCTTGGAGTGCGGTCGCGGCCGAGGTCCTACCGAAAGGAAAGCTGGATCCTCCGAGGCGTCCTCGGTAGTTAATTCTGGAAGCGGCTCAGTAACAGAAGACGGGGAAGGTGGTAAGGCAGCTTCAGATAGAGGCGTGTCAGTTAGGAGTGGGTAGGCTGCGTTTGAGTTCGCTGTCTGACTGCTCTCAGAAGGCTCCGAGATGACTATTACAAGACCTTCCTCCCTCAAAGGCAGTTCATTTGCAGCGGGGGATATTTCACCGCTACGGCGAGGCATTGCACCCATTACAGATGACAAAGGTGATTGCCCGACTGTTCACAGAAGGACGGATACTTGGAGCACGAACAACAGTGCTCGGAGGAGAGCGATGGTTAGAAGTGAGATTGCAGTTTTTCCTGTGAGGAACAGGTGTTGCATCGACGGCAATGTCTGCCAATGGGGGTCGGACTTGGCCTGGGAAACGTAGAGGTCTCGGTGTCTGCACTTGCTCCGTCCTCTGAATGGGGTGGGGCGCTGGCAGATGCGGCACTGGTAATCAAGTGAGGTATCCCTATCGGATGACTGTCCTTCTGTCATGCCGGGTGCAGACCCCTCTGATATCTCAAGGCTGGATAGCATCTCGGAAGGGTCTTCAATCGTCACGGTCGCATCTCCCGACGTCAATGAGACGCCTTCGAAGCGGAATCGATGAAAGGTGCGAGGGTTGAGTTTTGTAGGTTCTGTTAAAGAATGCGGTCATCGTCAGTTCGTCCGAGTCGCCGTGCTTGCTATTATATGGTCCACTGTAGTGGGGTATGGCGTTCTCCTTGTCTGAACCCGCTGCCGAGTCGGGCGTGGCGACATCCCTGTCAGAATCTGTCTCCTTGGTTGGCGTCGCGAGTGGATCAAAGAGGCTGAGGACGCTGTAGCGGGGATGGTTCATCGTTGCACGGAGGAAAAGCGTGACAAAGCCAAACGAGAAAGTCCTTTGTGACATTGCTGTGCCATGCGCGTGACAAGACGTGTATAACCTTCTCACGTGACTTTTGATATTGCTTGTTTCCTGCCTTCGAGCTAGTAGAGCCAATGTCAATCGACTTGTAGCGCGGACAACGTATGAGACTGATCAACTAATAGCATTGACTGTTTCCACTCCAGAATAGCATGTTCAGTATATCGTCATCAACCATGCCAATCCGCCCCTCAACACCTCTGTCGCCCATAACAGGCTCGAGCCGGTCAACAATTTCGATGCGACAAGTTCAATGAATGCACCTCGTCTGGCTTTCTGCTTTTGAAGAAGCGGCTATCTTGGTTTGACTCAGTAAAATTTATTGTCTGGGGTCATGCAGGCATCGATGCACTACAATCTACTTTCGTTCTCGGTGGAACACAAGCTATTATGAGGGGAGATCATGCAACTGTCGATTCGCAGCATCGAAATATTGAAGTGGCTGTTATGAGTAAAATTATAAAGCTTTTGGGTAAGTAGTTGAAAACTTGCGGAAGTTATCGAAACAGTAGTGTGATGGTAGGTGGATGGGATACAAATGCATGTGGCGCAAAATAGCAAAGGGAACAACGGAAACAAGGGTATAAAAGTACAGTACAGTACGACGTAAAATGAGTATGAGAAGATTGGAAAGAATATGACTGAGAAGGCTAGGACGAGTTGTTATCTTCTTCAACAGTATAGTATAGGCGCATGAGGGATATACATCAAGGTCGTCTTCGAGTCGGCGAGTGACGACTTGAGAAAACCCTCAGTCGCCGATGCAGGCAATGGATAACATGCATTTCAACCCGTCTAAGACGCGCGATAAGGGAAGAAAGGCACTGGACAGGTAGACGGAAGCACACACCCCTTATAGGACTCCTGGCTCTGAACGGACTCTTCACCCTGACCGGACTCCTGGCACGCTCTGGACTTTTGGATCTTTCACAATCATTCCCAAGGGAGACAATGTGGTCTTCTGTTCGCATGAAGACACCCGAATCAACAGGAGGAAACGCAAACGGCAGGTTCGTCTGCGTGGCCATGATATCCTTACGCCGATGAGTTGCAAGGCTCGGCGACGGGGAGGTAGGTGGCGATATAAGGGCGGCGATGGATGGGCTATGCCCCGGACTTCGGACACCCCGTCACGGCTCATGGTTTGCGTCTTCGTCCTGCGATGACGATTTGTAGGAGCTGCAGCACGAGGTGCAGGTTCGTTACGAAGCGAGGAAACGGGTGTTACTGCAGACGTCAACATGGATACATCCAGTGCAGTTGCACGAGTAGGACGCTGGGAACTAACCCTCAGGCGAGGGCGAGTCTCTGAGGATGACGAGGGACAAGGATGGTGACCGCTTCCGCTGGACTGTTTACGCGGAAAGGTCCCAGGAAGTATAGAAGACTGCATCGAGCGCGCATTCTTGTGATATCCACCAGAGACTTTCGAAGGCCCTGAGCGCTGGGGCTAAGGGTTGGAAGTGACGGTTGGTTTGTCGCAAGAGTACCGCGATCTTCAACGGAGCAGCCTGTGCGACGGCCATCCACTGCGTCGCCAATATTGTGGAAATGTAGGTGATATTTGAGAGCTTCCGCATTGTCGAGTATGTCTGAGCACCCCTGACGTCTGCATTGAATCCGATCCTGTGGCAGAAGTCCAGCATTCATCACCATTTCAGTGAGCTTGATGTTTCTGGACGTGAAACAAACGGAAATGAGCTATACGGAAGGACTAAGATTACAGTTAACGCACGGCGTAGTCAAGCTCTTGTTGGATTGAAGAAGCCATATGGATCTTAGGAGGCGGTCGCCACGCCATATCCAAAGTCGACTCGGACTCTATGACAGGGTTGGCAGTAACCATAGAGTTGGAATCATCTGGAAAAGGAGGCAACTGCTTGTCCCTGTACACATGAGACTGCTCCTTCTTGACTTGCGAAGCTCGGTAATGAGCCACGACTTGCTGGGCGGCACTGAGGGTGGACGAGCAACTTTCGACCGTGCTGTCTCTAGCCGGAGTATCAGAAACCTGAGTAGTGTCCGACTGTGACGGTGGCATGGAATTCCCATTGAGATTCCCATGCGGTACAGTTATCGTCTTCACTGGAATCGTCGCCACAGTCGACAGAGACGACCTCTGGAGCTTCCATGTGGAAGACGGTTCCAAATCGTCTAGTATCGACTCGAAGTTCGCAATTCTGTTCCGCTTCAAGTCGGACGGCTCTGACAGTCAGTCGTGCGGTCTTCCATTAGACTGAGGGTGTAGATCAAGGATATCGGGGCTATTGGCAGAGAGAGGGAAGGAGATCGTATGGCGAACATACGCTGTCGGGAATGGATTTATAGCCAGAGACTGGACATGACGTGAAGCGCTTTGACCAGGAAGGGTGGAATGGGCGTCCACCGCACCCCCCGAGGAAATGGTCCACCGAACTCGTGACGATAAGGCTTTGACAAGGCCCGCTTTGGATATGAACTCGTTGATGGGAATATCCAGACAAAGCATGTCCTGCTCAGACACTTTCGCGCTCATTGGCTGATCTTTCAGAATGCTGTGAGGACAATGCGAGAGTGTACGGTGGACTGAACTTACACTGCAGTCGGCAAAACATTGGAGGGGAAGATGCCACGCGCTATTAGGATTAGGGTTTGCCACCCAACCTCGATGGCCTCTCTCCAATGCCGCAGACACATATCCACCTCCAGGTCGACGCTCTTGCGGTCTCTGAGATGCAGCACGACAACCCACCCAAGAAGACCGCTGGCTGCCTCGGTGCACACAAGCAGCGTTCCACGCATTCCAGTTTATCCTGGTCACATTCCACTCTTCTCCGTTTGAGCGTACTTTTCTTGCTCTTGGCTCCGCAATGATGGCATTCATAGACCCAAGGCGTGGCGGTAAGTGCATGCGTGTCACTTGTCAAACACAAACGCCACCCGAACCCGTCCAGACATGGTTGCAGCGTGTGGAGAAACTACCGCGGATTCACATTGATTAACTTACGGGACGCGATGTTAGGCTCCTGCGAGGGTCGGAGGATATTGAAAGACAGACCACGCGTGAACACGAATACCCTCAACATGGAGAAACTGAGGAGCTTGCCAGACAATACGTTTGGCAAGGCCTACACTCGGTGGCTGGAGGCTTGCAAGATCAATCCGATTCAAGGGAGCCGGTCAGTCTGCTACCTTTTCGCCAAAAGCAATTATAACACATCGTTTCAAGTACAGGTTCACTATATCGACGATCCCGAGCTCGCCTATGTGATGCAACGATACCGCGAGACTCATGACTTGTATCATGCCCTTTTTGCCCTCAAAGTCTCGGCTATGCCAGAGTTGGTTCTCAAGGCATTCGAATTCGCCAATCTCGGCTTCCCTATGGCTGCTCTCGCTCTCGGTGCCTCCATTAACATAAAACCCCCGCAACGTGAGAGGTTGTGGCGTGAGTTTGTCCCTTGGGCAGTAAAGTGCGGGAGTAGTGCAAGATGCTTAATAACTGTGTATTGGGAGGAAAGGTGGGAGCAGGACATGGACTGAACTGAAGAGGGAACTCGGGGTATGGGACCCTCCAGTGGGTGTGAGCCTACATCCGCCCGCAGCTCGCGCTTAGGCTTTCGAGAGTACGCACGTTTTCATAATTCTGCCTCACGGTTGTGTTATTACGTCTACTCAACTCCCGCGTGCTGTTCTCATCTAACAAAAAGATGAAACTTGGAACTCGTGGCATATCATGTGTGTATATTGAGTGATACGAAGAACAGTAGTAACAGTTGGGACCCAGCATAAAATATAGAGTTAGGGGAGGACAGTCGCAACACGGATCATCACTACAGAAACATTCCTCAATAATATTCAGCCACTGCCACTTGCCTTGGCAGCACAAGTCTTCGAACAGAACGGGTGTTTACCGTGTCTGGGGTTGATACGGCAAAACTGGTAAATGTGAGCGACAGTCCCACTGACGCTGGGGAAAACGACATACACTGCACATTTTGGCTGCTTTAGCGGCGCAGGTTCTCCCGCAATACTGGTAATTTTGGTATTTCGATCTGGACTGACAGAACTGCGGTATCCATGAGTTCCACCGTACGTAACTCTGACGGCACCTGAACACACCTCGCAAAGGCTGGGGTTCTTATTTGATGTGGTGCGGGGACTGGCAGGTGAGCCAGTCATGACGGCCATTGAAAACCGGTTTGCACTGGGCTGCCGCACGCTGGTGTTGGGAACTAGCGCTGTGAGGTCCTGAACTGAGAACCGGTGCGCATCACGTCTTACGCTCGGAAGATGATCTGGGTCATCCTCGTGGCCTATCCCGAGTGTTATCGGTTTAGACGATCTAATCATCTACAACGTCCAACTTACGCAGTTCTTCGCGGAGGCGCTCGAGCGCCTTTCCGAGTTCGTTGCGACCACTTTTGTCGGCGCCGTTTCCCCAGAAATAGTCCCTCGGAGAATCCTGCAGCTGCCAATAAGCTCATGGAAAAACATATCGACAAGGCGTCCACCTCTACGAGTTCGGAATCCCCAGTCCCGAGGAGCATGGCCTTCAGGTCGGGGTGCTGAGTGAATTTGAGCCGTAGAGCAATTTCCATCTGGACATGATTTAAGACCTATAAGAAACAGTACAATGCGGACTGAAACACCTTTTCTACGTTGACTTGACGCCAGTCTGGACGGACCCATGCTTGGTGACGGTGCGCCTCGTCGAAAGCGAGCATGGGTCGTTCACCACAGTTTCGGACGCACTCCGCAATTTCAGGATGATCATCAATAAACTGCAAGGGATGCCGTGGGTATAGATGTGGCATTGAGGTGTGTGAGGGAGTGTACCTTGAATGATTGAAAGAGATGCTCGCTGGTTGGGTACCTCTTGCCTTTGTAGTACACAGGATGAGGGGAAAAGTTGGTGAATTCATAGAATGCAGCGCCCTTGTTGTAGAAGTAGATGGGAGGGTGGTGCCTAGCTTTGAAAGGAGCGACAGATGCACCGGTTGGTACCAACGGTGCCGTGAGCGGTGGGTAATCCGCATCCCCATCATTGTCCTGACTGAAGTTGGAAGAACGGGACAGGGCTTCATTTGATATCTCAGTAGATTGAGTCCCGAGGTGAACGCTTGCCTTGACGTAGGGGAAAAGTATTGGCTAACTAGCCTTTGTGCGGGTCCTGTAGCAGTAGCAGACTGCGGCAGCAGTTGGTGAACCTCCAATTCTAAAGAACTTCATGATCGACGGGTATCTACCATTCCAAGGCCAATCACAAGTGCAACAACGAGTAGGCCGAAAATTTTGACAATTAGGCTTTGAGAGACGGAAGTGGATAGAGATTAAGGAGAGTACCCTGGGCGGCTGGACCGTATTGCGTACTTATAGGCTCCATCGGCGTAGCCGCTCGACGGAACATGGGTCCCCAGAGACCAGTACACTTGGATACGCCATGAGTAGGCCACGATCTTCGCCACGGGCTATCAGCGATAACTTGCAATCCAGTTCAGTCCAACCTGCCTCGAGGCAGGAGCCAACTAGTGCTTACCTAAGCCTTGTTCTTACTCACTTGCCTATTTTGGTGCGGTTCATACATCGCCATCGCGCAATGCGTCTGCAGCATGTCAGGTCTCCGTGATATTCACCCGCATTGCCATTCCTCCCCGTGGACACGCTCGATCGAAGAAAAAATTATGTACGGAATCCTTTGAGGAATCGCCGGATCTCGGCGAGATTACGAATCAAACACAAATTGTTCGGTAAATGTATGGGTGCCACAAACCCCGACCGACTGTTTCTTGCGTTGCATGCAGGAGAAGTGCGATTTCCGTGAGGATGGCTGTATTCATCCTCCCATAAATTTGGAGTTGGGTGTCGGAACACCTCATCCTTTCTGACGATCTTAGATTGAGAGCGATGGGTATCCTTCCGCAGGACGATTGGGTAGATGTCCCTCCACTTGACGAATTCTCTCTTGACAATGCTGCAAACTCTGTCCACGGTCGAAAGAATAGGCTGCTTCTCATCAATCGGGAAAATCACCGGTTTTCAGGAAAGTAAGTGCTAATTATTCCATGAAAGTGACATGCGTAAGTGATACGTACGAAGTTGAGCAACTATTCAGAAAGGGTTGGCGACACCGTAAGAAGAATAGACCACAAGTTCAACTTATCTTTAAGGTCCTCTGGCCAGAATCAATGCTGGAGCCGTATTTGGCCTATAGGCACGTCTTTCGTGTTCTAGAACGCTGCGGTTTACTTACTCCCACCCCTGTAGATCTTCTGTCCAGCAGACTGTGCGGGCAAAAGATATGAGAGGAAACGAGCAATTACTTTTTCACGGTACCGATCGTGCATGTTTGTTGGCCGAGACCAGGAACAATGTAGTCTTATGTAGCCTTCAAAAATGTAGTATGTGCTCCATTCTACGGACTTCATTTGAGGTAAAGAGGTGTGGTAAGTCCATTCTTTTTACTTTCGAACATGCTCCTTCACATCCATATGATTTCAAAGGTTCCAAAAACGCGTTTAAACGGTATGTGTCGCGAATACGCTTGATTTGCAGGCTCGTGACGACATCCTAGGTTTGGACATGGTATATACACAACGTCGTGTTCGTCGAGTGAGCATCACATCTCCTGCGCTTATTGCACGACACTTATAAAGCGATCTAGAGGCGGACGACTACACCTCCAACCTGTCCAACGAAGCTAGTCTTCGTGTGATGTTAGTCAGTCGTGTTGTCGTAGGAAAGCCCTACAAACGATATCGTAATGCAGTTGATCTCATCGGTCCCCCCTTGGGATATCATTCCGTGCGCAAACGTACGTTATTCGGAGTACAAGACTTCTCACAATCTTTGTAGATCGCTGGGGAAATCGGTTGGGACTTGAACTACGACGGTGCGTGTATCTCAAATATTCGCAAAGAAGTCGAATCCCTGATGATGGCACATGACAGAAACTGTCACTTACCGCAATGAGACCATTCGACCTGCTTACCTGGTGGTATATGGGGAGAAGGAGGAGTCTCCCGTTACGGTCAAGGAATTCATATCCTCGATGTTCAAGACCCCGCTCGCGTCCTAGCTGCGGCTGATCCGTTGCAACTTATCGAGTGTTAAGGATACAGCATCGGACTACGTAGCTACTGTAGAATATACAAGTCCTAGGGTAACAGGATGTTATTTATTTACGTAAGCAATGACGGACAGTCTGCTCGTGCCGCATCCATTCTTGCGTGATGCACAGATTGCGCGCTGCCACAGTTGGATCGTGGTCGGAGTCGATCCTCGTGCGGTAAACGACGCTGGTTGCGTGGTTCAAACGTTTACTAGCAAACCCTGGACTGGCACGTGTACGGCGGTGTACACTCGCGACCTCCGCGTTCGCTTTTGCGAGAGTTCGTCGTAATCGCTCCCCCACAACATCGGGTATGTGCGTGCGTTCGTCCGGAATGCGCTTGAAAATCCGACTCAATGCCATTGTAGGATGCCCTTGTTGCATGCCTCATGTGTGCCCGGAGCGGCGTGTCCGAGGCCTGTGTTCATTGCCATCGCAATGAAGAACCGCAGGTAGCAATCAACCTTCAAGAGTCTGGTGTCCCGTGTGGAGAACATGCGCTCGTCGCATGCCACGAATCATCTGATTCGTTACCTGCCCGTCGCGTGCTAAGGATGCGAGCCCGTTTATAAAGCAGTATTCTTGGTGCAGTGACAATTACCTACGCCCGTTCGCAACTTTACGCTCCCGGAGAGTTACCTTTCTATAACTACATCTGGCACCCATATCCTTATCGTTCAAGGCAGACCCATCCATACAACATGAGTACCGCCCTCCCACCAATGCATGCCTGCGCTTTCGGTCCTTGGGACAATGGCCGGTCAATATCTTGCCAGCCAAGCACAGGCTGCCCAGGCTTCAACCGACAGCCCCGCAACCAGCTGTTGGGAGGTCATTTCCAGGGCCGAAGGCTACGCAATCAAGTAATCTCTGCGATGTGCGTATGGGGCAAGGTATAGCACGTGCACTGCTGATTCAAGCTCCCGTAGGCCTGCCATGCCAAACCCAAGTACTTTGATGGAACGAAAACACATTCATTTTGTAGCAAGACTTGCGCAGCTCAGGTGAGGAACCGAGGAGCAACCAACAATCCTCCCAAGAAAAGGAAGGGTACCAATCCGGCACCGCAGTTGTGCGATGTACGATAATTCTCGTCTCGTTCTTCGATGGACGACTGATACTTGTCGAACAGTACTGTCACAAGAAACCCAAACACAACGATGGCACCACGACGCATTCTTTTTGTAGCAAAACATGTGCACAGAATGCGAAGGCCGCAGGAACAGTTTCAGCGCCAGCCAAGTCTGTAGTCCGACATTCAACGCACTCGCAGCAGTACTCACAACATTGCCCTTCAGGCCAGCGAAAAATGGCTGTCTGATCTGTGGAAACCCTAAGAAGAAAGGGCACTTTTGTAGCCAAGCATGTAACTCCAAGGCAACGAAGAAGGCTCCGGTACTTCTTGAAGTGCCTCAAGGGCACGACACTTTCAGCAGTGGTACGCTACGTTCGCTTCCAAAGCTTCCTAGTCACTTAGCGGATATGACGCAGTGTCCGACCAGTTTAAGGCTTCCTGGCGTCACCAAACACCGTGTCCCACCGTACGCCGAGTATACAAAGTCATTGGACACCCGTCCTCCATCGCCAAATACGAAGCATACCGGTAAGTACACGTCAAAACCTTCAGTGTTTCGTTTTAACAAGCGTGACGTAGAGCCCAAGTCGAGGCTCGAGGGAACTTCGTTGCCACCGGGCGCTCTCCAGGAAATGAGAACCGCCGTTGGCACGGAACCACGAGGGAATGTCTCCTTGGTGACAATGGGAATAGCACCCTCTGCTCTTCTCAAACATGTTCGCTATGTAGGATCCTTTACACATCATATAGCTTGAGCCTCTTTGGCAAGAAGACAGGCTGGGGAAGGTAAGCCTATATTCCGCATGCTTGACCTTTAGATTTGCGTTGTGAATCCGCTACTCAGATTCGGAGCGGGAATTTATACCTCGTCCACCTCATCCAAGTCCAACGACTATTCTAACAACGTGAAGCCGTCAAGGCTGAAGGCCATTCTCCTCAACAAAGTCATAGTCGGAAGGGGTTTCAAGATGATGCAAGACAACACCAGCTTAACTGCTCCACCACCAGGATATGACTCGGTGCGTTGGCTTCGAGCTGTGCCCTTGCCGCTAACCAACATATTGCATTATCCAAGGTTCTTGCTGAAGTTGCTGTTGGTGGTTCCCTTAACTACGATGAACTCGTGTGTTACACGGAGAATGCTATCAGGCCTTCGTATCTTGTCATGTACGACGCATGATGTGGCCAGCATGCATACGTGACGCGGGTCGCTCATTTCCTCGGGTGTACATTGACTACTGTACTTGTAATACCGAGACTCGAACACCGCCTGGCGTGTCCACACTCAGTGCCCCGGACATGGGGTAAAGATATATTGTTATATTTATAGACATCGATCAATGTTGCAGTAACATCGATTCAAACACATGCTGGGATTGCTGTATTGCACCGATTGGCCACTGGAATGTGCTCAGCGCTCGGTCTGATGTTGATTGGTCACAACATATCAATCATGAAACGCAGCTGCGGACTAATTAATGGCTTGCCAATGATATCCATGATATCCATGCAGGTGGCTAGTGGAGTGCCTCAAACAAACGTTTTGTTACCAGAAGGGTCTGGTATCCTCTGCATAAAGGAGTATAATGCCATGTGAGTGGGGAGCTAAGTGCTGTGAGAGCATAGTCGTCTATAAGAATATGACCAGGAAGATGCTACAATAGTGGTAGATGCGGAGGGGGGGGGACCATGTAAGACACCGTAAGAGAACACATCTATGCAGTCTGTTACGAACGATGAGACGGTGCGCGATTCCTAGGTCCAGTGTATGAACGTACCGACTCCTTGAGCCACGTGATGAGATCATTGCGGTCCTTTTCCTTCTTGAGACCAGCGAACGCCATTTTCGTGCCAGGAATGTACTACGAACCGTCGCACATTAGCGGACATAAGATATTGCAAAAGAAAAAAAAAGTTCCACCCGACCTTTTTGGGGTTCTCCAGGTATTCAAAAAGGGTTTTCTCATCCCAAACGACGCCTTTGTTGACATTAGCAGCGGTGTACGAGAACCCCTCGGTCGTACCGCTCTTGCGGCCAAAAAGGCTGGAATGTACATGAGCCCGTCTATCGTCACGTCTCTCGTAGTGGAAGTTGCGTACCCATGCAAGTTAGGTCCAACCTTGTGGGCTTCGCCTGCACCGACGGTGTGGCACTGAGCACAACGGGTCTTGAAGAGACCAGCGCCCTTGGCAGCGTCACCTGCACCGGCGCTGTTAGTTCGCCGTCATACAAGACACGTCAAGGAAGAATCGTACCGGGAGCGTAAGGCATTTCAAGAGTCTAGGCGATCGAGAAGGGAAGCAGAAAAAATATTAGAATTAGTAGTAGACCGGCGGAGGATGATGAATGTCGTTGCTTTCCAACTTTTTAAGGCACCCTTCATTGAGCTTGCCGGTTTTCTCCGTATCTGTAAGCTCAAATCTGAGCGATGCGATTGGTTGGAGGTGCTCCGCTTGTCGTCATCATCCGCAAGCTAATAACTTCAGCCAACTATAGCACAGCGGAGCGACGAGGAGTCGGAATATATACGGAACAGAAATCTAAATAGGTCTACCCTACTAGGGATTCAACAAGCTTCTACCGTACCATAGAAAGTACGGAACACGGTCATCTTATTATTAGTAGACACGACGCATCTTTCACTGCGGGGTGCTGCAGTGAATGAGGGTTATATGGAGGTATAGACGAACACATCCGGATATCTCGCACGTATGACTACTATACACAAAGCAGATGGTCTTTACTGTAAGAGACCATCGATACCTCGCCCTAATTGACCTTCGTATGTCGCATGTATCACGGCATACTTGGGTTGATCTGTCCAAGTACACAGAAGAAACAAAAAAATTGATGGGTTCATGGACGGCGGCGGAAGAAAGTTCTAACTTGCCATCAAACTGACGCACTTGCATTACCAACCTCCGCCAGAAGGAAGCCTTATTATCATTGGCTGCCGGATGCTTCGCGCAGATTGCCAAACTAGCCATCCGATGACCAACATACCAAATGTCAGTGTTAATCTATCAAGCTTACGGTCAGAACATGCACCGAGAACAAGTTTATAGCTCACATTTCGATGACTGCCAATACTGGAGATACCCATCAGGCAGGCGATCGGCAAAAGCGGCGAACTCGCTCACCGAAGAGTGCCTTCAGTTGTCCGCAGTACACCACTCCTTCGCAGGAGAAGCTTGTGAACAGGGGGGAGGACTTGTCAAGAAGCCCCGTCCCTGAGACCCAGAACACCCATGTCACCAGGACCCAGACTGCTTGCGTCCCAATTGACGCAATCGGTCGACGGGACCATATGGGGTCTAGGAAAAAGAGCGTGTATGTGCCGGCTGTCACAGTTGTCCAACACCCGGCAAATCTATGGTGCGGCATCAGAAGATCACGTTCAGGCAGGGACCATGTAAACTCACAAGAGGAATCGCACTCCTGACCGTAACATTGGATCGGGTGCGTTGTTGTTGTACTTGTACTGGAGTAACAACCAAGTGGCATCTGCGATCTGGAATGTGCAAATGTCAATACATCTCGTTTAGGAGTGAATACACCCCTCACCGCAGCTAAGCTATTGAACAACAGGAAGACATAAACGACTGTAGCTTATGAGAAATGGACTGCATCTGTATCATGTTGTAAAGCTTACGTGGTCCGTATTGTTGCATCCGCATGCCAGACATCTTGTTCAGCGGCCGTGGGTTGCGCTTAGAATGTCTATAAAGCAGGTACAGAGGACAGAAGTATATCAACGCTAGCATAGGTGTCACCGCCGCTATGACGCTGGATATGGCGCTCGAGTACATCCTGGATTTATTGGCGTCGGGAGCTGAAGAGATAGCAGGGGAACTTTGGAGGGCAAATGAACCTGTCGCAAGGGCAGCGAGTATGCATAAGGAGGACGCAAATGGTAGGATTTCGACCAGCTGATAGAACAGAGTTCAATCGTACGAGTTTCAGAAATCAAGTGGTTGATTGGCATACCGAGATGGATTGGCGAGACGAGGGCATAGACATGCTTGCGATGACAACAGAAGCAGTCGCGGCAACACTGACGACTTTGGCTGCGAACGGTAGAGTTAAAGGAAAGGGAGTCTGCCTCTGAGGTGAGTCCCTGCATGGTTTGTGAACAACGGACATGCCTAGCACTGGCAGCAAGATGCGGGTTGTTAGCGATGCGTGCTAGCAACGTGCCTGCAGCATTGAATTGTGCCAATGTGCTTCACAAGAAGCGACTCCGTCAGCATCACACTCATAGCGTATCCCTCACCGCTAGACGATTCAGCACTGGTAATGAGCGCAACTGAGTAATTCCGAGGGCGTCCATAACGATTGTACGTGCAGCAATTGTCCCACTGGACACATGGGTACTTTCGAGGAAGGCTGTCAGGGGTGTCTTTTTTTTACTTCATGTGGTCGGATTTTCCCGGCGACACCTTCGTCTGGACACAACTCATAAACCACATCTCCAGCCAGTTTTCCTTCTTCTATATACGTGATTGTATCTTTTTCGTGCGTCCATCATTTTCCCGTCGCGGGTGCTTCATCCCCCATACCTTTGGTATTCTATATAGCCAGTAGAAGAGGAGGACGTCCTACTTACATTTCCAGAGAGAAAGTCACCGCCAGCCCTTGAGGGTACCCGGATGACATCGAGACTTGTAGGCATGTGCGCTCTTCCTACCTACGGGCGATGCAAGAACCACCGATCCACGGCCCATCCTTCTTCATGTCTCACGTACGAGAACGAGATGCCGTAGGTAAGTGCATCAAGCGTTGTGCGCGTGTATTAGTTTTAGGGAGGCCATAGTGGAATATGGAGGATGGCGGATGGAAGGTTTTCAAGCAGAGGTACTTTTAATTAATGTCAGTATTCATTGGTGATAATTGACGGATAGGCCGACTCGCAGCCATGGAGCCTCATTCAAGGTGAGTAACCAAGCCGCGTTGGTGTCTCAGATAGGGTTAGTTCGAACCTGTGTCGTGTTTCAAGTACAAGATCCATTCCTGTCGTTGGTTTATCGGCACCTCCGAGCCAGTACTAGTTCTATCTGCGTGCATTGACGCCAGCACCATGGGACGCTCCAGAAATTTTTCATGCTCTCCGATGGGACGTCCCATGGAAAGTTGTTGTTCAACCGCATCAGTATTGCACCAGCCTGGACTTGTGGTTTAGGTACTGGATCTATCTTCCCCGACCCCGCTTATTTCCTAAGATAACGTCCGTCCTATCTCCTGTACGTGCTCCAAGCTAGTTCTGCAAATAGGGTTGTCATCCTCGAGGCATCCCCGTCTTATCTTCAACTGCTGTTCCCCGCTCGCTTCCTGTCGGAAATCGTCCTCAGTGATCGAAGTGCAGGGGAGCTTACTACTATTGTTCTCTATGTAAGCGGAGTCACATCTAGATGTCCAATTCTCACCTCAGAAGTTTAGTATTGGCCTCGCCAATTTCTAACGGGAATGTGGCATGTCAAAACTTGCGCAACTGTAGCACGCGATCAAGACTCGAGCAGCAACGCGAAGAGCCTCACGTGGGGGGAAGGTGATTACGAATGCCGTGGGGACATACCATGGTATGCAACGCTTGGGGCAATCTGTATCAGCCGTGGTGCTGGACACTGCACTTACTGCAATCATCTATGTCAGCAATGCAGAAGGGCGTCATCTCCCTCATCTTCAGAAGACAAGCGAGGAACACGAGCTATAAGGAAAGGGACAAGGACAACATACCTGTAGTTCGACATGAAAAGGACGTGTGCGAATCGCCAACCTCCGAGCAGCCCAACTCCACTCGTCCGGATGCGTTCCTGTTCTTATTGGACAAGAAGAGTGTTGACGCCTATGGGGGCAAGATGGCGAACATTAGCAAGAACTCCCGACTCGTGGGGTGGTATATCCGTCTCTTTTGCGTTCAACAGGGCACGGAGTGGGACGCGGGCCGCAACGATGTGAGTGACAATTATATTTTCGCTCCGACACCCTGACATAGTATGATAGGATGGCAAGAAGGTGATCTGGAGTCTACAATACATTGTACGAAACGATGCCCGTCACTGCGTCACATCTGGTGTCGCGATCGAGAACACGCAAATGAAATTTTGGTTTACTTGCAGGGCAATCGCACTCGTGAGCAAGCCCTCCAATTTCTTCATCGCTAGTGGCTACTTCAGATCCTTTATTGTTTGCTAACGATCATCCAAGTGAGAGTCAGAACGCCTCATTTATTTCTTCTGTTCCCTTGTGTTTGCCAGTGAAAACGAATTGGGATGAGAACCCACCATACAAAGAGTGTGCTCAGGTGTACATTCGGATATGACATCACTGTGTGCACAGACAAGGGAGATTTGGTGTACCAGACCACAAGGGCGATTTCTGATTTTGGCGCCGATGCCTTGACTGGCTGTGGAACTCGTGTCTTTGAAGCCTGTCTCAAGCCTCAGGGTGGAAAATCGGTCAAGACCGCGGAACCTGTCATATGGAAAGATTCTTGGAGAGACTGTGACCGGGACCGTGAGGTTATCATTTCCAAACGAATCCGAAGATCCAACAACCGATACCCGATACCAGAAGCAACCCAAAGTTTGAAGCTTCTGCAGCTCAAATACCCGAGTACCGACGACGTATGTTTCCCAAGCGGGAGTCATTCATAACAACTTCCCAGCTCATGGTACCACTCAAGCTGTAAATAAATGTTTGCTGTGATATGTTGCGTATGAATCCCGCTCCCTTTCCTCTCCTCGTTGATAATCGCTTGTCTTCGGATTCCCACTCTTCAAGTCAGAAAAGTTAGTGAGCTTCAGTGCCACAGTTATTAGTTGGTATGACGAGTGCATAACAACTTGAGTGTAGGTAACGATGTATAGGTGTGTGAGTGTCAACAGTCTGTCTAAGCTGTACGTTGTACACTGAGAAATGTGAACTGTTCTACTAGTAGCCAAAGAAGCTTCTCTGTCCAGGCCGTATGGTATTGCACAGAAGTGCATGAGCTGTCCCACCTGTGGTCAGCGCTGATAAACGTTTTCCGAATTAATTTTCGATTTAACGAAACTATAATCTATGATGATGCACGCTACATCTTGATTAATCTCTTAATCTAGTTCACTTTTACAGGAATCGATCACAGCGGAGGTATCACGCTACACATACAACAAAATATCTGCACATATACATCCATTGCATATTTTAACCGCCTGAAAGTCCCCTTGACGAGATGTTTGAACCCAGAGGAAGAAAGGCGCCGGTACGTAGGTCGAAAAGAGGCATCATTGGGGGCAGAAGATCTCAACACATAACTCGCTCTTGTTTGTTCCTTCGCGTAATGGTAAGCGGCTCATCTCGGCATTGCTGAGGAGCCACTCCGGGTCGACATGGAACGTAGCTGCTAAAGAACGTACGCTGAGCATGGCGTGACATACGGCCACGGCGATCGCTGCAGTTGGGAAGCTGAAGGGAGAAAAAAAAAATCCAGCGGCACTCAGCACGGCAATACACAATAACAATCTAACGGGATGGGAGGCCCACCTGGCTAGGGCGAAAAGGAAAATCTAACGCCGACAAAATTGAGTAAATGTGAGTCACTCAGAAGGCGCTGCTACTCACCGATATTTGAGAATAAGCAGTGAACGAGAGGCACACCATCGTAAAGACGAGTGATCCTGTTGTGTTCAAAGTTACTGGGCGTCGTTGCATAGAAACGATGATGTGATGCCGCACCCATCGCGAACGCATACATTATCATACCCCTGTAATTCCCAGAAGTCAGTCAAAGATGTACGTAGAGGATTTACATAACTGACTCTTTGAAAAGTCTGCGCGACGGTGCTTCCATGTGAAGTGATTTCCCGCCTTGCATAAATCGATAGACTTTCAGCGTAAATAAGATGGAATGGTTGATCAGCGAGGGTACGAAAAGCCAGATGACTTTCGAAGGACTTTGTAAAGGCGTCTGAGTAGTAAAGAGCTTTTCAATGCCCCCTACGAACGGGGCGAGCAAGGCAAACGAAGCTGCTGTGCTACCGCAGAGGGTGCCTACGACAAATGTGCGGACGAATGCGTTGCGGGAAAAGAGATACCAGACACGAAGAGTGACGACAGCTTTAGTTGCAACGATGCAGACAAAGCATCAGGGACAAGTTGAACGTCGACAGACTCGGAAGACGGCTCACCTTGGCAAAGTAGCATGATCACTATTGACAGTGAAAAGGAAGCAAAGAACAGAGACCTTCAAAGGAAGAGTCATTCTCGACTTCCTATTCTACGGAGCTTTATGATAGACACACTTCTAATTGGGACTTGTTCAGGCTCCATAATAATAGTGATCGGCGCCACTCACAGTCATACTCCCGCGACACATCACTGGAAACAACGAAGAAACGAGAATGAGTTTTTTTTTCATGGACAAACCATTTAACAGGCTAACATATAAACAAAGTTCTGCGATTAAAATGCTCAGCCGGTCCGGCACCTACTGGAAGTGAAGTACTTACACAGATAATGCGAGGGAGAGGTACCGGATCTGCTTTCTAAGCCTACCACGCACGCAGCAGAGAGAAAAGTTGAGTCTCACCAGAAGATAAAGCACTTTCGACAGACTCAGGGGACCCCGCCAGAAAAAATCGAACTGTGGGTACCCTGTTAGCTCGATATGCAGCACGCAACGTTAGATGGGATGGGAAGACCCACTTCTTCTTCAAGAGTGATAGCGTGATCGTACGTCATCAGTGTAATCATGGCGAACTGGAACTCGCGATAATGGAGGGAAGCCGACGTCAAGAGGGAATTGTCCACGGGCGGGATGGACGACATGGCCGACCCGATGTAAGGGCGAACGATGCGAATTTCGACCTTGTTTTCCTTATGACCGCAACTGAAGCTGGAAGCTTGATCAGGGTCTGCTCGCGGAAAGAAACAGGGAATGAACCCAGACCTTATTGCTTACAACGCTCGACGAGGTAGGATGATATACAATGAGGGAGAGGTCAGTGTGTTCCTGTTGGTGGACCACCATCAGCTAAGACACGGCCTCTCTCGCGTGATTGATGGATTCCAGGTGATGGGCTGTGATATCCAAGTGAAACTGACGCCAGCCACCAAGTCATCGATAGCGTCAACTCTTTTTTAAGTGACAGATAGGGAAATGAATAACCACTCTTTCGAGGTGCTGCCGAGCACACCGACATCACGACGACTGCCCCACTGGAGACTCACTTGAACGGGGATCGTTCCTTCGTCCAGAAGACGAAAAAGTTTCCTGACGTCGTGTTTTCGAGTCCACTTAGCGCGATGGCGTCTTGCTGCAACATCAGCTAGAAACCTCGAAGCACCGAAGACACTAGGCTCGTTTGAGTTTAAGTGACAAGCACGACGACGCAAATGGCGTTGCTCCACTCCAAATCCAGCCTGATAATCATAGCCTTGCGCCCAGTTGTGATTTCGCGCTGAGATGTTTGCAGGTGTATTTGGTTTGGTTCTTCCGCAAGCACGTTAGGGTGCAGTGCATGAACTATCCCAAATACTTCAGAAGCAACGAGGAGGGACTTAAGATATCCTATCCACCAAAAACTTATCAAACATAATACATACACCTTGATTGATTAATCTAGTTCACTTTTACAGGAACGATCGCAGCGGAAGGGTCTTAAAGCTTAAGCTATAATGCTACACATACAACAAACTAATTGAACATGTACATCCATTGCACATCTTAATCACCTGGAAGTCTCCTTCCCTTGACTTGACGAGATGTTTGAACCCAGAGGAAGAAAGGAGCCGGTAATTAGGTTGAGAGGAGACATTATTGCGAGTAGAAGATCTCAACACATAACTCGCTCTTGTTCGGTCCTTCGCGTAACGGTAAGCGGCTCATCTCGGCATTGCTGAGGAGCCACTCTGGGTCGACATGGAACGTAGCAGCCAACGAACGTATGCTGAGCATGGCGTGACACACCGCCACGACCATCGCTGCGGTTGAGAAGCTGAAGGGAGAAAAAAAACCAGCTGCACTTAGCAAGGCAATAAGCAGTAACGATCTGATGGGATGGGAGGCCCACCTGGCTAGGCCGAAATCGAAAATCTAACGCCACCAAATCGAGTAAGAGAGCCACTCGAAAGCACTGATAGCAACAAGCGCTGGTACCCACCGTTATCTGAGAAGGAGCAGTAAACGAGAGGCATACGATCGTAAACACGAGTGATCCTGTTATGCTCCAAGTCTTAGGCTTTAACTTCATAGAAACTGGTGGTGTGATACCGCACCCGTCGCGAACGCATACATTAGCATACCCCTATAGTTCCCAGACAAAGTTACTCAATACGTTTACAAAGAGGATATAAATAACTGACTCTTTGAAAAGTCTGCGCGACGGTGCTTCCATGTGAAGTGATTTGCCGCCTTGCATGAAGCGATAGATTTTCAAAGCAAACAAGATGGAATGGTTGAGCAACGAGGGTACAAAAAGCCACAACATTTTCCCAGGACTTTGTAAGGGCGCCCGAACGGTGAAGAACTTTTCAATGCTCCCCACTAACGGGGCGAGCAAGGCGAATGAAGCTGCTGTGCAGCCGAAGAGGACGCACACGACGAAGGTGCGGACGAATGCGTTGCGGGAAAAGAGGTACCAGACACGAAGGGTGATGCTAGCTTTGGTTGCAACGATGCACACCAAGCATCAGGAACAAATCGAGCGTCGATGAACTCGGAAGATGACTTACCTTGGCAAAGGAGCATGATCACTGTTGACAGTGATAAGACAGTAAGGAACAGAAACCTTCAAACGAAAAGTCATTCTTGATTTCGTAAACCATGTACTTTCATGGAGGACTAACGCCTACGTAGTGAGATTCGTTCAGGCTCCGCGACAATAGCGACCGACACAACTCACTTCTATTACATCGCTGCAGCTCACTGGCAAACAACGAAGAAAGCACGATGAGCTTTTTGTCATAGATGAACCAGATAACTGGCTAACATTTTAGAAAAATTCTGCAATTGATATGCTCAGCCACTTCAGCGCCTACCGGAATGTAGTGCTTACGCTGAAAGTGCAAGGGACAGGTACCGGATCTGTTTCCTTAGCCTACCACGCACGCAGGTGAGAGAAAAGTTGAGTCTCACGAGAAGATACAGCACTTTCGACAGACTCAGAGGACCCCGCCAGAAAAAGTCGACCTGTGAGTATCCTGTTGGCTCGCTATGCAGTCGAAACCTTAGACGCGGTGAAAGACCCACCTCTTTTCCAAGAGTGATAGCATGGTCGTACAACATCAGTGTAATCATGGCGAACTGGAACTCGCGATAATGTAGGACAGCCGATGCCGTGAGGGAAGGGTCCACGGGTGCTATGGACGACATGGCCGACCCGATGTAACGGCGAACGAGGCGAATTTCGACCTTTTTCCCTTATAACCGCAACCGAAGCTTGAAGCTTAAGGGTCCGCTCGCGCCAGAAAACAAGGAATGAACGCAGACCTTGTCGCTCGCACCGCTGGACGAGGTGGGATAATATACAACGAGGAAGAACTCAGCATGTTCCTGTGGACCGCCATCAGCTAAGACACGGCCTCACTCGCGTGATTGATGAGTTCCCGGTGATGGGCTGTGACATCCAAGAGACACTGACGCTGGCCACCAAGTTATCGATAGTGTCAACTCTTTCTTGAGTGGCAGATAGGGAAAATGAATAACCACGCTTTCGAGATGCTGAGCACACCGATACTGCTCCGCCGGAGACTCGCTTGAAGCGGATCGTTCCTTCGTTCAAAAGACGAGAAAGTTTGTTGACGTCGAGTTTTCGAGTCCATTTAGCGGTCTTGTTGCAACATCAGCTAGAAAACTCGAAGCACCAAAGACACTAGTGGGTTCGTTTGAAACTTTGAATTTACTGACAAGCACGACGACGCCAATGGGGCCGCTCCACTCCAAATCTGGCTTGATAATCAAAAACCTTATTGCTCCTTGTGCACAGCCAATATTGTGGTTTCGCGCTGAGAGGTGTATTTGGTTTGATTCTTCCACAAACACGTTAGGGTCCTTGGGGCAGCTGGGAACAGGTATGGTACAAACCAATGCATACATACCTTTCGGAGGATTTATGTCTCGTAAGATGGTGCTGATATCTGATTTGAGGAAGAGACGCGGACTGGCTCGGTACTCTCATCGCGAGAGCGTCCACCATTGCCTCTATACAGGTAGCGACGCAAATGTGGGAGGACATTGTCCTACTTACACTCCCAGAGAAACAGTCACCGCATGGACCAGCGTTCCATGATGGTACTACTGACACCGAAACGCCATTGAAAACTTTGCGGACCTGTGCACTCTGCTTACGCCCAGGCGCTGCTGCGTGGCAACGTGCATGATGCATGAGCCGCCGAGATCAAAGATTGCCACCGTACTTCTTCACGCGGGAAAGGGTCGATGGAAATAAGGTCCTTGTAGCGAATGGTCGACGGAAGAATGACATGAAGCCGTTGAGATGTGGCCGATTTTCGTTCTCGCGTCATGGAGGCAATTCAAATCATGTGAGACGTGTTGCTACTACGAGCCGGTCGCGACATTAGTGAAAATCATACTTTACCGTGTCCTACCCGCTAGTGCCATTCCTTCAATCACACTTGCAAACGTGCGCACGAATCCGATGCAAGTCCGAGATCTTACCGGTGATCTCTGGCAGCCCGCAATTGCAAGCGCTGAGTTCTTGTACATGTTTTTTTATCCCCGAAACCATCATAGATACCTATGGATGCTACAAGTGATCAATCTCTTGATTTAAATCAACTTCTACGGAGGTCCGTCGCAGCGGAAAGGTGTGGGAGGCGATTGTGCTACACACATGACAAGTACATACATAGGTATGTCCAATGCACATTTGAAACATCTTGATTAAATTACAACGTCATTCGTCCGTCGAACTGACCGCACTTTGGAACCTTCAAAAAGGGAAGAAAGAGGCAGAAAATGCACAGGGTGACTCGGCAGTTCACCGATCGGTGCTGCTGAGCTCTACATATAACTCGCTCTTGTTCGGTCCCCCTCGTAATGGTAGCCGGCTCATTTCTGCATTGTTAAGGAGCCATTCTGGATCGACATGGAACGTCGCAGCCAACGAACGTAAGCTGAGCATGACGCGGCACACAGCCACGACGACTGCTGCGGTAGGAAAGCTGGTGCAACGAAGAAGAAAAAGAATCCGTTACGTTCAGCACAGCAATACGCAGTAACGTTCCGATGAGGTAGGAGGCTCACCCGGCTAGAGACATAATAAAAACCTAGCGTCAACCAGATCGAGCAAGTATGGGGTCACTCAAAAAGCGTCGATGACGAACGAACGTCGACACGTACCGTAATCTGAGAAGGCGCGGTGAACGAGGTGCACACAATCGAGAACACGACCGATCCTGTCATTGTCCCGCGTTTTGTAAGTTCGCGTTTCGTGCAAACAACAAGCATTTTATCGCACCCGTCGCGAACGCATACATCAGCATACCCCTGTAATACCCAGGCGCGTCAGTATCAAGGGTACGCATGGAAGAACGTAAATAATTGACTCTTTGAGAAACCTGCGCGATGCCGCGTCCACGTGAAGGGATTTCCCGCCCTGTGCAAACCGATAGACTTTCAAAGCCAAAAAGATAGAGTGGGAGATTAAAGCGGGCACGTAAAGCCATATTAATCGTCCAAGTTCTGGTATCTGCGTTGGACCAGTGGCAGTAACGAGTGCTTCAATGGTTCCCACTAACATGAAAACCACCATGAGGGAAGTCGCGATGCTAGCAAAAAGTGTGCCCACGGCGACGGTGCGGACAAATGCGTTACGAGAAAAGAGATACCATACGCGAAGGGCGACGACGGCTTTAATTTGCCAGGTGGGACTGAGTCAATAATCTTTGGAGTCAAAAGACGACTTGCCTTGGCACAGTAGCATGATCACCGTTGAGAGTGTAAAGGTTGCAACGAATAGAGACCTTCAAAGGAAAAGTCATTCTTCATTTCTAAACCACGCGTTTTCACTAGAGACTAACGCCTAGTAGGGACTCGTTCAGGCTCTGTAACAATAGCGACCGACACAACTCACTTCTATACGGCCGCAGTTCACTGGCAAACGACGAGAAAACGGCAATGAGTCTTTGCTAATGGACGAGCGGGATGAAAAGGCTAACATAATATTAGGATTCTGCAATCAAGACGCTCAGCCAAACTCTAGCGCCTAACTGGAAGCGCAGTACTTACAACGAAAGTGCGAGGGACAGGTACCGAATCTATCACCTTAGCTTACCACGCACGCAGGCAATAGCAAAGTCGAGCCTCACCGAAAGGTACAATACTTTCGACAGGGTTCGTGGACCACGCCAGAAAAAACTGTACTGTGAGCGTCCCGTTAGCTCTGCGTGCAGGACCACAAGTTAGAGGGAACGAAAAAGCTCACTCACCTCTTTCCCAAGAGTGATAGCATGATCGTACAACATCAGTGTGATCATGGCGAACTGGAACTCGCGATAATGCTGGAAAGCCGAAGCCCAGATATAACCGTCCGAAGGCTTGGGTGACGACATGGGTGATTTCTCGACGTTGTCTTCCCTATGACCCCAGAGTTGTGTTTTGAAGGTTCACTCGTGGAAATAGACAGGAAACGAACGAGAGCTGTTTCATCGTTCATATCATCGAGTAAAATGGGGAATATATATAGCAAGGAAGATGTTATGACTCGCCAGTGGCCGCCGATCAGCTAAAAACACGGCCACCCTTGAGTGAGTGATTGGGTTATCTTGGCGAGACGTGATGTTTCGACAAGCGAACACCCTCGAAGGCATGTGTGGGTGATAGAATGCACTCTGCCACGAGATCGAGCGTCAAATGTGGCACGGCCATATCATACGGTGATAATTGCTGAGAGTTGCTGTGCTGGGCCATTCACCTGAAATAAGAGGGGACTTGTTTGTCCGAATCTGCAAGGAGGCAGTTGGCAACACATAACATAATGCAAGGAGCTGTGTGAGGTCGACCTATACCCATCACGATGGTGTTGGCAGTTTGGGTGGGACCGAGGGATTGGAGGCGCTGACTCGGACAATTAGGGTGGGCCACGCACTGCCAGTGGGCTTCCCATGCTGTGATGGGATCTGGCGGCCATTGATATTGATCATCAAACCATTGTAGTAGTGTTGTTCACGTCAAGGCGAAGGCCAGTGGTCCGTCTGATGTCATCAATTTGTGTTCTCAGTGATACATCCTGGTCATAAGGTTCGCAGGAGTCATGAGGTTGATCGTACGCCGCGTGATGTTTCCACGATGACGCTCACAAACTGATTTATACATGGCCACGGACAAAGACAAGAACGTGGAGCAGCGTCCGCTACCGAGCCAATGCATTGTTTCACACCAAATTTGTATTGACTCATAAAGTTGCATTCCTCATGATCACTTGGGTGGAGCATGGCATAACGAGGACATAGTGACATGCAGATGGCAGGGTAAAAACGGTACTCGCAAGTTTAGGGAGCAAAGAGCGTGTTGAGGAAGGTTTCGCCAGCGGCACGAGGTTTGGCCTTCTTGGTCTTCTTCTTGTCTTTTTGAGCCTGGAGACGCTCTTGTCTGACTGTGGGGACATCAGAATATAAGAAGATGGGCGGAGCTATGAAACGTACGCAGTTCGTGTCGGCGGATGGTCTTCGCGTAGGGGTTCAGACGGAAGAGGACAGCCCTGTTGACCAACGGGTTCTTCTTTTGAGTCCAAGGACGTTTCTGGGTCTTTGGACCGGCGGGGCGGACGACGGACTGAATCTCAGAGCTATTAATGATGCCAGTGACATCGGGGTTGGAAATCTTGGCAGTGGGAAGGCTGCGAAGGACAACGACCGTCAGCAAGAACTAGCGTGAGACTAGGCATGGCGTACAGGTAGTCCTTCTTGTACGCGGAGACCTTGTCAAAGGTACCGAAGACTTCGTCGAGAAGGGCAAAGGCGCCTTCAGTCCAGATGATGAAGCGACCGATGTGGCCACCTGGAGCGAGTTGGAGGAGATTGAGTCTCCTGACGTTGACGAGTTCGACGCCAGGCAAGTTGCGGAACGCCTTTACGATGCCGTTGTCTTCATTGTAAACAACGAGGGGGCCACGGCGTTGGCGGTAACGACGATTGCGCATCTTGCCCTTACCAGCACGGAGTCTGCGGGAGTTTGAGACCTTAACGACGTCCGCGTAGGCATTGATAGACTTGAGTAAAGTCACGGCTTCCTTTGTTTTTTGAAAGACTCGACGGCGGAGGAGATGACGAGAGGGACTTCTTGGATTTCCTCGATACGGTGACCGCGCGCGAGAACCAGGGAGGGGAGGGCCGAAGCAGCGAGGGCAGACACGGTGGCGAAGCGGCGCTGGTTCTGGTTGACTTTGACGTGCCACTTGCGCCAGGTCTTGGTGGGAGCGAACATGCGACCACCACGACACATGTTACCGAACGCACCCTATGAGGAGACACGAGTTAGTCATGTCTGTGATATGGGATTGCTTGCGAAGAAGACATGCCTGACCGGATCGGTGGGTACCACCACCACCGACACGAGGAATACGAGCGACGGCACGGCCTGTGCCCCATGACTCTGCGGATGTTTGGTGGCCAGCCTTTTCGCTGACGGCGTAGGCTTGGCGTCTGTTCTTTGCCAAGCTCTCTGTGTAGCAATGTCATAAGTGATCTGGGATGGTGAAGGGTGAAGCAGACGTACTGTGCACCTGCGCGACGACATCGAGCCTGATTGGCGCGGTGAGGACGGCAGGGAGAGGAAGGGAAGAAGAAGCCTCTGTGTAAGGAATGAGCAGACAACGACAGAGAAATGAGAACGGACGCACCTCCTGAGGCGGCGTGGACGGTCACGGTGGGTCTTGAGGCCATGGCTGCTTGCTGGATGGGTTGAGCGACGCTCAGCGGTTGCGTCGATCGGTGATGATGAGCGGGAAATAAGGTTTGCAAGCCTCCAGCCAAACACGAGCAAACAACTGTATCGTATTACTAAGCCAGTACTCGAATCTAGCCAGCTCCACCAGACTGAAACCGGGGTACTTGTCTCGATAGTTAAATTATTTTTCCTGGACGTGACTTTACCGGCGGTTGCAATTTGGGGCGGAGGTCTGGCCCCACGCATGGGTGTAGGCGACGAGCGCTTGAGCGATCCCAATATTCATTGTGGCCCTACGAGCGAGCGCCAAAGGTAGTGTCGGTCACTTCCAAATGGGGGTCCCGAGGCTTTGAAGGAAACGTGACCCCCCCGCTTCCCCCCTGAATCCGTCCGTTGGAGTTTTTTTCAATCGCAGTTGGGCGTAATTGAATTTCGAAAAGATAAGCCGGAGATCTGAGATCGTACATGAGACTTCCTTATCTGCAATGAATGCACGACCCTCAAAATACGACGACGACGTGACTGCTCACAGCAACGACGAGCAACGACGAGCGACGACGAGATGGTTGCACCCACGCCCACGACGACGTACGGCGTCACGCCACCGGACCCTGCTTCGCTCTCTTTTCGTCACCAGTCCACTTGCCAAAGCGTGGTCCCCCATACCGCTGCTTGCACCCGCAGAGTTCTCTCGCATACACCTCCAGCACGCCACCGCCCACCCCCCAGACTCTGTGCTCTTCCCGTTCCTGCACGGTCTCGAGGGCAACAACGAAGCTCAGTGCTCGTTCTTCGCTTCGACCCCCTCCACCGCTGCCTCCGCGACTGCTGGTCTCGTCCAAGACCCTTCTGGTCGCGCCATATGCCCTCCCAGATACAGGGGTCTCGTGTGGGTGCTGTGCGACGAGGACGTCGACGGGGACCTTCCACAGCTTGCCACCGCACCCACTCGCTGGGAGGACGACCTCGAGTGCGATAGCGACTCGTCTGAGTATTCCACAGACCAGCCCGACGTGGACAGAGACGTCGAGCTCGACGACCTCACCAATGATTCTCGTCCACCCCCTCCTGTCCCTTGTCCGATGGACATGGACCCCCCTGCTCAGGACGACCCCGCCCTGGGGTCCCACATGCATCCTCTCGCGCTCCGCATATCGACTTCCGGTCACGCTGGCCATCTGTCGTGCGACCGACGTCATTCAGACGCCTCGTCCTCAGACTCGGCCTCCACTTGCGCGTCCTCTTCGTCGTCACTGGCGAACTCAGACTCTGGTTCCACCGCCGCGACATCACTTCCCTCGCCACCTTGCCATTCCAGCTCACACGTAACATTCCAGGAACAAACGCAGTCGATCCTGCGCATACACGATAGTGGCGTCGCCTTCGTGCCAATCGACCCCGCAGCTTCTTACGGTCCCCCCCAGACGCCCTCCCGTCCTGACGTCGAGCTTCCTCCCCTCGCAGCTCATTCAGCCCTCCGACTCGTGTCAGGGTGACGACTCGGTCGACTGGGAGTTCAAGCCCGTCGTCGTCCCCGACGGCATCAGTCTCCGCAACTTTGGCATACAAGTGGTAAGTCGGTCCAGTCCACCGGTTCCCACCTGCCCCCCCCACTTTCAAGCTTCGTGATCAAGCTCCGTGTCGAGGCACCGCCGCAGTCTCAATTCGGAAGGAATTCTATCTCTCGATCCCTCTTTCCTTTTTCGTCTCGTCATGTAACGTGACCCACGCTGATACGCGGCTCTTTGCACAGCCACTTTACCCAACGATCTCAGATATCGTGATCTACTCGCCACGAGGCACGTCCCCGGCTGCACTGCGGCTGGCTGCCCGCTTCAGACGTGCAGTCGAGAAGAAGCTGGCAGAGAGACTGCAGAGGTGGGCAAATGCACATGGGACAGAGCCCACGCTCAGCACACGATGACCACCCTCACATCACACCAGAGGGATTCCTCAAATACGGCGTATACGTGCTCGACGCAGATGCAGCCATCATCGAACGAGAACTCCCTTGGATGATCATGCTCAGAGACGCGGAGTGCGACGGCTCATGCACAGGCGATACGCTCCTCGCCACAGTAGGCTGCTGCGCCGTTTCGGGTTGTCCAGGAAGATGTACGGCGGGGTCCGCGACCTGTCAGTGTGACCCCACTCGCCGCAATGGCGGCAGCAGTACCGGGGCTCTCACTCAGTCTACAGACGGACGACTCGCTGGAGAGCTGGAGATCGAAGCGAAAGAACTGCATTCGCCCCCTCTCCCTATACTCACCCGATCGCGGTCGCACACACACCCTTATCATTCACGCGACGGCCAGCGACTCCACGGCGACCGTCAGCCCTATCACTCGCCCGCAGCTCTCGATGCCCACTCGACATCCGCCAATGGCTCTACGCAATTGCCCACGGCCAACCATGGTATCTCCCATCATCACTGCCACCACACTCGATCCTTACCCGGTACACGTACGGGTTCTCGCGAGCGCCTTCACCTCCATCGCTGCAGAAGCGCTAACACCGTCGACTTTGCACAACGTGAAAAGGAAGAGATGAGGGACTTGACAAGGGCTTCTGAGATCATCACACTGTGGAGTGACCGCAACGATTCTGTAAGTACCTTTTTTTTCCCTCGTCGTTCGCTTCCATGTCACGTCACTACTAGGACCGTGCACACGCGTTGGGAAGCACCACGAATACCCACTGGGATCCCCACGCTGGCCAAGTGTTTCTCGGCAATTCAAGTGACGTTCCTTTGTGGGCGCCTTTCAAGAAAAGGCGGAAAAATATCAGTAAGCACTCACATCAAACACGCGGCCGTTATCTCACCCCTTCGCGACCCTTCCAATAGAAGAACCTGTGGAGAAGCCGTCACTTTTTGACAGCGATACAAACTCCTCTGCGCTGGGGAGAGGGTTTGACATCTGTATTGAGTGTCACGAGTATGCACCCCTTCCCGGTATAGCACACCTCCATGCAGCAGAGCAACATATTCGGGCGCTGGAGATGGAGTGGATAGAACGCTGCCAGCAGGACAAGGATGGTGATTGGATGGATGCAGATGAACCCTTCATTCCTCCTCGGCCACCTCCCCATCCGTCTGCAATGGTCCACTTGCCATTTCCGAGCTCGCAGCAGGCTATGCCTTCGATCTTGAACGCTCTTTTCCCTGTGATGCAGTTCATAGAAAGAGTTATCACTCCCGGTTGGCTGGGTGGGAACGCTGCATGTGAACCCGGGACCGGAGCTCCAGCTGGAGTGCCACGGACACCCGCCCAAGGACCAGGTCTTCAGTCTCCGTGGTTATCTCCGCCCCAACAAGGTGTTCCCGAGGACAAGAACCATGCGAGCATGAATGGCACTCTTGAGAGTGGGAATGGACATGGCCACGGGACACGAGCTCCGACGCCGTCGTACCGTGCGAGACCGCTGAAAGTCCTCTTGTACTCTAGCGACGGGTACACGGAGTCATCTGTCCCTGCACTTTGTTTGCTCATGGCGTTGAGAGGTCTGAGTCTCCCAGAGGCATATTTAGAGTTGCAGGTACGTTCCTCATCATAGTTTGGTCGATTCTTGTCCAACACCATATCGTAGGTTGCGAAGCGCCGCTCGTTTTTCGTATACCCGGCGGAGGTCGGTTTACTCAAAAAGGTCGAGGCGCGACTCGGCGTTGCGAATGGACATGGCCGACCGAGGTGTTACACATATGGATCACGAGATATACCCAGGGTACGGGTCGGCCTTGCGAGACATTCGGCGACTGAACCCCCTCCTGGTTCTGGTTCGTATCTACGACCTCTGATTCTGACCTCGTCTCCGAGCCATCTTCCAGGGATTCGGAATGGCGCATCGCCCACAGCGCAGAACACGGGGACAGTGCCGGATGGCCTTGGCATTCAAGTAGCATCGCCGACGTTGAGACGACCGAGGGCGAGCACACTGCCGACGTTCATTCCGGATCATCAGAGCTGGTTTGACGATGCGAGGTTCGACGGGAGCTTCCCAAGTCGGGTTCTTCCGTTCTTATATCTTGGCAACTTGTGAGTCTCCTCTATTTTTATTTTAGTATTGTCGAGTCAACCGACTCATCGTAATAAACAGGAACCACGCCTCGAACGCCTATATGTTGCATGCACTGGGCATAACACATGTTGTGTCGGTCGGTGAATGCGCGCTCGTGCCACCGCCCCAAACGGGCACCGATGGTGACGCCGCTCCGGCCTGCCCCCCGCAGCATGACCCTGATGTACAATCTGATTCTGAGCAAGGTCCCGCTGGACAAGGCTCCCTATGGATAGAGGAGAGGGAAGGCAGGATCAAGGTTCTGGATATCAAGGGCGTCTGCGATGACGGAATCGATACATTAGAGCACCAGCTCGATCCCATCTGTTCTTGGATCGAAAAAGCACGTCTGTCAGGTGGCCAAGTCCTCGTCCACTGTAGGGTGGGAGTATCGCGCAGTGCGACGGTGACGATCGCATACATGATGCAACACCTTGGGCTAAGTCTCGTCGAAACATACCTGGTTGTGCGGAGCCGACGACTGTCGGTATTGATTCAGCCCAATATGAGACTGCTGTACAACTTACTGGGGTGGGAGGTGAGGCTGGCGAGAGAGCGAGCTGGTGGAGATGAGAGGAGATTGAGGGAAGAGCTTAGGAGAACGCTAAGCTGGCCATACCTTGCAAGAGAGGTGCATGCGCTCAACGAGAAGTACCTCAGCTGAGTGCTCCTGTCTGTCCGCGTTGGATGACTACTATACTGTGTGCTTTCCCTTCGCAGCCTCTGCTGCTCCGTCTTTTTTTTCTTGCCGATCTGACTGTCCGAACCAAAAATGTATCATTGCGGTCTTTTTATCACTTGTGTTTTCTACGTGAACTGTATGTACGTTTCTGCGGTCGTCGTTGCCTTACAAGTTCTACTAATACGGTCATATACGAGTCTGGCTCTCGTCCTGGTAGCTATTTGGATTATCACGTTGCGTTGGATGGAAATCATGCGATAAACGTCAAAATGTCAGATTAATTTTCCCCTGTGACTTCAACCGCCTCGAGATTTTCGAAACTTGTCGAGACGGTGTCCCGCTATCGTTATCGTCGGCGTCATCCCATGGGAAACACAATCTCGCTCTTCCGTCTCGCGCTGGCTGACTTTATAGAAACGTTGCGGGGATACCAAGTCCTGAAGGACCGTCTACAGCGCTCGCCGGGTCTGCCAGTCGATGGTCCCACCCGGTCGTTCTGGATGTTTCCACCTTCGCCGATCGCCAAACACTGTTCGGAGATACCAGACTACGCTGACTTCGTGGTGATCGGATCGGGCATCACTGGAACGTCCGTCGCGAGGAGGCTATTGGAGGGGTGCCGGGCCGCTGGCTGGAACGGTGCGCGGATTTTGATGCTGGAGGCCAGAGATGCATGTTCGGGTGCGACAGGGAGGTACGTGATATGCACATTTTATCGATCCTACTAAATAATGTTGGCGACTGTGCTCCCCCCTATAATTTGGCCACAGAAACGGCGGTCACATCTCGCCTCCTCTATACCATGACTGGGCGACGTTGCAAAAACAGTACGGAGACGTCGTAGCACAGAAGGTGATAAAATTCCGGCTAGCACATCTCCAGGAACTCCGACGGGTCGCGGAAGAGGAAGGCATTCTCGACAAGTCCCAATGGCGATCGGTTGATTTGGTGGACGTGTACTACGATCGCCGTTCTTTCGACAGAGCAAAGGCCAAGCTATCAAAGTATCAGCAGGATCTACCTTTCGAAGCTTCACATCATCGAGTGTATGAAGCCGCAGAGGCGTTAGAGGTACAGTAAACGCAGCTTGACTCGTTTCATTAATGAGGGCTTCCCTTTTGAAAAAATTAGACGTTCCATCTCGCAGAGGACGTCGCGGGGTGTATTGTCAGCGGTGCAGGTGCCATTCATCCATATAGATTTGTAACTGGCATCCTTTCGAACCTCCTCGCGCGACATCCTGACAAGTAAGATATCCTGCGTCAACGCGTATATCTGATGACACGACCACCTTCAGCTTTTTCCTCTGTACGAACACGCCTTGTGTGTCTATATCAGGTCCCTCTTCTTCCACGCGATATTACACCGTGACAACGCCCCAAGGAAAAACGCACACCCCACATGTCATCCATGCCACCAACGGCTGGTGCGCACACCTCCTCGAATCGATGCGCGCCAAGATCGTCCCTGTCCGAGGGAACATGAGCGCACAGAGGCCGGGACGGTCGCTTCCACCTACGACCATATCCCATTCGTACGTTTTCTACCCACCATCTGGGGGGTTCGACTACCTTACCCAGCTCCCGAACGGAGGCCGCGAGTTGATGTTTGGGACCGCTTTCATGGAATCGGCGGGCTACGATGAGGTTGGGAATACAGACGACAGGAGCGTACAACAGATCCATTGTGGCCGGTCTGGGAGGTGTACTGCCGAGATATTTCGGGGAGAAGAATTGGGGTGCCGAAGCTCAACCAACCGATGATGACGACGACGAAAACTCACGAGGGACCGAATGGAATCAGGGCCGGACTAAGGCCATGTGGAGCGGTATCCTTGGGGTGTCGGTCGACTTGATGCCGTGGGTCGGACGTTTACCGAAGTCGGTGTCGGGTCGTCCGGAACCTCCTGTACTATCGTCTCCCCGGATAACCGTGGCGCGTGCACGAGAGAATGAGATGTTCTTTGGGGCAGCCCCTGGCGAATGGATAGCGGCAGGCTACACCGGCGAGGGAATGGTACATGCATGGCTAAGTGGCAAAGCGCTTGCTGGAATGATTTTGGGGACGGAAAGGGAAGACCGGCTTTTGGAGTGGTTCCCTGATGCCCTGCGGGTGACTCCCGCCCGATGGCGGCGGGCAAAGCTGGAAGCTCTCGCGGCCCATGCCAGCGCAGAATAATGGCTAGCAAGCAGAGGGACGCGATACAGAAAAGTACGAAGACGACGCTGTGCATCGCATGACCCGCTTGTCTTTAGTACCCTCTCGCTGTTATGGACTTATGCATGATCAGAGCGACGGGCATAATTCCTATGAGGCAATTCCAAGTTATCATTGAAATGACTTTCAAGCATCTCCACAATGTCATGAAGTGCGGAGCGTGGATTTCCAACTAATTCTTTCCAGGATCCATAGCTCGTCCAACATTCTCCATATGCAGAACTTCCATCCAATCCCCAAGGGAAATGTCCCAAGGTTTTCCCCTCTTCAGCGCAGTCACCACCTTCTCATTCAGCCTCCATTTTCGGAAACTAGATATCTGGGCAACCACAGACCACTCATTATCCCCAATACCTGGATATTCGGATATGAGGTGAGTGAAGTTAGAGGAGGTTAGCATGGATGGTGTCAAATCTTCTGTCTTATTGTATATCCAGCCGTGAGCAGCTGCGGGACCAAAGCCGGTCAGGATGTATGGAGGCGCGTGCTCATGAAGGAAGAGAGATGCTCCGGTCTGGGCAGCAAGGTTGGATATATGTACGTGAACTACAGTAACGTGAGCACCGCTTACTTGAAGACAAGGCAGGACATACTCACCGTTTTCTTCTCCTGCGTAGCGTTTGTTGAAAGTAGCCAGTGCAACTCCACCAGGGTAGTTGACTATTGAAGCCCTTGCGAAGAAAACTGTCATGATGAAGTTGAGAGATAGAAGACAGGAAACCGAGAGGAACGCCATGTAACGGAATACAAATCCTTTCTTGTGGGATACCCTGTGCAACATGGACGTAAGCAAGTCTAGTCGGGATGGGTCATAATTAGGAGCATCCCAGAACATACAGCCACCGTGCTCCTCTCGCCGCCGCGATATTCACGAGGGGAATCACATAGACTACGAACCGCCACTCCTTGTGTTTCAAGGCACTCAATCCAAGGACGAACAGGAAGGGTGCTAGAAGAAGCGATCGAATACGACGGTCCAAAACAGACCCAAGAACTGCCAACGGAAGCGCTCCCAACAGAAGCTTGGGTAAGTGGACGGAAAAGTAGGAGTGCGGGGCGGATGTCTGGGTCACATATATGAGGACGAAAGATCAGTTATCAGCAGCACTTTGAAGTTAACTCACACCCCACTCCGCACTCTTCCCTAGATAGACATTGAAATAAAATCCATACAGCTCAGGCCAAAGCGGCCATCGGTCCCAAAAGTAAGAGTCAACTGTCACTGTTAATGCTTTCAAGGATCGCTGAGCACGCTCCACTGCAAAGTAGTCTGTTGTCACTCACCAATTGCGGCAACAGCAGTTGACAAGCCTACTTTAATGAGCCTTGCAAACGTTGTATGACCTTGAATCAGAAATTGCAGAGAAAGGGGTGCAAGAAGCAATGCCAGTTCGGAGCGGAAAACGACCGCGGTAAAGACTAGAAGACCGATGGCAATGTCGACACTCGCGCGCGACGGATGGATCGATTGAGGGGCACGGTTGTAAAGAGTGAAATACGCCAGATTTACTGTTACGTAGATGTCACAGCGAATGTTCCATCCGTCAATGCATGTCAACCATACCAGGGATCAGTGCGAACATGTTCGGAAGCGTGCGACTCATCCAGAACAAGAAGTGAAACTGAGAGATAGTCAGGAGGGAAAATAGCCAGCTTGTGGGTCTGCCGAATCGTCTCGAGACTGCATGCCGGATGAGAATAAGGCCAAAACTGTTGAGAGTAGCGAGCACTAAGCGAACTACAAGAAAGTGCGGATAAGTGAGATGAAAGAAAGTAGAACCAAAGGCACTCACGAGTAATCTGTAGATCCATCTTGGATGTAACCAGACCGAGGGATGTACCGAGGGAAGCTACAGGTCTCGTGAGCCAGCCGAGGAGGATAGCGCCTATAAATGTGCGTGGTACGGCCCCAGGGAAAGTCCTATGGTCGTACTGCAAATGTCAGATTCGTAATCAAAGAGGACGAGTACTTGGACGAGTTACTTACCTTGGACAAGGAGTCTGACCCAACTCCATACATCAGAACATCGTGGGTAGCGTGGAGGTTGAACGACTCCTCTACTTTAGAGTAGGGTGCAAGGACGACGTATGCCCAGCTTATCGCCAGAAGGAGGAGGTCCAGGAAAAGCCCTCGTATGAGTCCGACCGGACTCGGGGCTACGCGAACTCGCGCCATTCAGGCCTGCCAAGGGTATCAGACTCAATCAAACCACTGAACTGAAAACACGCGACAGACACGATCGGCGTAGCCAAACACACCACTACATGTTCACCACTTACAATCCTACTACGACATACATACACCACAAGTCATTATGCTCACTCTACTTTTTCCACTTTGCCAGTGTCTTTCCCATAAACCAGCTCATCTACTGCTGCTTTAGTTCCCTGCAGTTTCAACCATACGCCACGTATCGGGGTCTCGAGCGGGTCAAACATCCCAACACGTTGTTGATATGCTGCATACGCGACAGGATACTTTGACAGCGAAATTGACTCCGTGAACTTTGTCGACGAGAAGAAGAGCAGGCAAAGCAAGAGACAAGGAGCTAGTCCGACCACGACTCCACGGAAACCGATGGCGGTACACCGGAAGATAGGAGTGGGAAAAGGTTGATGATGATCTGAACGACGTCAGTACTGGTTGTATATTGGATAGAGCGAAGTCCCTTACCCAAAATAGTTGCTCGCAAAGGAAGTTGGGGTGTCTCGACCATGCCCAAAGGCCCCTGGTGGCGAAACCTCGTTCCGCATCCCGTTTTGTCCACGGGATGCGTGCACCAAACCATTCGTTCTTTTCCAACACGCCGGAACGCTTGAATGTTTGGAACGAGTATTGCTGGTTGTCGGCGACGAATTCCGCGAAGAGCGTAGGCAAAGCCCAGAGAGGCAAGGATGTAATCAGAAGTACTCAGGTGAGTGTGAGGTTCAACAACAGCCATCATTGTGGGAATGCCCAAAAGGAAGAGGAGGATGTTCTGTGCGATAGCTGGGGGACTTTCAACTGTGTGTGCGAAGGAGACACCTAGAGGCTTACCGATGAACGTGAGGTTGAAAATCTGGAAGAGCCAAGCAGGGATCTTCTGACGGAATATCGCCCAGCGGTAATCTTCTTCCTTTCTGCTCTGCGATCAGATCACCCATCCGGTAAATGCACGGATCTGAGTGCTTACGAGTTGAAAAGGCCACGGCGCCACGTATTGTAAGACAACCTGAGATATACGAGGTTATACCCACAAGCTCTAGTAGTTCTATATATGCGTACCTGCACATCCACGTAAGCTGGGTCTGGGAGTCAATGTGGCGTACAAAGAGAATGCTAGGACAAGCATACCACCAATGCCAGCATGAGAAGAGCACGGGGACTGAAACTGCCGGAGATGGACTTGTTGACTTCATTTGGAACGTAGGGAAGAAGTAGGCAGGTGCTGACGATGGCCAGAGTGGCAGCAGGGCATAGTACGCTGTATAGATGGCTGGGAGGAACGTCCACACCCTGTCCACCTGAGAGACGTTGCCTGTCAAGAGCGACAGAATGTAAGTTGTCGCGGTTACACCGAGACAGTATTTTATAGGCCATTCAAGGAGGGGTTCCCTCTCGATAAGCTTGTGCAGGACGTTCATTGTTGTTGGAGTCTTCGAGCAGCGACAGACGTCACCACAGGGGCCCAATATCGGCACGTGACTTGATTCCGTTTTAGTGAAGACAACACAGCCACTGAATAATCCCAGCTCTTTCCACTACCGCCATGGAGTCGACGAGTGTGCTCTTCTCAACGTTCCCGCCATTCCCTACGCTGTCACTCTCGGTTCCCTCAGAAACACGCATCAGCGATCTCTATGGCCTCCTCTGCAATCGCTACCCTGACCTTCCTACGGAAGACCACTTGAGCATCTCCCCGCATTCGGGCTCTCTCACTCCGGACACCCTCGTCTCTGAGCTTCATGGCGCGTCTCCAAGCCTCGTTACCCTTCGCCTTGTTCCCCGCCTCCTTGGTGGAAAGGGTGGTTTTGGGTCGCAGCTGCGTGCTGCCGGTGGTCGCATGAGCAGCCAGAAGACTAGCAATAACGATTCTTGCCGTGATTTGAGTGGTCGCAGGCTTAGCACCCTCAAAACCGCCAAGAGGTAGGTATTCGATTTAGACCTAGGCAGCCTATCCATCATTGATTATTTGACCTACTTAGACTTGTTGACTACATGGAAAATGAGGACGTCCGCAAGAAAGCAGCAGCGGATGCTAAGAAAGCCAAACTGGAGAGCCTCGAGAGGAAGATCGCTGCTGCTTCAGTAGACCCTGAAGCGCTGGCAGGAAAGAAACATCGTTTCGATGACACGGAATACTTGGAAGAAAGCAGAGAACTCGTGGACAACGTCAGGTCTGCAGTTTCGGCTGGTAAGCTTCTTGCCTTCTGGTTGTCGCCCGTTTACTTCATACTCAACTCGTACAGGTCTCATCAAGAAGAAGAAGAAAACTAAAACTGATCATCCTTCAAATTCAGCAGAGGTTTCCAAGACTGGTGTTCCCACAGCATCACACACTTCAGTAGCAGCAACTCCAATTCCTTCGGTTGCGGTGGCGGCATCTGCTTGAGTAAGGACCCGCAACCTGTACTGTACTGTATATATAAATTCGGTTGATGGCGTAGTACACGCAATGGATACATCGGTAATTATGCCACATGGGAATCCACGCTGACCGCCTAGGTTGGTTCGGTGATGACCTCGCACAAAGGAATGTTCAGTGAAAGCTTTTACACCTGTGCCTGGATAGATTTGAGGATGTAACCTTCCAAGCCTCCGCAGATCCAAAGCTCTTGAACGCTCGCTCCCACGGGGCGCACCTTGTACTTCTTCTCTCCCCGGGGACTGTTCACAGAAACGTTTCCATCACGCATATTTAGCCATATCATGTGGCCCGTGTTAACCGTTAGCTCGCCATCCCTTCCTCCCGCACCGCGCCGCCCGTCCTTTGCGTACATCTCGGTCAAATCGCCCACAAGCTCGGGGCTTTCGAGGCAGATGAGCCCATTATTGATCGCGTTGCGCTTGAAAATATCCCCGAACGAGCCTGCAACGACGACAGGAATGCCGGCAGCCTTGAGTGCCGTCGCAGCTTGCTCGCGTGACGACCCTGTCCCAAAGTTGTAACCAGATACGAGAACCACGCCGTGTTTTGTGTTGGCTGATTCCGAGAGTGGTGACCGTTCTTTGAGGAGCGACGAGACGGTACCAGCGAAGGACGTGTCGTAGTTCTCCATGACAACTTCCGCTTGGCGCTCAAGTGTAATGTCGTCTTGGTAGGTATACTTCCCGGGGTACAACGCATCTGTACTAAGGTTATCCTGGGGGACGAAGAGAAGGTGCCCCGAAAACGATTCAGGAAAACCGGGAAGAAGTGATTCCTCCATGTCGGAGGTAGCAGGGGCCACTGTTCCAGACTCAGTCTGAGCAGTGTGGAAGGATGGTGCACTAGTAGTTGGTAACCGGTTCTCATCGAGGGAATCAGGACCGCAAATATGCCCTTTAATGGCGCTGGCAGCGACCACGGCGGGGCTGGCCAGGTATGCTTGCGCCTTCGGATGACCCATACGTCCCTTGTAATTCCGGTTAGTAGCACTGATGCCTGTTTCTCCCTCCTCGAGTAACCCTACCCCGAGACCAATGCAGGGACCGCATCCAGCAGGTAGAACCTTTGCACCAGCTGCTATGAGCACATCCCAGTCGCCAAGACGCTCAGACTCTTGCTGCACCACAGAGCTTGCGGCTGCGATATAGAACTGAACGTCAGGGGCAACATTGTTGCCCTTCATCACAGCCGCCGCCGCTGCAATGTCAGATACGCGAGAATTGGTGCAGCTAACGAGGTATGCCTTCTGAATGGGTATGCGCGCTTCCTCGAGTTTTGGAAGGGGCGTTGACACCTTGACGCTGTTCGGGCCAGAGACATGAGGGACGAGCGTGGAGAGATCAAAATGGAGATGTGAAGCATATTCAGCACCAGAATCGGATGTTAATGGCATAGCCCGCAGCGCATCTAGTCGTCGTCTGTTGATGCGGGGATGTTCAGGGAGTGGTGGTATAGATTTCGACGCAAACATGGAGAATTCGAGTTTCTTGAGGGTTCGCTCATACCAATCCAACAAAGTCTGATCGACGGGAAAAACGCCAGCAAGTGCGCCCCATTCCGTGGTCATATTGGCGATCGTGAGGCGGTCGTCGATGCTGAGACCAGCTACACCTTCACCAGTGAATTCGATGGCAGCATTCAGCACCTCGTCCTTGTTAAACGAGCCGCAAAGGGCGACGATGACATCCTTGCCAGTGACCCCGGGTGACAACTTTCCCTTGAATTCCACCTTGATCACGCGTGGTACCTGCCACCACGTTTTTCCAGTTGCCCAGAGGGCAGCCGCATCCGTACGAACGATGGGTGTGCCTACACAGCCAACTCCACCATACATGTTGCTATGGCTGTCGCTGGCAACAGTCAACGTGTACGGGAATGCGTAGCCTTCCTCGATGAGGATTTGATGTCCTATACCTCGACCCGCAGGATAAAAATCTATATCGTGCTCCCTCGCAAACTGTTCGATTCTGAGATACTTTGCGAGATTTTTTTCGGACTTATTTTGGACGTCATGGTCGAGTGTAAAAACAAGTTGCCTGGGGTTTGCGATCTTGGTTGCGCCTACGGATTTGAACCTAAGGTCTGTTAGCGGCACAAAACCACATGTCCCAAATAGAGGAGGTAGTAGCATTACTTGGATATCACGGGTCCGGTATTGTCGTGAGTCATGACGTGCTCCGGACGAATCATCACATAATCCCCTGCACGCACGACTCTGCCGGCTGGAAGATCGACGGCATACTTTTGTACGACCTTTTCAATGAGCGTTTGAGGGACTGTGGGCCTTGACGTTGCAGCCGTTGCGAGGAAACGGAGGACGGCAAACTGCTGACGCCTCGCCCTCAAGGTTGGCAGGCGGTTCATGGCTTGATAGAAGCGCTGATGCGAGCAGCCGCAAAAGGAAGGCCCGAGTCCACGTGACATTATTTTCTCACAATCTGTCGCCTTCTGCAGTGGGGGGACGCGCAACCTCACCAGTCTCATACACAGACAGAATGGCTGACCCAAGTGGTGCCCCTCCACAACCCGGCCCCAATGACACGGCGACAGCGATCTTGCGCCAAAAGAAATCGTGAGTGCCGTGTTCATGATCAGATACATCTTGTTGACGTATGGCGCCCGATTATTAGACCACACCGTCTCATCGTAGATGAAGCAACGTCGGACGACAACTCAGGTGAGCCCGTGCGGTGCCTCTGATAGTGGACACCCTTGAACCCGGATGGCAGTCGCAACCCTCAACCCGATCACGATGGAAACACTCACTTTATTCCGTGGTGACACCATCATAGTGAGGTACTCGTCTCCGTGAACCTGTCGCATTCATCTGGCACTAATCGATCGTCAGGGGGAAGAAGCGACGTGACACTGTCCTTATTTGCTTGAGCTCAGACGATGTCGAGGAAGGTCGTATTCAAATGAATAAAGTGGCACGAAACAACCTACGAGTCAAGCTGGGGGATTTGGTCGGCGTACATCAATGTCCCGACATTCAGTACGGAAAACGGCTGCATATTCTTCCCTTCGACGACTCCGTGGAGGGTATCAGCGGCAATATTTTTGATGTCTACCTTAAACCCTATTTCGCGGAAGGTAAATGAGTCGATATTGCATTCTGGCGTTCGTAGTCCTCACATGAATTAGAATACCGACCCGTTCGCAAGGGCGATACCTTCCTCGTTCGCGGCGGCATGCGGACCGTTGAATTCAAGGTGATCGAGACCGATCCTGCAGAATACTGTATAGTAGCACAGGATACCGTCATCCACACAGGTAATAAGGACATTGGTAATTTGCGATGATACTGACACCTTCATTGTAGAGGGAGACCCTGTCAAACGCGAGGATGAGGAAGCAAACCTCGCCGATGTGGGTTATGATGACATCGGCGGTTGTCGCAAACAGATGGCTCAAATCCGCGAACTTGTGGAGTTACCCTTGCGGCATCCTCAGCTCTTCAAATCTATCGGTATCAAGCCTCCGCGAGGTATTCTCTTGTACGGACCTCCGGGGACGGGTAAAACCCTCATGGCTCGCGCGGTTGCCAATGAAACGGGTGCATTTTTCTTCTTGATCAATGGCCCAGAGATAATGAGCAAGATGGCCGGGGAGAGTGAGAGCAATCTACGGAAGGCGTTCGAAGAGGCTGAGAAAAACTCACCTGCCATCATCTTCATTGACGAGATTGATTCCATTGCACCGAAACGTGAAAAGGTGAGCTAATATTGACGATGATAACGGCCGATGGCTCACTTATAAAAAGACCAATGGAGAAGTCGAGCGTCGCGTAGTCTCGCAACTTCTCACACTTATGGATGGTCTGAAAGCTCGGTCGAATGTGGTTGTGATGGCTGCTACCAATCGTCCTAACTCCATCGACCCCGCGCTCCGGCGATTCGGTCGTTTTGATCGTGAAATCGACATCGGTATCCCCGATCCCACTGGTCGTCTGGAAATTCTGCGTATCCATACAAAGAACATGAAGTTGGCTGATGATGTCGATTTGGAGCAGGTAAGTATCCGGCGCTACACGTGCACCTAGTATTCACCCAATGCGCAGATTGCTGCTGATACCCATGGCTACGTTGGTTCCGATATTGCGTCTCTTTGTTCAGAAGCGGCTATGCAGCAAATCCGGGAGAAAATGGACCTCATCGACCTTGACGAGGATACTATAGATGCTGAAGTTCTCGATTCGCTGGGTGTTACCATGGATAACTTCCACTTCGCACTTGGCACTTCGAACCCTTCTGCTCTCAGGGAAACGGTCGTGGAGGTTCCTACTGTCACGTGGGACGATATCGGTGGTCTCGACAAAGTCAAGCTAGAACTCCAGGAGACAGTGCAATATCCTGTCGATCATCCCGAGAAGTTCCTCAAGTATGGAATGTCTCCGACGAAGGGTGTCTTATTCTATGGTCCCCCTGGAACGGGTAAGACGCTCCTAGCCAAAGCCATCGCCAACGAGTGCAACGCAAATTTCATCAGTATCAAGGGCCCCGAGTTGCTTACTATGTGGTTTGGTGAATCCGAAGCAAATGTCCGTGATATTTTCGACAAAGCGCGTGCGGCTGCACCATGTATCATGTTTTTCGACGAGCTTGATTCCATCGCGAAAGCTCGCGGCGGCTCGTCAGGCGATGGGGGAGGTGCTGGCGACCGTGTGCTCAATCAGTTGCTCACGGAGATGGATGGAATGGGCGCGAAGAAGAATGTGTTTATCATCGGTGCTACCAACCGACCTGATCAAATTGACCCTGCCCTACTCCGTCCTGGTCGTCTCGATCAACTCATCTATATTCCGCTCCCTAACGAACCGTCACGGGTAGCTATTTTGAAGGCCAACCTCAAGAGATCCCCCGTTTCTGCAGATGTTGACCTGGCGTACTTGGCCAAGTCAACGCATGGTTTCTCCGGTGCCGACCTCACGGAAATTTGTCAACGTGCTGCTAAGCTGGCTATCCGGGAGAGCATAGAAGCGGATATCCGACGACAGCGCGAAAAGCGGGACACGGAGGGGGATGACACTAAAATGGAGGAAGACGAGGAGGACGACCCAGTCCCTGAAATAACCAAAGAGCACTTTGAAGAAGCGATGAAGTATGCTCGTCGCTCGGTTTCCGACCAAGACATCAGGCGCTACGAAATGTTCGCTCAGGTTAGTTGTAAACCCCAAGGTCATAGCGAAGTGACTCATTACGTTCTGTCAGAACCTGCAACAATCGCGAGGCATTGGAAATAACTTCCGTTTCCCGGATGGGCCAGCTGGCAATGCTGGGTTCCAGGATGATAATCAAGAAGATGATTTATACGCGTAGTCTACTTTGGACTTTGTACTCTTGTGTGGGCTGGACCAATCCCTACAACAATAGATGTATTTCATTTACATCAACTCGTGTTTCGATGCGAAGTCAAACTGACTCGGCAATGAGTGAGCGGAAGTAATCGGACCATTTTTTTTCGGCTCGGCCGACGTCGACTCAAAAGTCGATCGACTTTGCTACTCCGCATTTTTCTGTAAACCATCAAAATGGCCTCCGTCTGCACCCGCCCAGCCAACGTCCTCCGTGCTGCTGCCCGTCGCATCCACCGTACAGGGCCCAAGCTCACACCAGTACAGGCTGCTTCCTACTCGCTTTTGGCGCGCTCTGCACCCGCTCACTGCTCCAGGCAGTCTACTGTCCAGGTAAGAAAAAAAGGGAAAAAAAAAATCGTGTTGAGCATTGACGCGTCCGAAAGGCGGTTCCTACCCGTGGCGTGAAGACCCTCGACTTTGCTGGCACCAAAGAGGTCGTTTACGAACGGAGCGATTGGCCCTTGAGCAAGCTACAGGATTACTTCAAAAACGACACCCTTGCTTTGATTGGATACGGCTCGCAGGGCCACGGTCAGGGCTTGAATGCTCGTGACAATGGTCTCAACGTCATCGTTGGTGTTCGCAAAGATGGTGAGAGCTGGAGGCAGGCTGTAGAGGATGGCTGGGTTCGTGTTCTCTATTGACTTGCTCTAAACATTCGCCGACTCGTCACTGCCGCTAGGTACCAGGCGAGACCCTCTTCCCGATCGAGGAGGCCATCAATCGGGGAACGATCATCATGAACTTGCTCTCTGATGCTGCTCAATCCTCGACGTGGCCAACGATTGCACCTCTTATAACCAAGGGCAAGACCCTCTACTTCTCCCACGGTTTCTCCATTGTCTTCAAAGACCTCACCCACGTCGTGCCTCCCAAGGACGTCGATGTTATCCTGGTAGCGCCCAAGGGTTCGGGTCGCACTGTCCGCACCCTCTTCAAGGAGGGCCGTGGCATCAACTCCAGCGTTGCAGTGTTCCAAGACGTGACAGGCAAGGCACTAGAGAAGGCTGTCGCGCTGGGTGTTGCTGTCGGCTCAGGATACATGTATGAAACCACCTTCGAGAAGGAGGTGTACTCAGATTTGTACGGTGAACGTGGTGTGGTGAGTCGTGCTGTGCTGTGCTGTAACTTTTGGTTGATCACCTGATCTGATAATTCCTTAGCTTATGGGTGCTATCCGTAAGTGCAGGAATTGTGACGTGTTTTCTCGTGCTGACGTCTTGGATAGAGGGCCTGTTTTGTGCCCAGTACAAGGTACTTCGTGCCAATGGCCATACCCCCTCGGAGGCTTTCAACGAGACTGTCGAGGAGGCTACTCAATCATTATACCCCTTGATTGGCCAGAAAGGGTGAGCCGGCTCAAAGGTGCCTAGACTTGCTTGCACCTGACTTTTTTCTAAAAGTATGGACTACATGTACAATGCGTGCTCTACCACTGCTCGTCGTGGTGCTCTTGACTGGGCACCCATCTTCGAGAAGACGAACCTCCCCGTTTTTGAAAAGTTATATCAAAGCGTGCGGGACGGTACGGAAACTCGCAAGGCACTCGAGTTTAACGGCCGTTCGACATACCGAGAAGACCTTGCCAAGGAGTTGAAGGAGATCGACGACCAAGAAATCTGGAGAGCTGGTGAGGCAGTTTCATGATCTGACGGAGACCGAGTGATTAATCTTGTGTACCTCAGGCAAAACGGTCCGTTCTCTTCGACCGGACTACAAGGGCGAGTAGAAAGATGGGCGACGATGATTTTAGTTTGGATTTCAAAAGCACCGCGGGTGCAGGTAACTTGCTTAGTCATGTACGGTATCACAGAATAGACAGGGCTTGTTTGCAGTGAGATTTAGGGGTATTTGCCACTCTTTGGAATCCGTGAACTTGATAAGAATCACGACAGAAAACGGACGAGCACAGACTCAGGCAGACGGCACGGACACTCGGAGGCTCAGGCTGGCAGACGACGGTGTGGGGGCGACGAGGAGATGTCTCGTCTCATGATGATATCATTTGTGGTAGCTACCGTTATATATGTTTTCCGATATTTCATATTCCGTGGTCTGGGTGGGACTCACCCGGACTCGCCTCCTCGTCAATAACAATTTTAACTTACTAATGCTTGAAGTCGGTTTGTTTCGAACAGAGTCTCAACACTCCCCCTCAAGCCGGGTTCATGCCCATTATTTTTATTATTATTTTTCTTCAGTTTAGAGTGTTTTGATCAGTGTCTCAACACTCGTGATTAAGCCGGGTTCATGCCCAAGGCTTTCCTATGATATTCATGCTTGACTCTCGTCAGAGCCTTTGTAAATATATCGGCCGTCATTTCATTTGTTGAGCAGTACTTTAGTTCAACAATCTTAGTTTTTACACATTCGCGAATATGATGATCTCGCGTATCAAAATGTTTTGATCTTTGGTGATACTGTGCATCTTTCGCTATCGCGAGTGCAGACTGGTTATCACCGTAAAGTATTGTAGCTCCCCCTTGCGGATGTCCGAGTTCGTCGAGTAGGCTTCGTAACCATTTTACTTCACGCGTAGCATTAGCCATCGAAATGTACTCGGCTTCCGCAGTAGAAAGCGCAACGTGATTTTGTTTCTTTGAGTACCACGTGATCGCACCTCCATTTAGGATAGACACATAGCCTGAAATCGATACTCGGTCTTCGTCATTTGCGAAGTCCGCATCGGAATACATAATTATTTTATTTTGTATTTCGGGTGGTTGGCTTGCCACATAGGTAATGCCAACAGTCGTAGTGCCTGCAAGATATCTAAGTAGTCGTTTTGCTGCTCCCCAGTGTGACATATTCGGGTTTGCAGTAAAGGATGCAAGCCTATTGACAGCGTACGTGATGTCGGGTCGTGTCGCAATGGATGCATACATCAAGTGCCCGATTAGCGTCGCATAATTGTTGCTACGGGAGTTATCTCCCTCGGAATCACTTTTCACAAGTTTAATATTTGGGTCGAGGGGCATCTTCACTGAGTTCGCCTCACTCATCCCGTATTTCCTTAAAAGTCCTTCAATATATTTTGTCTGAGTAAGGGTGAGCGTCCCCGCATCACGGTCACGGGTAATTTCGATTCCCACGATCTTGCTGGGATCTCCGAGGTCGGTTACCTCGAACATTCCCTGTAGCTCAGACTTTAGCTTAGTCATCAAGCTTACCGTGTTGGTGACGAGTATTAGGTCGTCTACCCATACGGTTATGATCTCAATAGTAGTCGAGGTTTTGCGAATATAGACACATGGGTCGGAGTGGAGGCGTGCAAACTTAACAGTCTGCAATTGGCCATTAAACTCTTCGTTCCACTGTCGCCCGGACTGTTTGAGTCCATATAAAGCTTTAATTAATCGGCATAGGCGCCCGGTAGCGTCTTCATATCCTTCGGGCTGCTCCATGTAAATTTCTTCTTTTAATTTACCATTTAAATATGCGCCCTTAACATCCATTTGCTGGATTTCCCAATTTTGGGCTACTGCTAATGATAAGATAAGACGGATTGTTTCCAGTCTTACCACGGGCGAGTATGTGTCATTGTAGTCCATTCCGGGTACCTGTGAGTACCCCTTGGCGACTAATCTCGCCTTATATTTTTGGAGTATTCCATTTTTGTCATACTTCCGTGTGAATACCCATTTATTGGATACGGGTTGGCGGTCCGGAGGGGGATCCACTAGTTTCCACGTACCCTTCTCTTGTAATTGCTGTAGTTCAGCCTGGATGGCTTTCTCCCAGTCAGGCCAGTTAGGTGAAGCTTTAGCTTCTCGTAGATTCTTAGGGTCATCTTGTCCTAGTGTACTCTCATTGAATGCTAGATAGACTCTTTCTGCAGACGAGAGATCCCGGTTATCCGAGTTCTCATCAGAGGCTGAGTCATCATCTGAATCGGGTAAGGTGTCAGCCGGCACATCGGGCTCGGCTCTTGCCCTTTTCGCTAGCCTCGTAGGCTCGTCATCTTCTTCGGTACGCTTTCTTTTTATCCGAAGTTTTAATACATCGGGTTGCGGCTGCACACTCTCCTGGACTCCCCCTGTGGGCTGGAAGTCCGGTGTGTCAGTCTTTTCCTTAGTATGAAAACGATAGTTTCGAGAGGTTTTTATTTGTTTTGTATGTATATCAAAGTATTGGACAGCTCGTGGGCCATCCAAAAAACCTACAAATGGGAATGGGTGTGACTTAGGTGCAAGTTTCGAGGTAGATTGGTGCTCATCGAGGATCCAGACAATTGTCCCAAACTCTTGTAAGTGGGAAATGTCCGGCACATGGTGGTGCCACCCCTGGTAGGGAGTGGTCTCGCAAGCACGAGTCCAAGCTCTATTACGTAAGTACACGGCATGAGTTATCGCTTCGCACCATAAGGATGCCGGTAGATCTTGTGCGGCGATCATCGCACGTGCAAGCTCGACAATAGTACGGTTAAATCGTTCAGCCACCCCATTCTGTGATGGTGAATATGGCGCTGTTGGCTCAAGGACGATACCTTTTGCTTTGCACCAAGTTGTTAGTGTAGTATTTAAGTATTCCGTCCCATTATCACATCGAAATTTCTTTGGGAGGATTTCGTACTGTCTCTCGAGTATATTCACATAGTCTTTGATACGCTCTGCAGTCTCATTTTTATGCCTCATGTAGTATGTCATGGCATACCTAGTAGCATCATCAACAAATGAGACATAGTACCTATATCCGTGTATAGATGTAGTGCGAGCTGGTCCCCATACATCCGTATGTATGAGCTCGCCCGGTCTCTTTGCACGGTGGGTAGCCGCGGGTGGATGCGGCTCGCGTGTTTGCTTTGCGGCTGTGCACGCTTTGCAGTCGAAGTCCGATGAGTCATCATCGACATCGAAACCGGTGACAAGGCCCTTCCGGAATAGCTTCCGAAGGCCGCTTAGCCCAATATGGCCATATCGCTTATGCCAGCTTTCCCATGAGCGGCTCTCAACTGCGCGATTACTTTCGTGCTCATCCGCAATGTCGGATTTAAATTGTAGCTTATATAAATGATTGTCCCTTTTGCCTATGGCGATCGTATCACCAGAGGGATCAAGTAGCTTCATACGGCCTTCTGCACAGATAGAACGTCCTCCCTGTGCATCCAAACGGCCAATTGAAAATAAATTATTGGGTGAGGTCGGTACATGTAGGACGTCCCTCAGGTGCACGGTTACTGTCCGATCTGACAGGTGGCTGTGCACGGTGACAGTTCCGCGTCCTAAGGCCGCCACAGGTTTCGTGGCTATGCCGGACACTGTTTTGTTACTCAGTGGTTCGTATGTGGAGAAGGCTTCGCGCTGTGCGCATATGTGCGATGTGGTAGCACTGTCAGCCAACCAGACATACGTAGAATAGCTCTTGGATTTAGTGGAGCCCGAGCCTACACTTTCAGTAGAAGAAAATGCTACATCTTTATCTTCTTTGGCATGGTGTGCCTTGTCCGTTCTTCCGGACCTCTTGTCGGATCGCTTCTTATCTCGATCCCGACTGCGCGACCTATGGCGCTTCCCATGCTCCTTATTGGCCGGGTTGGTCCAACACTTATTAGTAGTGTGACCGAACCGGTGGCAATACCCGCACTTGGGTTTTCCCTTGTGACGGCACTCGCTAGTCTTGTGATTAGTGAGGCCACAGATGTCACACGGTAAGGCACCCGAGTCTAGGGCTTCAGCTTTACGCTTCTTCGTCTTACCACTCTTAGCACGATAACTCGTCTCTGTAGTCCCCTCTCTGGTACGGTGGTCCCACTCTAGACGAAGTAGCGAGATGATCTCCTGTGTGGAGATCTTAGTCATCTGTGAGTGAGATCTACCGATAAAGCCAGCAGTATAGCTATCCCACGAGGTCGGCAACGACGACAGTAGGATTGCCTGAAATTGGGGGTCAGAGATGACATCCCCCATTTCGTACAGCTGACCCTGTAGTTCCTGTAATTTAGTAATATGGTGCGGGATGTTTGTCCCTTCGTCCGCCTTGCAGCTATGCAGTTCCCGCCTTATCGCGGCAATGGACTGCTGGCCTCGGGTCTCATGGACGAGGTGAAGATTCTGCCACAGTGCAGCACTCGTCTCAGTCCCAGGATGGGCATGGACGGTCTGGTCGTTAGCCAGATTAGCCATAAGAGTGGCGTACGCAATTCTATCCCGCTTCAACCAGTCTCTCTTTTCGTTCGGTCTATCTGCAGGCGGCTGCTCATCACCACCAGTAACGACTTCGTACAAGCCGTGCGCCTGCAGCACCGCAGCGATCTTTTTCTTCCAAGCGGTCCAATTATTGTTGGTAAGCTTCTCGGTCTTCTCGATCTTTGGTCCGCTATCCCATTCTTTCTCAACAGAGGACTCTCTTCGTTTTCCCTTCGTCTCACACTTTGTCGGCACTGCTGTCGACGACGGTGCAACGGATGACGTCATCGTTTCTCTCACAGCGGGAGAGACGAGAGTCGGTAAGTCATTCGATACGGTAGGGGTCGTCGTCCCTGGAGCTGACGACAACGTTCCTGTAGGTGCTTGTTCTTCTCGTGCCGAGGGCACATTCGATGCGCCAACGGGCGATCCTTCTTTCGACATTATGTTTCGTACTCAAATCCAGTATTTTCTTCGGCTCAGAGGTTCGTTACAAGCGGGGCTCATAACCTGATAAGAATCACGACAGAAAACGGACGAGCACAGACTCAGGCAGACGGCACGGACACTCGGAGGCTCAGGCTGGCAGACGACGGTGTGGGGGCGACGAGGAGATGTCTCGTCTCATGATGATATCATTTGTGGTAGCTACCGTTATATATGTTTTCCGATATTTCATATTCCGTGGTCTGGGTGGGACTCACCCGGACTCACCTCCTCGTCAATAACAATTTTAACTTACTAATGCTTGAAGTCGGTTTGTTTCGAACAGAGTCTCAACAGAACTGCCTGCTTCTGGATTTATTGCCTGGCACGGGCACGCGACTCAGCTCTGTAGACCTCGATGGACAAGGATAACCGCGACGACTTTACATTTGCAAAGCTTTCCGACCTCAAGTTACCAGTGACCTTCCGTGTGTATGCATCTGATATGGCTATCCCCGGTCGCCAGGCCTTGATCATGACCTATGTAGTTCACAACTCGAGGGCACTCGGCAGCGGAAGTCTGTGCTGGAAGTGTTGGAAGAACCAGAACTGCGGTACTACGGTGCACAGTCGTCGTATGCGGACATCTTTTATTTTATTTTTATCGCTTCCTCGCTCATTCACGAGGCAGGACCCTCTCAGACTTATACGTCACTTGCCAGCTGGTAGCTGAGAACAAACCATTGACCATCCCATTCAGAACGTCCTTTAAGGCTTTCAAGCAAAACTATATGTATGTCCATTATCGTCGTCGCCACCCGTCGCAGAATATCCGAGAGAGTTGCTCATTTCATGCTACGCTTAGTTGGAACGAATGGATAACGTTTCCCGTACGGTACTGCGACCTACCACTGAGCTCGCAGATTACTTTCACTGTGTGGGATATCGGGAGCCCACGTACGGCAATTCCGGTTGGTGGTTCAACATTCCGGATGTTCGGGAAGAAAGGGTGAGTACATTTTCTTTGATGGTTCAGATAGCGAGAGTACGCATGCGTAAGCAGGACTTTGCGACGGGGAAAGCACCGGTTATTGTTGTGGCCAGATCAAGAAGCAGACGGCTCCATGGAATCGAAGACGCCTAGCAAACTGGGCACCAGAGACGAAATGGGTCGGTTAGAAAAGGTTAGCAGGATCGATGTGATCTTATCCTCTTTTCAATATATCGTTTATTTTTTCCACACAGCTGGTCAAGAAATACGAGCGAGGAGATCTCCCCAAGTCGGATTGGCTTGATAAAATGGCTTTCCGCAAAATGGAGGAAATACATTCAGTAAGCGTCTCCCCCATCGTCCCGGTAACTGAGAGCCACTTACTTGGGTGAGCAGGCTGAGACTGCAAAGTCCAACAACATGTTCTTGTATATAGATATTCCGCGTTTCGACTTTCCAGTCATCTTCAGTGAACCTGTGGGTAACGTTGGCAGGCGATAGATTTCCGACTAACGGCCTTGAGTCTAAACAGGAAACCCAGAGCATCCCTTCGACCTCTGCACCGCAGACCACCATTACGCCACTGCCAATGGCACCGCTCCTGCCGCCTTCCTTTGGTACTGACCCTCATCTTTGGGCTGTCTCTGATCCCGACATGTTGCGCGAGAATCCTGTGGAGGACAAACATCGGCGCTTGGTCCGGAGTCACCGTAGTAGTCCATACGACAGAGAGTTAAAGCCGAATGCCAAGATAAGAGATGAACTGGGGGTAAGCATCCGTGACGAATCACCTCTGCGCATATTGATGCAGTGGAACTTAGGAAATGTTGAATTACCCTCCTTCGCAACCCCTCACCTCTGAGGAGAAAGATATGATATGGAAGTTCCGTTTCTATCTTGCTCGTGACAGGCGAGGGCTCACTAAGTTCCTCAAATCTGTGACTTGGAGAGACCCGACGGAAGTGAAGCAGGCTGTGGAGGAACTTCTACCTATGTGGACCGAGATCGATACAGACGACGCCCTTGAATTGTTGGGACCAAGTACAGTCGATTCACGCGTCAGAGCATTTGCGGTTAAGCAGCTCAGCAGGGCAGATGATGAGGTATTTCATTATAGATGTCGCGACTACGGATCCAGTTTGATCGAAAAACCCATGCAGGAGCTCATGATGTACTTGTTGCAACTCGTGCAAGCGCTCAAGTTTGAAAGTGCAGCTAGCGAACAACGGTCCTCGCGGTCCACAACTAGCGCGATTTCGTATGACGACAGTGGATTAACGGACTTCCTCGTCACCCGTGGCGTGCAAAATTCGGTCCTTGGAAACCGATTGTACTGGTATCTTATGGTGGAAGTCGCCCTCGAAGACAAGGTCGTTGCGAAGATGTATGGTCGTGTCGTCTACAAATTTCTTAACAAGATCCTGGAGGTCCGAAATTCTTGTTCGTTTTTATTTACATTCTAACGTAATCACAGTCGGAAGGTGGTAGTGAACGTCGTGAGCTGATGCGACGACAAGGGCTTTTAGTAGAAACCCTTGGAAAGCGCGCGAGGGAGATCAGAACGTCCAAGGATTCTCGACAGAAGAAAATCGAGAAGCTCCGATCGTTCATAAATGATCCAAAGAACGGGCTTGTGGACATTTCTGCCCTTCCTTTACCTCTCAATGCACGGGTTCAGATCACCGGAATCAACGCGGAGAAGTCGTCCGTATTCAAGTCTAACCAATACCCTTTCTTACTTTACTTCAAGTGCACCGACGAAACGGAATATCCTATCATCTTCAAGGATGGTGACGATATGCGGCAGGATCAACTGGTATTGCAGTTGTTCACATTGATGGACCGACTCCTGCGGAAGGAAAATCTAGATTTGAAGCTGAGCCCGTACGATGTGCTAGCGACTGGACCACAGCAAGGCATGATGCAGTTCATCCCGAGTAAGACTATCGCAACGGTAGTGAGCGAGCATGGGACGGTTCTCAATTACTTGCGTTCAAATTATCCTGATGAGGGGAGCGTTGGCACGTACGGTGTAGAACCAGGTGTCATTGATACCTTTGTCCGAAGCTGTGGTAAGCTCAAAGTGAACGAGTCCTGCAGGCGCAGCGTGCTGACCAAGCTGTAGCGGGTTACTGCGTCGTCACGTATCTACTCGGCGTCGGAGATAGACACTTGGATAATCTATTACTCACGCCGGACGGTGAGTGGTACGCAGTAGATCAAGCTGTTGTGCCCCTGGGCTGAGCTAGGTTCTGTAGGACACTTCTTCCACGGTGCGCGGCACACAGCATCCTGGCAATATATTCACTGATGTTGCCGTCCAGTGGACTTTGGTTACATACTCGGGCGAGATCCGAAGCCGTTTCCACCACCTGTTAAGGTTTGTAAGGAAATGGTGGACGGGATGGGTGGCGCACAGTCAACACACTACGTGCGATTCAAGAATTTCTGTTTTACGGCATTCACCATCCTGCGCAAGAGTGCCAACCTGATCCTGAACTTGGTAGCCCTGATGGTCGACGCCAACATCCCAGACATCAAGCATCGTGATGTGCACGAGCAGATCCAAGAAAAATTCAGGCTAGATCTTACGGAAGAGGAAGCTATCAAACATTTTGAAGCATTGCTGAACGAAACGTCATATTTCACCGTCGTCCTCGATCGGATACATGATCTAGCACAGTATTGGAGGAGCTAATCTCTTCCACCATGTGGCAGCAGTGGTTGGCCATATAGAATGCTAGAAGGACGTAATGCCTGTCAGTCGATAGTTCGATGATGCACGTGGCAGTGGTCGCAGGGCGGCCCTTGCTAGCCTAGATACCAAGGTCCAACGTTATGTGACTTCGTCCTCATACCTTGGAGTGATTGGACCATAGCAATTCACTTGACGACGATGCGACCACCAAGGTATTGGGACACCTCGTCGTTCTCTGTGGTTCCTGACGTCTATGACTCGACTATACTGGCCCGTACTGCCACGGGACTCATTTTTGCTGTAAACCGCAGGCTCTTGCGTTGTCAGCGTATGGCTGGTTGTCCCATCGGAGGACGTCCGAATCGGTGGTACGCCACCGCCATGCGACTTTCATCTTCTAACGTTCAATACCTGGAGGGCGTGCGTTTCCGATGGGAGGGGGGATGATTTTGGATGCCGGCTTGAAGTGAAGCCCTCCAAGACGCCCGACCTCCCTTTGATCGGAAATCGATCGAAATGGCTGCCTTAGGTAAGCTCTAACTGCGTTATTCGCGTCTCAATACGCCTCCTCAGCCCCAGCTTGGGGGTGGTCCACAGGAACTACGGTAAGGCCATTCTCGTCCTGGAAACTGATTCCAACATGCCAGGCGTCAATCTTTCTCATTAAGGCACTGAACGGCCTCATGTGCGTAGGTTGACTCCGTGGACATCATCGCAGCCAAGCGTCAAGGCTGATTGCACCACCTTGTTGGGTATGCCGAAAGCTATTCACAACCATGCAGTGGTTCTCGTGCAGTGGATGGTTGAGTGGCGGGTCCTAATGCATTCTGCCGTCATGTCATACGGAATCGGGAGGCTGGAGCCACATTCTCGTGTCAGCCACACCGGACGACCTCTCGAACGAGGAGTGGCCCTGTGGAAACATAAATATTCGGTATGTACCATGGAGGGGGGACATCTCCTGGATCCTCTCTTCCGCAGGATACCGTCTAACGTCTCTCACTCGCTCAAATCATGGCAGATTCCTCGTATGCTTACAATTATGATTTCAATGACGAGGTAATTCACATTCATCTGTAAGACATCCCCGATTGACACCTGCTCAGGACCAGCAAAATCTGGTGCGCTTTGCCAGTCTACCCCCTGATAAAAGGCACTATGAGTGCGGCTGGGTGGTTTTCAACAATATTTGTGGTGTGCTCGTCCCTGGAGAATCGTTCCCCGCACACCTGAGAGAAGCTCACGGGATCTTCGGAAACGACAAAGCCAAGTTCAAGTGTGAATGGGTAGACTGCGGGTTGCAGATGAATAAGGAGAGCGTTGGGCGGCATGTCGCCGAAGCGCACCTGTTGTACAGGTTTCCTTGCACCTACTGCGGGGAAGTATTCTCGCGCAAGAACACCTTGAACGGTCACTTACGAAAGAAGCACGTATTGGCGTGAGGGATTCCCTCGTAGCGGTGAGTCATTCGTTTCAGCCATTTTGTTGGTGCAGTTACTGATCTGACTATCCAGTACACTGATAATATGACTTTCTCCCCATTCCATGTCCGGCGCAAATTCCAACAATATACTGTCGCAGCGTCAGCGTAATGATTTCTTACGAATTCGTAATACAATTCTGATACCTACTCTACTGCAAATGTACTCATTCGAGGGTTTTCATGTTGTGTAGTGCCAATAGAGTTAGTGGTGCTTGATCTCTACAAACTTGTCACACTGGGCAGTAAGACCATTCAGAGGGACTTCAGTGATTGTGGAGTGCCACGACTTCTTTCTCTTGCATCCCATCCCCAGAGGACGGAGGTATTAGACCCTCTAAATCGTGAGTCGTCGTTGCCATAGTACTTACCAAGAGTCAAGACCACCTCAAATGCACAATTTCTTATTCCGGAAAATGAGGGGGTGGCGGTGCTATCATCCAAGTAATTTCGAGTTGACCTGGCGGCCGTCGACGGCAACGGGGACGCCCGTGCAGCCATCGCTGTCGATCTCTAACCCCAACAGCGTATTCTAACATTCCGCGCCAATTTCTCACCCTAGCCGTACCATTGCCCACCCTCAGGAAGTGCGTACTCTAGCATTCTCACTCTCTATTAGTTGCTGAGGGGAACCCTCCCTTGCTATTGCCCATCCATAGCCAGTGTGTATTCTCACCTCTGTGTGATGAGCTAGTTGGGCTGACCTTCTACATACTATGCGTGTCAGGGACCCCTCTCCTGATTAGAGCCGTGTACGGTGTGAGTAGAGGTAGACCAAAGAGTGGCATAGGGCCTCATGTGAAAGTTCTCGCCGGGGGCTTGACTGCTATCCCAACCGCTGACGCTCTTTAGGTTAGCTACCAGCTTTATACAGAGCGAGTAAGCTGTGCAAGACAGCGTCCCACGGTCATGATGCCAGGGGAGGGGGAGCTACAACCCTCCACAAGGCCAGTCTACCCCATGGGAGGTCTCAATACAGGGGGGGAGGGTGCTTCTCCGGCGCACAGCCCCAATGATATTAATGTCGGGGCCCCTCCATTCCAACGGAGGTCCTTTGCGCTTCCATGCGACACTCGTACCAGATCCACCCGGCCACGAGGCCTCCGCCCACCGTGGGACATTATGCCCATTCCTGTAAGAAAGACATAGACTGACCCTTTCTTTCTTTTACCTATCCACAGGCACTGAGTACTAGTATGTATTCTTATCTTCTGAACTGCTGTTCTTTTGCCGACCCTTGCCGTGCTATTTTGTGTCTGCAGTATTCTGAAATTTCGAACTGCAAGCTAGTTGCTGACTCTTGCCTAGCTATGTGTAGACTTTCACCCACGAGGTCATCCTCGCTTGTCTGTAAGACGTGCCCGAATGAAACCCTCTTAGGACCAGGAAAGGCTGCTGCCCTATTCCATGTTCCCTCCTGATCAAAAGCACTATTGGTGCGACTGGGTTGTCGGTGATGTTTGTGGTGAGGTCCTCCTTGGAGTTTGCAGAATTGTTTCCGGTGTACTCGAGAAAGGTTCACGGGGTCTCCAGCGACGACAAAACCAAGTTCAGGGTGTGAGTGGGTAGACTTGCGGATCAATAAAGAGAGTGGGTACGTGATTGCCTCAGAACTAATGGACGAAAGTGGCGGAAACGTGGTTGAGTTAGACGTGTAAGTTGGAGCATTATATGATATAGTTCAGAGGGATACCGATGATCGGGTCCATACCTCAGTTTCGCAATGGTGCACTCGTACCGTATTTCGTGTTTAACCACAGCGTACGGCCGCGGTGTTATTTCAATATACCTCAGTAACCGTGTTCCGAAGTGAGAATGCATTGTCCTTGTCGCACCGGAAGATAAGGTTAAAGGACTTGGACATAATGATACTCCAATATATAAGCACCCCAGAGTAGAGCAAGGCAGAATATCGGGTCATTGCAGTTTCCCTTTGTTTTGCGCGTCAAGCGTCGTCCAGATCCGATTTTCAACCTCCTCAATGACTTCGCGCGGAGTGTTCAAACTTGTCATGAAGTATGCGGCATTTCCCAGCGTTCTGAAGTGGATACCAAACGTTGACGACCTCGACCCGTCGTCCACGTGACACCTTTTATAGACCGAAGTAATTCACGAGCGCAGTGTGAGGCGTAGCCTATGAGAACATTAGACGGTAGCACTTGTGTCACCTCAAGAACATACCTGTATTATCCCCATTAAACTTGACGGTAAACACGGTGCCTAAAGTCATGACTTCCTCGACGATATCAAGGTGGGATACAGCATGTGCAAAGGAAGGTTCCCAGAAGCTCCATATCAGTCGATCTAGACTTGGCATCAGTAGACCACTTAATTTGCGCAGCCTTCCAAGGTTCCTTCTGGAGTAGATCGCCGATCAGCTTCAAAGTCTCGTTTGCAACTTGACACCCAATAGGATGTGCTGTATAACTGTGTCCAGTGTAGAAGTGCATCTGCTTTGGATTCGCCGTTGAAAGCCTGGAATATACGGTCAGAGGCAAGTGTCACTGCGAGTGGTAACGTTCCTCCGGTGAGCATTTTGGCATAGACCGATATGTCGGGATTCGCTTTTAGTAAAGGAATTGCACTTTGCAAACCAAGGCGATATAATCCAGTGAAGACTTCATCGTAGATGACAGGGAGAGGAGTCGAAAATAGGGATACGTCACGGACGAGGTCGACGAGAACTCGCTGGAAAAGCGGGTCAACGAAAATCATGCCACCAGCTCCCATCACGATCGGTTCCAGCATCAGGGCGGCTAGCTTTTGTCCTTTATTAGCGCAAATAAAGGCCTTCAGCGTCTGCCTAGCAAACAGTCGATATGCTTCAGCAAGTGGGGAGGAGAGGCGGCCTTCAACATCATACAAAGCGTCCAGGCTGTTGAAGTAGTGAGTGGACGGCACTGAGGTGGGCATCAGATTGGAGACTGAAACTGCGAGCTTTCCTCTCTTGATGGAAACCGTAGGTGGATCGAACCAGAAGCCTTTGGGCCGATGCCACTCACAACTATAAGTGCTCTCCGTCGTGGCGTCCATGGCTCCTATCGTATCGCCGTGGTAAGAACCCTTTAAGCCAATGACTCCGAGGTTCCGCTTTTCGGCCGGCGTCAATGCTGGAACGGCTTCGACGGAGAACGCTCGCAGAGCCATTTTCAGTGCGACCTCCGTTCCGGTGGAGCCGTTGTCGGAAAAAAACGCACGTGAAGCCCATCCTTTACCAGGGCCCTCGTTAACAAGGTGCTCTGCTAACTTCAAAGCTGGCAGGTGGGTCGCCTCGGAAATATCACGTGGCCGTACCGCCCAGCAGCACTGGCAGCTGCCAATGCAAGGGACGGTGTGGAATGGCCGAGGGTTTGGGTCCACCAAGATGCTGAACTATCGAACTGTGGAGAGAGAAGAGAATTGTGGTTGGAGATGGTCTTTGAGGGTGACCCAGGAGCACGTTCGTAAACACTAAAGAAGTCTCCCCAGGCACTGTCGATAACAGTGACATCCGTTTCGGAATTTATTAGTCCGTGCTGCACGAATGGCCACCAAACGGTATCCAGCGTCCGACGGGGCATGGTGTCAAGTTCTTCAATACGACGGGTATGGCAGTCATCCAAGTGACGGACAGCCTCAAATATATCGCCGTCTAACCCGCCAGGGACTAGTTTTGCAGTAATAGGCTTCAGTGATTTCTGCGTTTTGGGTATGGTCATGTAAGACGCGGAGGGGGTGGATCCAATGAAAGTACGCGTAAGCCACGCGTTGCGAAATATGACGATAGATATTCGTAATTCCGGTAATAACGATCTCGAAAAAGAATGACCGCGTCGACGGCGTATCCGCGAAGAAGTAGTGATTCATACGATGAAATGGTTGATGATATACCGCCAAGTTTCGAATCTCCAACTAGTACGGTTGGGAAAAGCAACGGTCGATAACTGTCCAGCTGAGTGGTCCCGGTCAAGGTCGGACTGTGAACACCTTCGAGTCATGTAAGCTTAATGGGTCCTCGATCGAGCATATCCGTTCACCTCCAGCTGTTTCGATATACATGTGACCTGCTGGACACTTGCGAGCGCACGATCGAACGTATTGCGCTACGCTGTTCAGGAAGGTTCGCTCGGACGGCGCAGTGACCTAAGACAGCTGGGTAGTAAAGACTATCATCAAAAGTGCCAACGTCCTCACCGCATTTTCTGAGGCTCTGGACGCCATTTTTACTGCAAGGTGAGGGCTCACTGGCTCGTCGTAGCGAAAGAGACATTGCGTCTCGACGAGGGACCGGTTTGGACCAGCAAAGCGTTTAATATGTCTATTGCATCGATCAACCACGTATCACAGAATTATGATGTACGACACACTTATCATCGGCATCGTGAAGTGGACCTGTACTTATCGGCTTGAGGTAGAAGACAGCATTGTTTTTCAGGGCAGACGCGCGCACGAGAGCTGTCGTGACGATGGTTTTCCCTACGTCGGTGTTGGCACCGAAGACTTGGTGAATGCGAAGGTGCCGATAGAGATGGCTCATATGAAAACCACGATAGCCCAGATACGTTCCAGCAGTTCCTCGTTCGTATAGGGACCAGCGATGACCGCCGGTGCGTTTCGGGCGACGAGGACCAGACTGCCATGGTTTCAGAATTCGGGCTTAAGAATGACAGGACCGCGTAATTACACCCCAAAACCATCTGCCAGTGTCGTAACAAATGAAATCTACTTTGATAAACATGTCCAGATGCTTTCAAAGTTCGCGTGCACTACGTAGCGGGTACATTAAAGTAGATCATTATAGTACGGGAGGGTAGGAACACTGCACCAAGTCAACAATACACGTCGCGAATGTATTGCTGAGCCCAAGGTCCTAGTTCGGTATCAGCTACAGTGATAGTGACGCCGCAGACAGCAAAGTGTCTGGCGACGCTTTCTCTGGTAATGCCTTCTGCAATGCCGACGTACGGTGCAAAATCGACGTGAGGAGAGACGCTAAAAGCTGCTCTCCTTAAAATATTCTCGTATGCTCCTGGTTCACAAAAGAGCTCCGTGACGACCGCCATGAACTTCTGACGCGCTTCGCGAGACTCTGGGTCGTTGGGATGCACTTGCGGCCGAAGTCGAGCGACTCTTCGACTTGCTCTCATGTCTTGGATGTTTGGTCGCCCCTCCGCGTCTCGCCTAACGCCTTTGGGACAAGAGCTCGGGTTTGCCGTGTAATAGGCCACCCACACTTCAACCGGGTCCTCAAGGCGAGGGTTATTCATGGGAGCGGGGATCTTGGGAGCGGAAGTGGGATGCTCCCAGTCTGGTGTACGCCAGGTCGACAGTAAGAATCGCTGGACCTCAGTCTTCTGCTCTCTCGGTGTTCTGTGAGCTTCAGAGCACAGAGCTTTGACTTTCGTCAGAGCTTGGTAGTTGCCTGGCTGATGAGCAGCTCTAATGAGCGACTGAATCTGTTTGATACTTTTGGGTGGCTTGGTCGACCTGTGGGATGTCGTAGCGAACTGCCAATTCTGTGTCACACCCTGTTCATCGGAAAATGGGTGAAGAACAGGGTCATCGTCAACGGGAGGCTGACCAGCAGCAAGGACTGCTGCGAAAGAGCGGGCAGCGACGCAATCCGGGAGGTGTGCCTGTGGCGAGGCGGGAGTCGCCATAGGTGGAGAGACGTGCTGGGGAAAGAGTGACGATGACAGATCGATCGTAGATGGGTGCTCGACAGGACTACCGTCGTGCTGCTGCGCGTCCGATAGCCGAGAACGCTCTACTAGAACGGCGCTGGTGATCATAGGATCGACGGGCGGTGATGATTTGGTGGAGACAGTGGCAGGTGCAGCGACCTCGGCTGGTAGAGCGTCTGCGATAGCCTCATGGGGCTGCCGGAGTTTTTCCTGCAGTCGGTCACGTTCCGCACAAGTGGACTCTAGCTGCGCCCGCAAGGTGAAGAGTTCATCGCGTGCCTGGTTGCGCTCAGCGCGGTAACGTTCGACCTCATCCATGAGATCTCTCTCTTCCTCCTTTTGACGGCGGACACCCTCCGAGATGCCCTTGTTGTACACTTCCTCGCGGGCACGCTTCCGATCTTGGAAGGCGATTTGGAAGGCTGGCTGGTGCGACGAGTAGCTCGCGTCAGCGACATGTTTCATGTAAGATGTACAGGTGTCACATCCGGATGGATGCACGATTCCGTAGTCCTCGAGGTACTCCCATGGCGAGAGAAGAGTGGGAATGCCACGAGTATCTCGGAGCGAGACAGCGCGAAAGGGCTCGTCGTTGCTAGACAACGCGTACATTACTGGATCGTATGGAGCTCAGCGACTTCGGGCGCACCAGGCGATAATGAGGAGGACAGTGAGCAAGTGGGGGGGTATCTGGTGTTCAGTGCAGGACGCTGCTGACAGTCTTCATCAGAGCCGGAGCCGGCGCCTGATATTCTCTGTGACACGTGCTCGCCTCGAGGACACCACCTGGCCTTTGTTTGGCCTTGTTAGGATCGGAAGCCGATGCAAAACAAACACCAACACCGCCGTCTGGTCCCCTGCAAAGTGGCATCGACAGCAGTCGAACTACGGGTGGAATAGTACAGAAAAACAATGGTCTATGCAAGAGGGAATTGTTGGGACAAGCTATCGGTCCTCTGACGGACGAGACTTGTTGACCTAATACTCCTCATGTTTGGGACGTAACATCAAAGCATGCCCTGACACCTAATACGCGACTATATCCCACAGCCAGGGTCCCTAGTTAGGAGTAACGTTTATCCCCTACGCTTCGTTGATCGAGACCACCAGTCCATCTCACACGAGAATTGGCCAGATACGGCTCATTCTTGACATAGCATCGGTAATAGGAAACGACCAACGCCTTGCACCATTATCATGTAATTCATGTGAAGTATGAAGCTGAACCTGCATGGCCAAGCGGATGTCTTTCGTATGACGTCTTCTTGTGGTATGCGATTTCCGCAACATGAATCTGTCACACGCATCAAGCCTATGCAACCTACCCCTTTTCTTGATAAAACATGACAGGCTTACCAGGATGTCGGCAGTCAGACCCTTGATGGGAGATGCGCAAGACCTAAAAAGGTGCATACGGTAGACGACGTTGGTGTCCGCCTCGACGACGTCACTCATGCTCTACACACGCGGGATACACCGGCTGCCTTGTCACAGAAGAAAAAAAGCCGTTGACGTACATGGTAGTCTTGCGAGTAGGGCCAGTGCTCAGTACCCTTGGCCACGAGTGGCTCGTTGCCCGCCAATTGCGGATCCAAGATGGCTTCGAGTGGGGTATTAAATCAGCAAGCAAGCCGATATCTGTTAGCAGTGCGACCACAGGTGTGACAACCAGCTTAAAAGCCGAAAGGAATGGCTGGAGAACACAGAGCTTGTGAACGTGGGCGCAGTTCAGCGGAAGGCCAACCTCCTCGTGAGCTTCTCTGAACTGCCAATACCAGGTGTACGCCCGGGGTATATGTAAATAAAACATGTGGGGCAGGGTCTGAAGACAGTTCGTGCTTACGGCGGTGTCGACGAGGCTTGAGTCACTCTCGTCTACTCTCCCTCCGGGAAGTGCTGTCTCCCCTGGATGTGTTCGGAGGAACTGTGAACGGGTCGTAAGGACAACCCTTAGCTCCCCTGCATTCTCGTAGAGTAGGACGAGCACAGCAGCGAGCTTTTCTTTTGGTTGGCTGGATCTATTCTCATCGTGATATTGACCAGTCCAAGAGCTGCTGGAACGAAATCAACACGCACAAGTCTGGTCTTTCGAGCTCGTATTCGGCGCGAAGAAGGCGTTCAATGCAAAACTTGGTCTGCTCCGAGAGCGTTTCAGCAATTGGGCCCAACTCGGACAGCTTAGTGGCCGTCTCCGACAAACCCACCATGTGCGTTCAAACTACGAAAAAGCGGTCCAAACGGTGTCTACTAATTACATATTACAGTCAGTGTAAGACAAGAACTCCGGAGACCAACCCTCCGATATTACAAGGAATGAAATACACATAAAGATAGGCGAGATGAAAACCTGCTCACGACTTGCCCCCTAATCGAGGAATCAACGACCGCTGGCTAGAAGATTTGGGTGCTGTGCGAGGCAGCCGTTTTCTTCGTACCTCCGTGTCACTCTCTTCTGCCCCTTGTACATACCCTACACCCATAAATACGGGCGGTCCACCACCACCGCCATGCGCCAGGAATCCTTTCGGCTGCTCTTCGTACCAGTGGCAGTGAACACATCGTCCTCAATTGACTCGGCCCCTCCCGCATCGGTAGCCTGGGGTTGAGCTGTCCTCAGTTCCTCATCAAGCGTTGCAGGCCGGACGGTCGTCCTTGGACCTGCCGGGGTTGACTTGATTCCGGTTTACGGATGACCTTTTCTTGTGTGAAGTGCGTTTGTCTCGAGACGATGGAATAAGGGAGATGAAAGGGACAGTGTCTATGTTTCGACAATTGGTATCACTATCAGAATCGGAGGGGGGAGGGATGTGCTTTGGTTTAGGAGTTGAGACCCTGCGTACGCGTGCAGGCGCCGCTGGTTTGCGGGGCGTTGAATCGGGAATTGGGGACATTGGCGGCCTTTTCTCGAGAATATCACCTTTGCGCGACCGGGAAGAACGACGACTGGGGCTGATCGCCCGCGAATTGGTGTCACAGTTGTCATTCTCAAGTTCCAAGTCAACGTCGATGATGTCTGGTTCGCGTAAGCCAGCTGTCCGTTCGGTGACGGCCGGTTGGGGTCCAGGAGGCGTTGAGGGTGTTTGATCTTCCAAGCTCCCATCTCCATCACGCTCGTTGTCTGAGCACAACGATGGGGTCGTGAGATCTATTTCATTCGCGGAAAACGATGACCAGTTCTGCTTTCCAAGATCTGGTTGTTGTAAATTAGATGTGGACGCGGAGAGTTGAGTCCTGCCTCCCGAAGGTGCAGTGACGTCGGAGGACTGCACCAATCGACGCTTCGTCGCACCTATAAAGGTCACCATCAATCCGAAACTGTCAGAAAGTACATATTGAATACGAACGAGGCACATTGAGTTCATCACATTCCATGGTATCAGCCTTACGCTTCTGCCCTGCTTTGAGAAGGATTTCCTTAGCTAACAGGTTGGGGGCTGCATCTCGAAGATTAGCAAGTGACCGTCGACGCGTAAGCTCCTGGGTCGCTGGACGTATTGGCCCTGACGCCCAACTGAGCGCACTCGTGCTCTTGCTGAGAGTGGAAGACTCCGGTACTTGGCGGGTCGAAGTAGTTGCGACACTGGGTATCCTGGCAGGCGTAGTGCCCACCTTCCTCAAACGGACGGTCTTTATTTCGTTAAGGAACGCCGCCATCTGTTCGGAGGGCACATTCACGGTGGGTTTCCCCTGCCTCTTTCGTCCGGACAGTCCTAACACACTGTGGTTAATTGGCGCCTCGGTAGGATGAGAGGTATGACGGAGTGCGGCGCGCGCGTTTGCAAACAAAGCATCCGGATTTGATGATCTGGTATCTATGCGGATAGGAAGAGGAGCCGGGAGAGGTGGCGGGGGAGGCGGGGGAGGGGGAGGTGGCCCAGGGACGGATGATCGACTTTGGCTCCTAGAGAGCTACAGGGGAGTATGAATACCGCACCACCACGGAATATCTTGAACCTCACCTCTTCTCGAAGGCGTTTTACTTCCTCCTCGAGCATTTTGATGCGTTGCTTGTCCCGTTCGCGTTCGTCGGGGGCGCCACTACCGCTGTCTTCACAAGACTGGTTCTTTCGTTGACGCTGTTCTTCCTTCGCAGTGGCTAGCTCGAGTTCCTTGGCTTCTACTTGCACGCTGTCTGGCGTTCTTCCTACTATAAACATTAAATCATCATCCTGCATGCGTCCTTTGCCTTTAGAGGAGACTTGTGGTCCTGGTGAGCCTGAAGTAGGTGGAGGAAGTGTGTTATCACTAAACGGAGCTGCGCGGAGGTTGGCGGGAGAAGGCTGCGGGCTAGGTATTCGGAGGGAGAAGTCTGCCTCGTCGCCAGAAGTGACATTGAAGCGCTGAACGGCATCCTGGACAGACGCAACAGGGCGGGTGCGCCAGGGGGAAACATAAGCATCCAACGAACTCCCTGTCGGCTTGGGTTGGGATGCAACATCCTCTGGTTCGAGAGATGAAGTGCGGGCAAAAAGTGAGCCTGGCATGGTAATAGATGGCTTTTTCCTCAGCGTAGGCAAAGGCCCGGATGTCGTCTGGTCGGAGTGTGGCTTCGGTTGCTCGTGTTGCAGAGGTGGAGACTGGGACTGAGGATGGTCACTCGCGGATAGCTCTGCGAGCGCTAATAATTGAGCATTCACTACAACACAGCAACATACGCACTTCACCCACCTTCGTCGGCATCTTCGACGTATGCTGGTGATATACGTTTGCGTTGGTGCTTTCTCGCAGCATCGGCGGATTTGGAACGGGAGGTGGGCTGAGCGGTGTTGGTTTTACTGGATCTCCTGCGTTGCCGATGGCGAGTCGAGTTCTCGTCCTCGCTCAATTGTATCTCGCGGGAGCGCCGTTCCCGTTGTCTCTTCCTACTTGAAGGCTTTTCCGATTTGACGGCGGAACTGGAAGATGCGATGTTCACCTGCGAGCATATTCAAACTGTGTTCGACCAGTCGCCCGAGTCGCCGGCTCACCTGACCACCCGTGGCACTGACGACGAACGACTCGATCTCTCGGGACACAAAGCTGAACACGCTCGAGAAGAGACCCCCTGAGGCTGAATTTGCTTTGCATTTGGGCCCGCGACGGACAGCATCGCGTGCCGGGCCTGCCATGTGTGCGTCGGCGGGTTTGTTGAACAGCAGTCAAACACGGAGACGCGCGTGGATCAACAAACCCACACAACTACCGACAACAACAGTGTCCACATAAATTAGACGCGGGGCACAGTTTTAACATACAGAAAACGGAGTTAGTATAGTGTGCAGTCAGATCACACCAAGCTATGTAAACACCTGCTGGCAACGAGGGAAGAAGGGTATGGGGAATTATCGGTCGTCCCAAGGTCCATCCACTGGTAACTAAATCATGTGAGGGTGGCGGTCGAAGTGAAGTCCCGATGTACAGAGCATTACGGTAAGACAGCAGCAGCGAAATGAACATGCACAGTCATCAATAACCCGTGTACGACGTGTAGGAGGGGGGAGCTGGATTCGAGTTACCACTTGAAGTGAGGGACGCGCGCACGGCTGCATACGGGTCAGCGTACTGCATCGTCCGGCTTATTCGTGGCCCATTTGCATCCGAGGTCGAAGGAGTGGCATACGAGCTTGATACTCCACCAAAACCAGTTGGTGCAGGGTCCGAGAATGCGCCATAAGCATCCAAGGAGTGGCGGGAAGTTGCGGCGGGGGGTGTCGCATAACCGCTATACCCGCTGTCTCGGTACGCACCACTCGAATAACCGCTGCTCACAGGAGCAGCGGTAGTCACAGAAACACCAGAATATCGGTTTGAGTCATCGAAGGAGAGTTAGCGGCGTTGGAATTATCATACGTCGACCGGCGATTCATCGCCGGGGCAACAGGAGGAATAGCCGTGGTGGTTTGAGAAACAGCTGCAGCGGGCGGCGGTGCAACCGACCCGATTGGTCGATAGGCAGTGGGTTCTGGTTCGTCTTCTTCGACTTCCTCCACATCAGGTCGTGTAAATGGAGGGTCCTTCGGGCGTTGTGTAAGATTGCCAGATCTCCAGTCGATAATCAAGAGGATGAGGGATGCCAGCCAGAAGCCTGGAACCAGTCAGCCAAGGTAGGTCATAAAAGGACGGGCGAGCACGCTACCGAAAGCTAGCCAAAAGAATATGCATCCAGCCTTTTTCGTGCTGCACCAACCAGGTAACGCACTAACATAATCGCTACCGAGACTCGCGTGTGGATCGTTACTGGCATTTTTACAACCTGCTTCCGTCCATGCAGAGATGGTGGTCACAAACCTGGATGGAAAACACGTTAGCGATCAAGGCGCGTGGGGAATGCGACGGAACGCACGCGATGAGTAAACTGAAGGTACATCCGACCCCGGTGAGGATGACTCCTACGCGGAGCTCCTTAAGGGCCGTGGCCAATTTGACGAACTTGTCGTATTTTTCGTATACGACAGGAACGAACAGCATAAAAGCTGAGAGGAATATTCCGGAGACGGATACGAAGATTGCGAAACCAGAAAGTCCAGCTGGGAAATGAACCATAGTTGGAGATGTCGACCAGAGAGTGATTTGGACGTACATGGACCAACGCCCCACTTTGCCTGGAAACTAGCCACACTGGCGAAGCAGGCCATGGAGAGGAAGTTGAAGAATATTTGGGAGGTGTGGAAGATGATGGCAGGTTTCGAAATTATCATCTATTAGAGGTGTCGAGGAGTCAGTACCATTGCAGCTGTACACGGATAGAACAAAAAAAAAATAACCGCAAGCCATACGACCCATAGCAGAGGGACGAACAGGAGGAGGACCAGCGTGCCAGACTGGTTCATTCAGGCATGGAGAGGGACAACCAGATGATTACGTAAAAGACGCCAGGTTCCCTTGGGGAGTTTTGGCCAGGCTGGCCATGAGCAGACGGCAGTCGGGTCGTCGATGGCATTCACGGGTGTTAAATGTGAAAGTGAGTCCTCACGTCGTCTTCATACCGAACTACTCCGTTTCCAATCCCACCGGATATGGATGAAGATAGCGTCACTGGTTTTCTTCGTTGCGGTAAGACGCGGTTGAGCCCGTTCTGCAAAGCTTCCATGAAAGACATCGTCGTGAGCGTATTCGTCTTGATAGCGATATGTTGGCGTGGTGTATTATATGTGGCACTAACAAGCACAGGAAATGTCGAATCCGCAGCGGGGCAACGTGTGGGGCTGCCCGACTGCTTCCTCTCATTCCATTTCTCCACCCGGGAAAGGGCAGTGATGCTAATCATGTGACACTGATTACGTCATATACATTGTCCATCTACCAACTCTAAAAGATTGCCCTCACCAAGCCTCCACCGACGGCAGCACCTAGTTAGAAGGTATCAGCCGGAATCACTAACGAGACGCAGCAAGATGTGACGCACCAGCACCGAAGCCAAGACCACCAGCAGCCGATTGTGCCACCTAGACCTCCAATGGTTAGTAGGTGTAGCCACCCGAATGAGCTTGCATTCACCGTGTTTCCATACTTGCCAAACCTGCTCTTGTTCTCCGTCTTCGCTGCAGATTGTTGTAAACCTATCGAATTCACCCCGTTCCCCGCAGGAGGTGGCGTATCAGTTCCATGGAGGGCAGCACCGAATGGACGATAAACCGTAGCACCAGCCGGTACGGCCTTGGAGTCGTGCACGACTTTCTCGACGTAGTTCGCTGGAAAGAGGGCTTCACGACCGCGTGCTCTCCCTAACCACCAATCCTCGTTTGTCTCGGAAACAATCTCGATTGTCTCCCCAGCCGCAAAAGAAAGATCGTTTGGTTCCTTGGAGCGCCGCATCAGTGACTGAGATGACCGGAGAAAATGACGTATACAGACAGCGCCATCTTCATTGTATGCCCACAGTGCTCTGGCATGCACGGGTACGACTTCGGCCCTGGGCAGCTCAGCCTTCTCTGGGAGAGGTGGGACAGTTCGTACGGCTGTGCTCGTTGGCGGGACCACCCGAACGTTGGTTTCGCCTTGACGACAATGTTGTTAGATACCGGAAGCCGCGTGATGATCTCTTTCATGGTAGCAGCATCTTGGGGGGACAGGTAGTTTTGTGATTCGAGAAATGCGACGTTGAGTTGCATCTGACTGGCTACATGAGCGAGAAGGGCAGCAGCCTGGGGCTCGGACGGAACCGCCATGTACAGTATTGGTGGTGACAAGGAAATGTTTTTGTTGGCTACGGAGTGGACTGCGAGTCAAATCACACGGTCAGCATCGCCTCGACGATTCTATTATCGACACGATGGTGTCAGCGACGATTATCACGTCCGTTCCATCGTCGGTGTCTCCAGAACAGCACCGTGAAATCATCGGAGCAACTCCTGGCTCGTTCAACGACATCCCACCCATTCTTCGATATAAGGAAGACGACGTCTCCCTCACGTTTGACCCCACTCTCGAAGAATTCACCCAAGAGGATGGCAGAACCGGCACTCTGTATGTCATAGAGAGGTAAAATATCCACCTGTTCTACTCTCCCGATCCATAGCGTAACGTGCTGCAACAGTGCGCTCGTCTTCATGTCTGCGACAGGTCGTGGTTTCCAAATCCCCTACCCAGCGATCACCTTGCATGCGGTATCGCGCCCGCAAGGATCCAGCCCATTCATATACTGCCAATTGGACGAAGGCACGAATGACGCTAGCGATGATGCCGGCGATGTAGATATGCGAGAGCTCACCATCACTCCTAAAAATCCCGCATCGCGTAGGTACCCCCACTCCATGAGTAGGCCAGAGGCTAACATATCACGCTTCCCGCAGTGGATCCCATTTTCGAAGCATTATCGCTCTGTGCGTCATTGCACCCAGACCCGAACGTATCCGAAGATGGCGACGATGACGACGCGTTCATAACTACGGATCGTTTCGAGACCTTCACGGGAGGAGATGAGGAAGAACTGAGCGAGGTCGGGCGGGTGCGCAGCGATTTCGTTACCGATCATCGTTATGCACCGTACTAGCGCTCTCGCAGGCAGCTCTCGAGCATTTGGAATCGATCATCTACAACCCTTTCGAGCAACAAAATGGTGTCAATGGTAATTCCAACAATTCAGAGAACAATTCTACTAGGGAAGAAAGCGAGGATCGCTAGGGTTTTCCGCATCAGACATCAAGTCATGTGTTTACACCTCATGGCTTGAATACTGTACATCATAATCTCGTTGGTCCAGTTCTCTGGGCCTGATTACAGTGGCTCGGCCGCACAATGATGTGTTCAGCGGGATACATTTCTTACACTCCCTAACTTCGTACACCAGCCTTTGGCTTAGCTTCTATAACAATTCGACATATTTAAGCTCCAGACTTCCAGTATGCAATATCTCCATCCACCACTAGAAGAGAAGTTAGATGGACCCATGAACACATCTCTAATAGAAGCTCTCACTTTCGTATGGTTTGCCCTGCTGTCTCAATTTTCCAGCAGCCTTGACAGCAGCTTCGCTGCCGTATTCCTTGAGATCATCAAAAGTCATGATCTCACCACAAACAAATTTATTCTCAAAATCGGAGCTGAAACAAAGTCAAGACGAGATCACGTTTGAGAAAGAGATCGACTAACTGTATGACTCCAGCAGCTTGAGGTGCCTTGGTTCCCCTCCGAATAGTCCACGCGCGAACTTCGTCGGGACCGCAGGTGAAGTACCGGATTAGCTACTGTCAAGTATCAATAACCTCCAACTCCGCAAGATAAGAAGGCGACAGACATCTAGACTAGCATAACCCGCCTGAGTGATCTTTCCAAGTGCGCTCTGGGCGCCATCCTTTTGTGCTTCGGCCTTTTCTTCATCGCTAAGTGAAGACAGACGTTCCTCAAGAGCAACGGAGAAAGGTATCAAAGCATCACCAGGATTGTTGGTGTCAATCCAAGCTTTTATCTTTGGTAACCTGGAGACCGTAAGAGTCGGGCAAATGTACGTGAAGAATGCGAATGCAAACCATTTGTTCTTCTTCCGCGCGTAGTCCCTTTCGCTCAAGTTGACGAGGTATGTCACGGGCTTCGCAGTTAAGAGAGATAGTCCGTTAACAACTTCGATCTAACAAATAAAACCCCGCTGGTTAGATCTTTCCATACGATAGGAGCAGAAAAAGGGTTCAGAAGAAACAGTCATATCACTGAAAAATAGGGCGTTACTCCTGTCTCAATGAGCTGGGTTAATCGAGCAGTAGCTCTTGTTCATCAAAGGGAGAGAAAAATGATGAAGTAATTTTGGGAGGAAGACTAGCCTCTTTATTCGTCCATTCACATTTGCGGACATCTTTATTGTTGACACTCAACGTCTTCAAGACTTTCTCTACGGTCGCCTTGGGGGGTATTCGGTGAGACAATGTACCGGGTGTCAAAAAACGGATGTCCCGTACAATTTCCTCTTTCTTAGCTTTATCAGCCAAACTGTTGTTGCCCAAAGCACGACCCGATCGTTTGAGGGTATCCAGTTGCTTCTCAACCCATTCTATGTCTTTTAGGCGCAGCTCGGTCTGTATGATTTCCATGTCACGGATAGGATCCACGTCACCCTCCACATGGATGACTTCGGCATCATCAAAGGCTCGTACGACTTGGAAAATGCCATCGACAGCACGGACGTGTGACAAGAAAGAGTTTCCGAGGCCAGCACCTGTGGATGCACCCTGTCACGAGCTTAGTTACGAGGGTAGAGTGGTTATGATGAGGTCACACACAGCTGTCAATCCGGCTATGTCGATGCAGGTAAGGAAGGCGGGAACCCGAGAAACAGGTTTGTAAAGGTCGCATAACCAGTCGAAGCGAGTGTCCGGGACCGGGATACGCGCTTCTTCTGGATTTATGGTGGCATAAGGAAAGTTGGCAGCCTTCCCGAGATCTGGAAGGAAAATTTCAGACGAGTCTTGAGATAGCGCAAGGATCAACCTACCGGTATTGGAGAGGGCGTTAAAGAAAGAAGACTTTCCGACGTTCGGTAATCCTACGGGTAGAAGTTGGGAGGCGACTCTACGTGACAGACTAGGACGCACCTACGATACCAATTTTGAGGTTATTGCTTGGGCGACCTAAGAGAACTTTTTTTTCTTGAGCAGGGGCCTTCTTTGGGGGCATCTTCCTCTTTGCTTGAAGGTGTGCCGAGGCCGAGAAGGGTCGTGTCAGTGCAAAGATCGACAACGGATGCGGAATACGGAGCAGCCATCGATCAACCATATCAAAGACTTAAAAAAAAAAACAAATAATTATATAGGCTTAGCAGCATTACGTAATATCATGGTAAGGGGTCCTTGCCCCGATGCTCCCAGGCGCAGCATACGCCAATTGACACGACGATGAGGGTCTTGCATTCCCTGAACATTCTCCTGTGGGTGGCCTGGTCAAGCGCACAAGTCCTGACGGTACCAGAAGCGTAAATCGAACAAATGACCTTTGTTCAGGGTTGCTTCGCTAACCGTCAACAGTGCAGGTGGTACGGTCGTGGAGGTGGTGACGACAAACGCGCTTGGTATAGCAGCGACGTCGATTCTGTATGGTTTACATCATAACACTGTCAACGCTGAGATTTTGACGAGTTGAACAGCTCCACCCTTGCACCGTCGACCACGAACACGCTACTAAATCCGTTGACACAAACGACAGCATCAACAACTACCACAGCGGCTGGAGGTGGTGGAGGGGGAGTAGTGGAACAACCAGCTTCAGTGGCGGCTACACCGGGTGGCCCTACACCTTATACATATACCACCACCAATGCTCTTGGTCAGACCGTAGCTCTGCAGGGGATTTTCACGCCCACGGGGCCTGCCACTGTGCTGCCCACCCCAACAACGACGGGGACGATTCTCGACTACTCATCGTGGTTAGCGATGGTCGGTACCAACACGGTGGCAGCAAATGCTGCTAGTGGTATGTCCCTGTCGATAGCCACTGGTTGGTATTGCCTGGTGGTGATGGTCATGGCTGGACTAGCCAGTGGTACATGGATTGTCATATCCTGATACCTTCGTCGAAAACATGGACATTCGTGGACGCAGCTGGTACACCCCAGCTATTTGGGATTCGTCCACTGTATAGGACTTTCTTCCATACCATTGTTGTACCCTCGGTCAGGTATTAGAAACACGTACATTTGTTTAATGTCAGACTGGAGCATGGCAGGTTTATACAATTCCTTGTATTCGTTCACATGCCTGCCGTCAGACAGCAGTCGAGTTCCTGAGCGCGACGTCCACCATGGACGGGCCACCTACGGAAGAATCCACTCATCTCACCTGGGCAAACGTTGCCCTTGGGTTTTCATTCATATTCCTCGACGCCGTCGTATCGACTTCGTTCAACCTCGGCGTAGGAAATTCCCTTATTTCCGCTGCCATACGGTGCATCGTACAGCTTGCGATCGTTGGACTACTCCTGCAACGTGTATTCGAGACAAACAATCCATGGGCAGTGGCAGGGATAGCTTGTATGTTCTTTCACTCGTTCGTAGGTACATCAATAATAACCGTTATGTGGACAAAGTCCTGTTGAATTTCTTGGGTACCGTCGAAGCCGGTGAGTGAGAGCAGATGGTAGTGAGCTCCGTCTCATTTCAAAAAGTTGCCAATAAATCCAAGAAACGGTTTGACCGCATGGTGCAACCCTTTCTTCGCGTTCTTTTCTCCGTCCCGGCGTCCTGACAACACCCTTAGTTCCTTTCCGTCCTCGTATGCATGCTGGGCTCAACGATTCCCGTTTCTATCATCGGAACGCGATATGCCATGGCAGTGGAACCGTTCTGGAAACCGGAGCAATATAGTGAGTGGCTTCCCTCACAACTGTCCTGCTAACGGTTAGACTCACCTCTGCGAAAAGTCCCCATCGTGGGCATGCTTTGTGGCAACACGGTCTCTGGCGTGGTCGTCGCCATTGCGTACGTTTTGAAAGAGCTATAGTACGTTCCTCCCCGTGCACATCCCACAAGCGATTCTACTGGAAATTCCAGTGATAACCGCGACAAGATCGAGACGTACCTCGCCTTTGGTGCGTCCCGGTTCGAAGCATGCACGCCCATTGCTCGAGAAGCCCTACGTCTTGCACTGACGCCAACGATCAACCAAATGAGGTTCGCGGTGTATCCTGCCAAAGTGATGTTTCTGATGAATCACCCATCATATCAGTGTCATTGGCATAATATCCATCCCTGGCATGATGACTGGTGCCATCCTCGGAGGCTCGTCGGTATCGCAAGCAGCAAAGCTACAAATGATCATCATGTTTATGATTTCAGCCTCTACTACTCTCGCTGCGATGGTTATAACCATGGTCTCCCTCGCCACGGTGGTGGACAATGACCATCGCGTGCGCCCCGATAGGGTGGATGTTAGAGAGCACGCGATTTGGAGGGCAAGGGATTGGCTAGTCAGTGGAATTGTGGGTGGGGTGAAGGCGGTCGGGATGAGAGTTGCGGGTTGCTGCAAAAGAAGGACTGCAATTAGGATTGAGGATGGTTGTACGGAGACCGAAAGGCTATTGGGATAGCTTATTAGACACTTTGCAGTACTTACCAGGAGCCATTTCCCGAGTTTTTCGGTATGAATTAGTCGCCTTCGACCACGAGCGCGCTCTCAGCGAACCTCTCACCATCAGTTATGGCGTCGACGACGGAGGACCTTCTGGCCGTAGCATGCGTCGTTGAAGCATCCGTCATCCTTGCTTCTGAGTGGCCGCGCATTCTCGCCGAGTATATATTCCCCCTCCTCAAGCGCCTGAACGAGCTCCACCCCGCCCACCAGGTGACTTCGTTCAGCTGTCGTCCTCAGCAGCGTCTCGCTAACCTGACGCAGTTTCGTCTGGCGTTCATTGCATACGGCGCTGCGGATACGTGGCCGTCGCCTCTGGTGTCGAAGAGATTTTTCTCCCCCCTGTCCCATGTCACCAAGGAGCTTCGTGAAGACCCTTCGAAGTTTGGCATCGGGCAAACATCATGCAGGGGGACTCGCGGTTTGTCCGCTCTGGAAGGACTTGTGGCAGCCATCGAGGTAAGTATGCCAACCCATCTCCCTGCCGCCTTGCTCCTCTGTATAAACCGTTTTCCCAGCTTTTCGACATCTTAGTGGCCTCCGCCGTCAACTTGCCCCCCGCTCAGAAGGAGAACCGAACCCTTGTGTCCCACCTCATTCACATTGCAGCTTGCCCACCCGATACTGCTCAAAGGCCACAGTGCAACGCATTGCAACACCTGGACTCGGTTACATGGGAGACTCTCGCCACAGAACTAAGAAAGGTAAGTGTCTTTTCACCGTCCCCGCTCTCCTTTCTTCATGTCATGCTCTGTAGAGGAAGATACACCTGAGTTTGATTAGTCTGCGCAAGGTCCAGAAGTTTCAAGAACTGCAGTCAGCTGTGTGTTTTGTGTCGAGGTTCTCTCAGTGAAGTCTAAGCTTTCGGGCAGGTGGCCGGCAACGGAATCCAATTTCCGTGGTTCAATGTCCAACCATCTCATACCATAGCGTTGTCAGGATTTCCGGCACCAGTGAAGACAAATACGAAACGGCCAACCGAATCCCCACAGTCCGATTTTAACCTAGAGGCAAAGCGGCAAAGGGTTACTAGTGGCGATCCCCACCAGAAGTTATCGCCTGGATCCCCAGCCTTGTCAGCTGTGGCAAAACCCATGCATCCTCCATCTGTTCAACCCCTCCATTCCCAAGCTCCATCGGTCAGTTCACAGTCTCAGTCAATGGGTATCCAGCCACCGTCTTTCACACAACCGCCTCAAGTGAATCAACCTCAACATGCAGTACCACAGTTGGCGGCCGCCCCCAGCACTTCACAGCCAAATCCTCCGCAGCAGTCTTTGCCTAATCCTGCCATGATCGTGGAGAGGCTCAAACAACTGGAGATGGACTGCAAAAACATAGACATGCGAATTCATGCTGCTCAACAGCAGGGTCAGATGGCAGCCGTAGCTGAACTTCAGAGACAACGTGCGGAAAAAGTCCAGCACGTGATGGCCATCACACAATTTTTTAAGAACCAAGTACAAGCTGTGCAAGCAACCTCTCTTCGACAGCCGGCTACTCTTACAATGAATGCAGATGCACCGAGACCCGGGCAAACGACTACCCAAGGTGATTTGGGCACTGCATCTTCTACTTCAGCCATACTTGGCATGCTTGGTCCACAAGGCGATAGATCTGCCAGTGGAGGAGTTGAAGACCAGAAGCTCCACTCGTCTACTGCACAGGCTATGGCTCAATTCTGGCAATCCCGGGGAGGCCCTATAAATGGAGCAAACATTCACTCAACCGGCCCTAATCAGCTGCAACCAACATCTTCTGATCTTGCTGTGCAAATGAAAAAGCTAGTCGAGGGGACTGGAATTCGGCCGTCGCCCTTTGGTCTTGGTTCTCAACAAACATCGATGACGGCACCACAGGAAACTAACATCAATCCGGGCGCGACGAGTAGCCAACCACCCCTTTTGCATGTCTGGGAAGGGACTTTTAGCTGGATGATCCCTCAGGGGAACGGTCAAGGACCCAAGGAAATGCAGGTGCACCTATCAGGCTTTGCCAACCCCCAGATATCTGTGAATCTGTACGTGCCTTTTACTTGCTTTAGGTAAAATTATTGAGCTGTCAGGTATGCACATACGTGGCCTAAAAACATGGCCTTAACTTTCTGCAAGGAGCCGCTCAAAGACTACTCAGAGATTAAGAATTGGGCAAAAAACCATCATCCCCTCTTGATGGTGCGGTTTGTGTTGAGTTCTCGTGCAAACGATCCTGCGTCGAACGACGCTCAAAGTCTCCAGTCTCTCGTCAAGTTAATGAGTGAACGCCGCATCGTGAGTTCTGTCGCCCGTAGCGATGAAGATGATCACTGAGCGCACATACCAGTACGCATATGCCGGGTGGAAGCTGCCCAATGGAAATCTTTCCAACAATATTGTCATATTTTTGATTGGCGGGGTCTTTAATGGTGCAGTTTTCCCTGTAACTGGTTTACCTGACCTTCCGGGAAGTGGGAATACTTTGGAACCCGTAAAACCTGCACTTGGACCGCGAGATTTAAGTCAACTGCCTCCACACATTTTGGCGCAACTACAGGCTTTGGATCCTGTCAAGCGGGAGCACGTTCTCAACGCATTCCGGATGCAAGTCCAACAGCAGCAACAGCAGCAGCAGTCGCAATCACAGCTTTTGCAGGCGCTTCCTACACAGGATGCGACACTTGGGTCGTTGAACGCCAATGCAATGGCTCCCGCTGCCGGAAACATGCCCATGGCTCTTCCTGTGCGTACTCCAGTAATGATATCCGTTAAAGCTGATCTCAGAGCTTTCGCTTCAGCCCAATGGGCCCGGCGTTTCAAGACCCACAGGTGGTGGAATGTATGGGAATGGTGGCGGGACGGTTAACATGGAGATGCTGCAGTCATTCTTGCGGCGGAACGCCGCGGCAGCGTCACAGAATACCACCAATCCTGGTTGACTGCTTCAGGATCGGACTATGCGTGATTCCCGTTGATAGGACTTCGATTGATACAGCTATGTATTCACACCTTGTACATATGAAACCATGGGAAAGGCTATGATTGGGTAGTATTAAAGTTGCCATCGGTTCCTTGAATCTTTTCGTGATCAGCCAAGTTCGCTTGTGCCTCGTAGACAGTGATCACAGGGTTCTCTTTGCGCTGGAACGAAGTCTCAGGTAGTATCACTGTGGTGGTTGGACTGTACACATACTTGAGTCCAGAGCCCGAGGAAACCAACATAGAATATCTTAGTCGTGTCTGCTCCTCGATTGGAAGGGATGAATATGGTCACGGACGACAGGCTACTGAATTTCGCCGCCCTGAAGGAAATGTTACCATACGGCAAACTCTACTAGTAGAGAGTGCTCACTTGACCGGGTACTCGCAAACGTCAGGTGAGACCGGGACTTCAAACTCTTGAGTTGGGGTACTGTCCTGGGCATCGCTGAAGTCCAAGCTTGGTGCGTTCGCATACTACCGTATTGACCACTGTACGACTGTCCTGAATACGGGATTAAACCGGGATAACCTTACCAGGAGCACTTTGTCTGCCGTTTGATCCCCAGGACCTGTTTTGAGCAGTAGCGTCCTGAGTTTGACGGACCCATTGAAGGGCACACGTATGATCCTCCCATTCAAAGCACTTAGCATGACTCTGTGAAAGTTGCGGGTCTTACAATTGTTCGTCTGTATCGGATTCGAGGAACTGGACGTCGGGGTGCGACATGAGAAGAAACTCGGGGGACAAGCTGCCTCAAGTAGACTGGCGCACCACAGCTTCATCCCTTCGTTCATGCCATGGTTTTATGACATTGGATCCTGGCGCTGTGGCGTTCAAAGCGACAACGTTGGGACGATCGATATAGGGGTAGAGATTGTCGTTGGGACCGACGTCATCTCCATCGTGGTCGTGGTCATGGTCAGCATGACTTCCACAATCGCCGTGGTGGTCGTGCGGCATCTTGTCACTGTTATATACCGTCGTCGTAGGTACGATAGACTGAAAGGCGCCCGTACATCGTCACATCTGGCGTGTTTGTTTGGTCCAACTCCACCTTCGTCGCTCTCTTCTGTCCCACAACTGCCAACGCTGTCAATTCTCACTGTGAGTGTCTCCACATGTCTTGTAATATGTATGATGTCTTGTAATTTGCGTTCGATTCGCGGGTCTTGCGCCAAAAGATGTGCTTGCCGGCACATCCTGAGGTCCGTGGGCTGAGACAACTTTTCAACTTCTGATATCACCCTCTTTTTCGATGTGAACCTTCACTCGACCGCTAACGTTTTCATTCTTCTTCAGTGACCGACAGCTGAGGATGTGAGCGTCGCGCCGGTCATTTTTTTACCCAACGACAATGAATATATCGATTAGTTTGGTTTATCTATGTCTCATTCTCCAAGCCCTCCCGTGCCAGGCGCCGTGTCGTCGTCATCAGAAACGAGTACTTCTCAATGTAAAGTCTTTAAGCCCCCTACTTCAGCCGTGTCCCCTCAATGTGCGTCTATGCCGCTGTTGCCCTGTGACGAAATGCAAGAACTTACGCCGGAAATTTGAAGTGGGAGAGCTCCCCGACTCATTTTTTACACCTACTGCGGAAGATCTCAAAGCTGCACAAGCAACTTTGTCGGCGCGCACTCAGGCCCTCGTGCATGCACCACTTCAGCTACGCGCAACGAGAGAGGCCGCAGAGAAGGCCAAGAGAGACAGATGGCCAAATGTCTGTAGGCACGTCGCTAGATGACCGGCCAGCTTATTTCTATTGTCACAGACCACCATTCGGGTCAGATTCAGCGATCGGACTCAACTAGAGAAGACGTTTCCTTCGACCGACAACATAAAGTCTGTGTATACCTTTGTTCATTCATCCCTCCGCGACGACGTGAAGCCAGTCGGCTTCATACTGTGTATGTCAACATCATGGAATCACGCAATGGATCCCTTTTACCATTCACTCAGACCAGTCCCCTCCCAAACGCGAATTCAAGGTATCTGATCCAAAGATACGAGCAATGTCCCTAGCAGAACTACAATTGGCCCCGTCTTCCGTACTTCTGGTGCGCTTCGAGGATGCCTCGCTCAATAGTATGTCGACTTTCCCTCCCAGAGTAATCCGAGAGTGCTTAAGCATTATCGTAGGGAGTAACGTTCCAGCGCCATTGTTACCGGGTCTGATGGCGCAAGCCATTGAGTTGCCAACACCCCCTGCCTTTGGAGAAGGTGCAAGGACTCCGGAAAGTACGACACCTTCGAACTCGAAAGCTACATCGGATAAGAAGGTGCCCAAGTGGTTGAAATTAGGACGGGGTGAGTGCATCACGTCCTACTGCACTACCTGGGTCCATAACCGCCGGTCTCCAGGGAAATGAACACCATGCAGAACGCGTATTCCTGCACCTATGCGCGTTTCCTCAAGCATACGAATGTTACACATGCCGTGATAGCGAATGACAATGTTAATAGATGGGAAACTGTGGATCTATATGTTGAGACCATGCTCTTAGACCTCCAACCACATCTCTGACATCCAAACTGGGGTCAAGGTCGCGAAGCGCTTGAGCAGCTATCTGGGAATCATTGCCAAGTCGACAAAGCACGAAGATCTTAGTGCTACGATTTGTAGGTAGACAAACAGCGGGTTCGGCAAGGAGCTCTGAAAGTGGAATGCCTAAAAGTTGGTTAAGTATATGATGTACCAAGGGACAGCTTGTTACTTTTTGATCCTGAGAGATGACAAATGCCAAATTCCGTCCTGGGTCGCACGTCAATCAGCAGGTATCCTTCCTGTACATCCATTTCTCGTCGTAATTCCTGGACACATCGAAATCAGCGATCAGCTTGATCGACAAGCGGAACCAGTACTTCTACGCTGATTCGCTCGCCGGGACTTCCAGTCATCAATCCTTGTTCGAGCCAGTTTGGCCTTGCACCCCCACAGAAAGTAATATAATCCGTCTCTTCGATAATGTGAGACATTTCCCCCTGTCCGCATGCAGGGCACGTCGGTTTCCGCGCACGAAGTTTGATAGTACGAAAAGCTGGATTGCCAATCGCGGAGAAAAGCAGAAGATTGGCATTACCATCTACCATCCACAATGTTCGGGTAAGACATACAGATTGTAATCCAGGACACATACCATGCAGACCCGTGATTAGTTTGATGGTTTCCAGTGCTTGCATATTGCCTATGATACCTGTCACGACACCCAGTATACCTGTCTCCTCACAAGTACCAGCAGTCTGTGATGCAGGAGGTTTAGGAAATATGCATCGGTAACAGGGCCCGTCCTTGCCCAAATTGTAGATGTAAAGCTGGCCTTCATACTTTTGAGCAGCACCACTGACTAGGGGTTTTCCGAGTCGTACAGCGGTGTCGGACAACAAATACCGCGTGGGTGCATTATCTGTGCAATCCAAGATGACATCGTAAGGTTGCAGCAGTGATACTGCGTTGAGGGGGGTCAGCATCTCGGTCACTGGATTGACTTGGACGTTGGAGTTGATCCTGCGGCCGCTGTGATACACGGGTGTAGCACGGTGAATTAGATTTCCCATTTACCTTTGTATGGCTTCCGCAGCTGAACGAGCCTTTTTCTGCCCAATAGTCTGTTCGCTGTGCAAGATTTGCCTTTGAAGGTTAGAAAGTTCGACCTTGTCGTGGTCGATTATGCCGATACGTCCTGTAAGAGTCTAATCAATACTGAGTCTTATCGATCATATGGTGAATTGCATACCAACTCCGGCAGCGGCAAGATATTGCAGGGCTGGGCAGCCGAGCCCACCTGCACCGACAACGACAACTGATGACCGCTGTAACTTGACCTGACCTGAAGTCCCTTGAGCTACCGGAACGAAGCTCGAGGAGTAGTTATCGAGAACGACCTTCAAGGCCGAAACCATCTAAGATCATTTGCCTGCCATATCGAAGATAGTCACTCGTATGGAGTAGTCCATCCTTCGTTGGCCCCGGGTCCATCAAACTACGACTCCAAGTTCAGTGCCGATCGAGTGTCGGTGCTCCTATTTACATTACATAATCAGTACTTTTGCCTCTCCCGCTGTATGAATGATTTCGTAGACGATCACAGCGACCCATGTCAACCACTACGTCAAGCCGCATTGACGAACTGCCTGCAGCCAACGAACCGTCGGGTCCTGTAGCGGCCTATCCGAAAGATGGTGCAATGATGCATTCAGGTTCGCAACGAATCGCAAATGCCGCCTTCTTTATCTGACGTAGAGCAGGGCGATTGCCTCCACTACTTCCGTGGCCAGACATCGGGCATATTGCGAAATGGTCCGTATCTTCCTACAAATTTGGGTTTGGGGCAGAGTGTCTGAGGGATGGTGACCCTGACACGTTCTGGCAGTGCGTACGATCATGGCTTCTGAAAGCGTAAAGTAAAGCAGAGGCAGTTCCGACGGACCCCAACCTCATTTCATTACGATAGAATTCCCTCGCAAAGTCGCAATACAGGTAAGTAAGACTTGAGCAGGTTGGGGAGCTTTGTTTCTCAAGAAACACCAAGAAAATCAGTATTTACCTCAGCTGGCCTCAAGATGATTCTTACACTCCATCCACCATCGCCATTCGTGCCGGGACTGGTCCGAGTGACCTACAAGATGTTAGGATGGCTACCCTAGATAAACCGGATGGCTGGATAACTTTCGACGTTTCTTCCGAGCTTGACGAGGACGCGACTTCATTGTAAGCTTCCACTGTCCGCGCTTACACCCAGCCGACATTTTGGCCATAGCAAGCCGGTTCATGCGTACGTACTTCAAATCATTGTCGTTGCGAACCACATGAGCGGGAAGGATACCCACATTCGTGGACTTAGAGTGTTGGGGCCTATCGAGTGCGCTGTTTTACGATAATTCTCCTTCAGTGAGATAGCTGAACTATATTCCAGCGACAATGCCGCAGAAGATGATCCGTTTCCATTCGTTACGCCAGCATTTAAGATGTACGAATCCATTCGATAGCCTGTACCCTTGCGTCCAGGTTCACTGTATTACCCATGTATTCTACAGTCGTTGAATAACAATATATACTATATCGATTGTCCATTGACCAGGAGTTGAACTCATGATTCTGTGGATAAAAACAATTTTGATGAATGATAAAGCAAGTTTGAGTACATTTCCGAAGGCTTCCTAGTCGGGCTGATATGAACGAGCATGCTGCGGCACCCCACCGTAGCCCGGTACCCGGCTGCTGTCTCTCATCTGAGAGTACTGTACTTGGACATTGTTATCAAGCACTTGGCCGGAATAATGTGGTTGAGTACCGTTTGTGTGGTACGGCGGTGTAGCAGTCGGGGCATGTACGCTGTCATTGCGCGGGTATGAGACAGGTCGCCATTGCCCGGGACTGTGCATCAGTGGCATAGGTGCAGCGGACTGGGCCTCGACTACTATCAGCAAGCAGCACAGAGCAACGCCGAAACGAAAATACCTGCAATGAAGGGGAATAAGGCTGTACTCCGGGGCTTTGCACCGGGGGGAGGGAGGGGTGCGAATACTGATGGTGCTGTATAGTCTCTGAAACCGAGTACGTAGGACGGGAGGTGGAGAAACTGCCCCCCTGCGGCTGATAGTGGGCGAACGTTACATTCGCAGACCGTGCTTGCTGATGGCAAGCAACCGGAGGGGCAGACCGTGTTTCAGATTGGTTTTCATAAGTGTATCTTCCACTAAGAGCTGCTGGTGGATAGTAACCCCCATTTACGTAGTTGCGAGGGTAGGGGTAGTACGGTTGTGTTCCAGTCGTGTAACTAGTCGTGCGACGATCCACGGTAGCACTCTGGTGGTAAAGAGCATCACGATTGAGTGGCGACGCCGTTGAACCTTTCAACTGACACCGCTGACAAACAAATTCTTCAACGTCCCAATCTCGTTGCTGACGGCGGGTCAAAGCATCCTGTCTGTCATGACAAGGGATGTGTTGCCATTTGGAACACGATATACAGCACACCATGGGTACACCATCATCCTAAACAACGATCAACAGTGTTCTGAGTGGGAAACAGAGAATGCTCACTTGGTTAGGGCCCTTACGATGACAAACTTCGCAGTCAAGCTCCCAAGTCTCTGCGGGAGTACGGGATCCACTACCGCCACCATTGGCAGGAGTAAGACGTGAAGAAGGTATGCCATATTGCCCAGAAGAGCTTGACACTTGATTGGCTTCTTCGCGATCGGTTTCTCCTCTATAAGAAAGGTGAGAGAAAAAAAGACAGAATGGTGGAGGTATAACCTCAATACTGCTTCCTGTTCTTCTGTGGATCCCTGTTCGCGCATTTCGCGTTCCCGTCTCCGTTGTTCGCGTGCATTTTCTCTCTTTGATCGTTCCGTTTCTTCTTTTCGTTGACGAGCTTCTAATCGTCGGGCTCTGCTCAACTTCTCGTTTTCTTCGTCGCGTCTTCTTCTCGCTAAGCGCTCTTCCTCTTTTAGTACTTCTCTCATCGCTATTCGGGATGAACGTTTGCGGTGAACAACGGCCTCCTCCAGACGCCGTTTCTGTTCCGCTTCCTGCGACAAAGGCGAGTCAGGTCGACAGATCCATTGATACTGGAATAATTGGCTAACTAACCCGGAGTTCGGCTGTGATAATGGGGACGATGTTCTGAGATAAGACCTTGTTCAACGCTTTTTCTGCGTAATGAGTCGCGTTTTCAAAGCGTCGAGCAATGTTCTCCCACTCTTCGAGGGTTACACATATCTGCGGGATGGATGTGTAATTGCTCAATCGCACCTGACCAAACTCACCGTCTCCCACTCGACGAATTCACCAGGAGGAAGGAGATCTTGATCTACAGTTGGTTCGGTTTCTTTCTCTCCTGGGGTGCTGTGTAAGTTGGGGGCTCCGACGCATTCGTTCATACCAGGATCCGCCTTGGACAAGGCGGACTCCCTAGTGTCCACTTCCGTTGCAGATGTGCCAGGTCCAGGTTCCGATTCGATATCACTGAGTTCTGTCAGGTCACTGATAGATTCGCCATCGCTCTCTAAGCCTGTCTTTGTACTGTGCTTTCGCCGGGACGAGGAAAGTTGGGACTTTTCGTCATCGGCACTCGTAATTTGGGTATTTAACCATTCCTCTGGGATCTCTTGCCATTCATCTTCTACGACCGACGACCCTCGGAGACGAGCACTGACACGAATTCCGGTCGCTCGGTGCTGGTTACGAGAAAGAGAATATGCTTTTGAGTCCTTGGTGCGGGATAACATATGGCGTTCAAATTTGGCGAGATCCTTAGCTTGTGCATCAAGCTTTTCGTTTGCGCGGGCTTTAGCAGCACGACTCCCTCTTGAATTCGGAGGATTTTCTGGGACCCTCTGGCGGGAGGATTGTGGTGACGCGCCTGAGTCCAATCGTTGGCGTTTAGATGAAGTGAGTCGCTCTTGGAAGACACCGTCCTGTTTTTTTGAGCTTCTCACGTTTGACTTGCGTTTCCGCTTGGATGCGGGTTTTGGCAACTCCCGTTGGATCCACAAGCGGTCGGCTGGAACCGTGGCATTCAGTGTAGTGATACCTTCAGGAGGGACTTTAACATACCACCGATCAACCAGTAAGCATTTCTTTTAGCGTCATAACCAATAGGTTCAATTCTCTTCACGAAAAAGGAATGAGCGATTTTGACATTTCAGTGTAGCAGGTACGCACCCATTGCGCATTTTCGTCATCGTCTTTCATCTGCGAGCGCAGGCGGAGGGGATTCTGGAACTGCCACTCTACCAATGTGTGAAGGGACCCCAGTTTGGTAAGCATAGGGAGTTCCAACCAATTTATCTGCTTTCCGCTGTGTTGAGGTTGGTCCGTAGCAGATTCTTCATCCTCAACCTTTACGGATGCAGGACTTCTGTGACATTCAGTGAGTTCGTCATGGTTGGTAGGCGTCCCGTCGGCTAGAGGTTTGTGCTGTGGACCCTCACAAGCAAGCGTTTCAGAGGAGTCGTCGGTGTGAGGAGGAACAACGGTAGAAGCGCGTGATGACTCTGCGGCGTAAGACTGCCGCGACTCCAATGGTCCGATGGGATTGGCACCTGGATCTCTCCTTAGATACTGCTTGCGCAATGCATTCTGCCAGTTATCGGTGCTACACTGCAAGTATCAGCAGAGGTAAACGGCTGCCTGTGATAGAATCACCTTATTTTCCTGTCTTGGGTCAAAACGGTGAGCAAGCGTTGCATCACGCGGGACAAGACTCGGTTTGTGGAGTAGGCGAGGTCATTCTCGATATCCTGTGGGAGTGCAAGGTTAGCCGAGACTACTCGTGGTCGGGGATGAAATGGGACACTGACCACGAGCGCGACATCTGTCATGGCGAATAGCGTGTTGAAGGTAAAGAAGAACTGGCTGAATGCAGCCCATTGCCATTGTCGCCTGAGCTGAGAAACGTTGGGGTCGAGGGAGGGTTGGGAGAGGGCGACAGCAGACTGATATGTTGTGGAAGAGGGGTCAATGACGCGGTTGGACGTGCGGCGAGGCATACGCGCAGCCCGGTTAAGACTATAAAGTTAAAAAAGATCTACTCCCACTGTGGTGACTTGGGGCTCAGAAAAGATTTGCTGTAGGTAACACCCTGCACAGATGTACGGAGCAAGATGCGACGAGACGATACAATTAACCAACCAGTTGCAGCGATCTGTCGCTATCACTTACGAGGCCCAGGAGGAGTCCTTCGTTGCATTCAAGACTCGTACTTCACAGCGCAAAAGTCGGACCAGAGAGGTGTTCCACCTGCATCGCCACTCAAAACCACCCTCGACGACGATTTGCCACGAAATTACCATTTCGATCGTAGTTTCGTACACAAATTACTCCTATTTTACTGCGAATCTGCCCCCCTTTTGGCTCGCTGCCTCATCCTGGCTTTCGCCGCCCTGGATAATTTGCGTACACTTGGTGTCTGATATCTGTGGGGTGCAGCGTCAGTAGCAGCAGGTATCAGCGTATGATGTCGTGCGTTACGTCTCCCTCTGCCCGGGTTTCTCGGGGATGATTTTCGCGCAAAGAGTGATTTTCATGTGTGGAGCAAGTTTCCGCTTCGGACTGTCTTGTCCATCAACAGCCAAGTCGATGGTCAATCACTGCGGTGGGGACGCACTGCGAGGAGCCTTCTAAAGCAAGTAGCAGGGCACTTGGCCTGTTCTCCCCCTCAACAGGCACTTGAGACCAATCCTCGAATGAGAGTTCGTTGAATTGATGTAATCCGACTGGATATCCCTTGAGGTATTCGCGCTTAATGATCTCGACCACCGAAATAAGCTTGGGGATAGTCGAAGCAGAGACCTCGCTTGGGCTCGAGTAGAGCACCAGAGGTCTGTCCGGGTTCGCCTGCTTTCAGATTAGCTGTTACAAATTCGACGCGGCCAGGTACGCACTTGGAAGAACTCCAGTGCTTTCTTCACCAAAGCCCGAATTTTCCCGTTACGAGCTACACGGATACTAAACGTCGTGTCGGCACCATTATCGCGGTCACTGGCGGTCTGCTCGAGATCCATTCAGAGGCTTTGACCGACGGAACGCATGCCATCGCCACACGCCAGCTGACATAATACGGATGCTTACATAATCCGAGTATTTTTTTGTCAGGTTGTTTGGCCAAGCTTTTCATCTGCGCCTTCCCTTATACCACGACCGAACGGCGTTTCTCATACAACTGTCGCCGACTTCTACGACATAATGGGCAGCTATGGAGGTGGTTCACGGTCAACAGACTGGTCATACCCACGCCCAGAGCGTTTTGACAGGGGTTTCCACGATCAGGACAAGATGAGTGGGCTCGGTGGTGGTCTTCGTGCCATCGACTGGTCCAGCCAGAAAATGGAACGGTTTGAAAAAAACTTCTACGTAGAGGACAAACGCGTGTCTGCCCTCTCCGATCGCGAGGTAGAAGAATTTAGGCGCGCAAAAGAAATCAAGGTGGGTCTTTTTTGGCCGCTGGTGAATTTTCTTGTGCTCATGTTGCGCAGGTCCAAGGCCGCGGTGTCCCCCGCCCAGTTAGGTCATTCGAAGAAGCGGGCTTCCCGGAATACGTCATGGCATCGATTCGTGCCCAAGGCTTTTCCTCTCCAACTCCTATTCAATGTCAAGCTTGGCCCATGGCACTTAGCGGGAGAGACGTTGTCGCCATTGCACAAACTGGCAGTGGAAAAACAATATCATTTGCATTGCCAGCTATGCTTCATATCAATGCGTATGTTAGCCGTTCCTGTGCACGTCCAGCTTTTTTCTCACACCAACCAGGCAACCTCTACTGGCTCCAGGAGATGGCCCCATAGCATTAGTGCTGGCTCCAACCCGTGAACTAGCCGTTCAGATTCAGCAGGAGTGCACCAAGTTTGGGTAAGTCTTATCTACTTTTGCGCGTCTATCCCTTTTTTTGACCCTCCGTTGGCCTCCAGATCGAGCTCTCGTATCCGAAACACAGCTATTTATGGTGGTGCACCGAAAGGGCCTCAAATTCGCGATTTACAGCGTGGAGTGGAAATTGTAATCGCAACTCCTGGGCGGTTAATTGACATGCTTGAATCGCAAAAGACGAATCTGCGCCGTGTGACTTATCTTGTGTTGGATGAGGCTGACCGCATGCTCGACATGGGTTTTGAACCTCAGATACGCAAGATTGTCTCTCAGATTCGTCCAGATCGTCAGACACTGATGTTTAGTGCTACATGGCCTAAGGATGTGCAGAAGCTGGCTAATGTAAGTGAAATTCGTACAAGTCTTCCACTCCTTCACCAATACGCTGACACATTGAAAAGGATTTCTTGAGAGACATGATCCAAGTCAACATTGGCTCGATGGAATTGACTGCGAACCCCGATATTCAACAGATCGTGGATGTGTGCAGTGATTTTGAAAAACGAGCCAAGCTCATCAAGCATCTGGACCAAATCAGCGCTGAGAATGCGAAAGTTTTGATATTTGTTGGTACGAAAAGGGTCGCAGACGACATTACCAAGTATCTTAGGCAAGACGGATGGCCTGCTCTTGCTATTCACGGTGACAAAGAGCAGTACGTCGATTCTATATTCTGGACCTATGCATGTTTTAACGTCGATGTGCTTAGGCGCGAACGCGATTGGGTACTCGGTGAATTTAAGGCTGGTCGTTCTCCTATTTTGATTGCCACGGACGTTGCATCCCGTGGTTTAGGTACGTCTATTTCCTCTATGTGAGCGCTCCGACAGGGACTCCGCAAGCGCTCCGACAGGAATCTCGGCGCCTTGTCCTGTCTGCAGATGCGCTTATGTGCCATCGGTTTGGGGTGTATTGATCTTCTGTCTGCTCCATGTACTCTGCAAACCTTTTACTTTGCACACCGGGTCGGTCGTCATGCATATTCGAACTGCTTAGATGTGAAGGATGTCGGATACGTCATTGTGAGTGACCAACCCTTTATCTTCCGGAGACTTTGGCACTGATGTTTCTTCAAAATACAGAACTATGACTTCCCTAATAATTGCGAGGATTACATCCACCGTATTGGTCGTACAGGAGTAAGTTGGTTTCGCGATTCTTTAATATTTGTTGACTTAGCGAGTTACAGCGTGCCGGAATGAAAGGCACGTCTTATACCTACTTCACCACCGACAACGCCAAGTCAGCAAGAGAGCTTGTCAGCATACTACGTGAAGCGAGGGCCAATATTCCCCCTCAGCTTGAAGAGATGGCAATGTACAGCGGTGGTGGTGGTGGACGTAGTGAGTACCTACTCTCATCGACCATATCTTTTTCTAACGTTGGTATAGGCCGGTTTGGCGGAGGCAGGGGTCGTGGTGGTGGTGGTGGCGGCGGCGGCGGTCGGTACGGAGGTTATGATGGGTATGGTGGTGGCAGGGAACGCTGGTGAAGGTAGAGCTTGTTTTGCCAGGTGCAGAGATGATCATGGGTGAGACTTTGCTATGTTAGAGAATCCTATTATAGACTTCGCACTTGGGCATGAGTAGTACTGGTTTCCAGCTACGAATCTGCCTGAACTGCTTGCTTCAATTGGTCCCTGATTAGATGGACTAGCACGCCTCCTTCGATGCTCGTCTCCCATAACTCTACCTTGGCACATTCGAGCTCGGCTATTAGTTGCCGTTGTCGCTGCCGTGCACGTTCAATAATGTCGTTGCGCGACGGTGTCGCTGCGGCAGTTGATGGAGTAGTGCTTGACTTCTTTTTCCTTTTCTCTTTCTCTATCGCACGTCTTGGAGGATATTGAAGGTCTTGTAGTGTTTCTTCTGCAGTTGCGGTATCCCGATCTTCAGATGGTTGGCTAGCTTCTCGGTTTGCACTGTCAGGGACAGCAGGAACGGGGGATGGGAAATGAGTCGGTAGTCCAGAGCACGACATATGAGTACCGGGAAGTGCGATGCTCTCGACCTCTGTTTCAGCAAGTGCCATGGAGTCTACAAAGCTTGGGAGTGAACACGCTACGTCGAGAGATAGCCCAGAGCTTCACACCTGTAGGTGGGAAGGGCGGAGGTGACCCGAACAGTGAATCCGTGTTGTCTTCGCTGCCGGGCGACGGTGCGCGAGACATTTTTTTGAGAACGCAGCCTTGCGTCGGACAAGAAATTGTTGGAAGACTGGATTAAGACGCTAAGTCGGGTCGGTGGCTATACAAACGACCACCACTCTCTTTAACGTTCGACCCTCAAGATGGTTCGACCCCGAGTGTTTTTCGACTTTGCTATTGGAACAGAACTGGTCGGCAGGTATTACATTCTGCTACACGTCAGGAAAACCCACAGACACGAGCTTTCTTCAATTTGCAGGGTCATTTTCGAGTTGTTCAATGACACCGTTCCAAAGACGGCTGAGAAGTGAGCACAATTGCAGCCCTGCGCTCTGGTTCAACCTCTCATCACTGCAGCTTTCGAGCGCTCTGCACGGGCGAGAAAGGTCTATCTGCCGTATCTCAGTGTCCACTCTATTACAAGAACAGCATCATCCACCGTTCCATTAGTGACTTCATGATACAAGGGGGTGGTCAGTCTGAACAAGTTGTGCCGTCTTCGCATTCCTGAAGGTCGATTCAGATTTTACGAAGCGCAATGGAACCGGTGGGGAGTCTATCTACGGCGGTAATTTCCCAGACGAAGATTTATCTAGACCTCTTGACTCGGAAGGGTTCGTCTATCCTGTACAAATCATCTGCTTTCCTTGTGTGTAAACTTCACTACAGACTCCTGTGCATGGCCAACCGAGGGCCTGATACCAATGGTTCCCAGTTCTTCATTACCCTTCGAGAATGTCCCCATCTGGATGGCAGGTACCCTCGTTCCCGTTGCAAACGCCTGCACTCACCAGCTTCCAAGGCAAGCACGTTGTATTTGGGAGAGTACTTAAGGGGTACGAGGATGTCGTGAAAAAGCTGGCCGAGGTCCCTGTAGATGAGAAATACAGACCCAAACTTCCAATTGTGATCGTGAAATGCGGAGAGCTGGAGCTCAGAAGAGCCGTCCGTCCGTCTGATGTCGAAAGTGGGTCCTGGGTGTTCACATCACGCTGGTTGTTTGCTGACTTTCTTCTCATATTCAAGTGAAGCAGTCAGAGAGGTCGAGCAAACGCCGCAAAGCGCGGTCAGAGTCGAGCGGGTCAGAACGAGATCGAAGAAGCCGGCGCAAGAAATCGAAGCGCAGGACGAGCGAAAGCATTGTCACAAATGACCAACAGAACGAGGAGGTTCACAAAGAGACGGAAGAAGAATATGATGCCCGACTAGAGCGCGAGGAACGAGAGCGTATTGAAGCTGCCAAACGCAGGGAACTAGAACGCCTGGAACGGGAACTCAACTCTAGGAAGGATGGAGGCGTGCGATTTAAAGGTAAGTGTCACTTTCGCATGGGTCACAGTTGGTAACTGCTACACGAATTATGCAACAGGGCGGGGAAGAATGAAGTTCATCGACCCAGAATTGCATCACCGGCAATAGCTAATGCCTATGGAGTGCCACCATTGTGTTGCCTCAGGCTGGTCCGACATCAAAACCTCATTGATGCGAGAAAAATGTGATTAGGGCAATCCCTGGACCTAGACCGAAGGTTGCACTACCCGTTCTGTAATAGTTACTGATACCTCCTCATCACCTCTTTTGTCTTCACTGTTAGTGGTTGATACTTTTGCGCTAGCTGCATTCGCAAAGCTAAATGAGGGCCTCACGTTCGAAGATACAGAGATAGGTGAATGAGGCATGGTAGGGCTGCCGACAGCTTGAGGAGATGTTCTCGTAGTAGCGGGTCGCTCTGTTGCTTGCCGGGAACTCGTGCGTGACATGGAGTGTTGCGGTACACGGTCTTTAATTGCCTCGCGTTCTTTCTCGAGGCGGATCGCGATGTCTCGTTCCTTGGAGGAGACGTCAACAGGTCTATTAAGGATGTCAGATTAGAGAACGGAGAGAGGAAAATCGCTAACTTCGCAGCGCCGAATGGGTTTGCTTTTGGGACAGCAGGATTGGTGGTCATTTTGGGCGAAGACAACGGAGATGGAGTAGTGGAACCAGTAGAGGAACGGGGAAGTAGTTCCAGTTTTTTACGGCCGAGCTGGGGAGTAGGAGGAGTTGAACTGCTTGCTATATATTCGAGAATTAAGTAGTCCCATACGGACATCAGAGAAGGTGCACTTACGCGAGGTACCTCCCTGTGCCCTTGACCGCCCGCCGCGCCAGTCGCCTTCGTCAGGACCGCTATCTTTCACGTGCAGTGATTCATATCTGTTCCTTAAACCGCCGAGTCTTCCGGACGGCGCTTCGTCAGATAAACTCGGCCTGAACTTACTTCCCATCGACCAGTGTTCTTCCTTGTCGGCAGTAGAAGGTTGACCCTCCGGAGTAGACATCCCGGAACCTCTTCGGCTACTAGGAGGTGCGTCCATTTCGGATACTCTTGCGAGAGACCGCGATGACCTCCAATCATTAACCTCATCGGATACACTTGGTGGAGGGGGCATGCGGTCGCCAGTGGGCCCATCGAAGCGGCGTCGTGATGAATCCCGAGCTCCTCCGGATGCAAGCATGGGAGCTTCCCGACGCCAGCTACCAGAGAATTTTGCGTCGTCTTCACCACCACCGAAAGCAGATCGTTCCTTTGCTACAAGCAGAATAAATTTAGAAGTGTATGGAACATATGTGACCTACGTGGCTCCGCAACGCTCACTCGAACGGTCCTTCCGGACAAGTTCTACAACAAAACTTGAGCGGAGCATCTCTGCTTAACGCGCATGCTTACCGCTCCCGTTCTTGTCAAGGCATCCTTCAGGGCGTCTAATTCAGCAAATTCGACGTAGCCAAAGCCTTTGGGTTTATCATCACGATCTTTAATAATTTTGACCGACTTGATCTACAGAAAGTTTTAGCTTGCATCCAGATATCCAGTTGAAATTCGTGCACCTCATGAGGGGCGAAGAACAGCTCTAGTTCGCTTTCGGTCATGTCGAATGTAAGGTTTCCAACAAAGACTGTGTAAGGGGGACGAGTTGGTAGCGGAACATCTTCGCGGGGTGGGATGAACTGGCGATCGGCTGCAAGTATGTGTAAACCAATATCAAAACAGAAGTCAAGTGGTGTTGCATACGTCGTTGAACACCATCGTCCCGCCGACTGAACCGATCACTTGGGCGAGAAAGCCGTTCGTCGTCCGTCCTGATGGCGGCTGGCACAGCGATAAGTACACACATCAGCGAAGGGCCGGGGCAGAAATCGCTTACGGGCTGACGGCAGGGAGTCCATCTCATCTGCCCAGGAACCGAAATCTGCACGCAGAAATCAGTACACGGGTTAGAATCTGCCTAACCAAGCAACACACTGTTATCGCCCAGGAATTCGTTGAGCGACATCTTAGATGCCTTGGCTTTTTTCGGCGCTAGCTCAGAGTCAATACTCCATCTCTGCACGAACTAAGTTGCTTCATACCCATGATGTGATTTTTTTTTAAAAAAAACTGATACTGCCTGTATCTGTGTGTTGGACTGTTCGCTTGGACGATCTGGGAGCAGTGAGATGACGCTCGTCGCCAGTTTGGCGGACATCTCGCCCGGCAGCTGTCCGGTTTTCCCACGCTACCAGTACCTTTCTCGTCATATCACATCGGTCGTACTGCGACACCAGCCATGATCCTACTCGAGGTGAGCTCTGCGGCGTGAACGGTCTCAAACTCACACAGACGACGTTCACTGCAGTCTCATAACTTCGTGATTTACAGCACTCTGACCGAAAAGGCGGCCAGGTGAGTTCCTCATATTCAACTGCGCACTATCTAACGAGCCTTAGACCTTCATCTCTGGACGTCGTATTTGTAGATTTCGATGGCGTCAGGTTCCACATGTCAACTCCGGAAAAGAAGACCGTGATACAGCTCTCCATGAGCATCCGTTGCTGGGATGAGCTTGCACTGTATGGTGCACTCGATGTCCTGACACGCGAGTACGGGTCGTTGATCACGGCAGCTACTGAGCCCGAATACAACGTAACGCTTCAGGTTGACCTCGAACAGCTGCCCGCTGATGCAGGTGAGCATTTCCACGCTGGTTTCCGATTGGTGGCAAATCCGCACTCCAGAGGGCCGCGAAGCGATCCTAAAGTCTATTTCCCTGATGAAACGGAACGTGTTGGGAGCGCCTTTCGAGTTGGCTTTCGGAGAGCAGAAAAAACTGGAAGATTCGGGGAGCTCTCGAGGACAACTTATGCAAATCCATTACCGCGATGAGGAAGCCATTTACATTCAAGCAGCCTCGGATCGTGTCACTGTCATATTCTCGACTGTTTTCCGAGAGGAAACTGATAGGATATTTGGCAAGTTATTCCTGCAGGCAAGTGAATCTACCTCTTTGTGCGTTACAAATGTCTGAGAAGCATCGTAGGAATTTGTTGACGCCCGACGACCCGGAATTCAAAATGCACCTCCTAGTATCCAGAATGCCCCCCAAGTGCTGTACTCCAATCGGGATCCTCCGCTTGAGATCCGTGATCTGCCTGGTCTTCGACACTCGGAGGACATAGGATACGTCACCTTTGTACTCTTTCCTCGACACTTTGCCAAGAGTGACGTTTCATTCAACACCATTTCACACATTCAACTCTTTCGTGACTATCTTCACTACCACATCAAATGCTGCAAAGCGTACATGCACTCCAGAATGAGACACCGCGTGTCCGAGTTCCAAAAAGTCCTGAATCGTGCAAAGATGGAAACAGCAACAACGGAGAGAAAGACTGTCACGTACGTCCTTTCCCTTGTTGGCGCACAGCATTTTCATGGGTCTTTCTTTCTGTAGGGGAAGGACGATGATATCTCGCTGAACGCACGGGTGGGATGTACCCGGCGTCTAGTGTTGTTGTAGGAAAGAAAGCGGATCTGTACAATAACCCACCTAGGCGAGTTCTCGACGCAGAGTAGTGGCAGTCTATCCCATACGAGCGCTCGTCACCGCCCTACGTGCATTGACGGAAAAACCCCATAATTGTGATCGTGATTGACCCATGTCAGACAGTTCAGCTTGTTTGCATTTGCTAAAGATAACATATGTCAGCCCGCCATCAGAAGCACTTCGCCATGCCGGGTCTGGGTGAAAGGATGCCCGACTCGAAGTTGACGGACTTAAATGCGAACCTTCCCTCGGTACGGGAGAACCACGCCTTGGCATGATGATTGAGAAGTACGTGGCTGTTTCAGGGAAAAGCCAAAGTCTTCTGGGTCATTTCAACAAGGCCACGTATATTCTCCGGTGTTGATTTTCGCAAGCGTCATGGTTATTGAGTTATAACTCAACTTGTCATAGAAATGGCGCAAGGAAGGGTATCAATGCGAGTCCATGGTTCGAAGCCCAGGATACCTGAAGGCAACCAACCGTTGCCCTCATGGACACCGAGTTGCCGCGGGACTTCACCGAATTGAACATGGTTCGCACTTGGAGGCACATGGTGTACGGGTCATGACGAACTTATGATCATAGAGACCTGTAGGTACTGGTCTGCTGTCTACAACTGCCCCCAACTCACCTCCGGCATCAGGCAGCGGCGTACAGGAAAACAGATGTTATCTCGAAGCTTCTCCCTCTGGAGGCAGTCTAAGCGGTCTTCATTGGGTCTGCCCCTCTACAGTTGGGTTTTGAACAGGCAACCCGTATTTCTTTTTCACAAATGCAACTGTTGCAGGATCCCCCGTGTTCTGTTTTCTGTGAGTAACCGATGGGATGCGGAATACAAGTGACGAACCTTTTCGAGATCGTCACTAATCTTGATACATGGTTGACCATCAACCGAATACAACTTGATAACCATATTCAAAGCCTTGCTCTTATCCCTGTATCCACTGCTCTTTGTGTGGAAATCGTTGGTAAGGAATGTCCCAATTCCGAATGAACCTACAGTACCAAAATTCGTAAGTTTTCATGGGCAGAAGAAACCTCGCATTACGCACACGGGAAACCAATCTCGGAGCATTGCTTTTGCAGTGCGAGGGCCTTTTCTAGAGTGATCGAATCGGAGTATATGATGCTCTTCTTCCGATAGTCAACGTCAACGCTTTCGTACATTGCCCTTGCCGCCGGTGCAAACGCCAACGGATCGCCCGAATCATGTCTTAATCCATGCCATTTGACGACACGTTCCCGGTCTTGAGAAAACTCCTAGCTTCGAGTTCCATAACCTAGGTGGTTTACGACAAGAGTAACCGTACCTTGAAGAAGACTTGAGTGGAAAATGTGTCGGTCAGCGCAACGAGTAAGGTATCGTGGTAAGTTTCCTCCCAGAGTCGCAGTGCTCGAATGTTTGCGTCATCGTAGCCTGTCAGAGCAGCAACCTGAAAAACAATTGTCTCGACGGCAATACTCCAAGAATGGCAGTAACGAGCTCACACCCATGAACCATTCGCTGTGAAGAAAATCGATAGAGACGCGCCTGCGGAAAGGAGAGAGAGCAACTCACTGGGCGATTGTCCCTACAGGTGCGATGTCATATTTCTTCGCGAATAACATCTACCCAACTGTTCAATAACTTCGCGAGGAGTTAGTAAGGACGGGTCTGACGTTGCTCGTGCCCGTGACTTTCCTAACCCCACGGGATTTAGCTGCTGCCTTTAATAAAGAGGATATAACAAGATCCTGCGTGTGGTAGGACCGTCTGCGCCGGGTTCCAAATTCACTGAACGAGCAGCCAGCCTGCAGTAAGGCCTCCGCCTTGTGCTGCGCCATCTCTGTCGAGGTGATGAAACATTGTTCTAACCATATCTCGCCATACCTTACCTCCCTGGCCCTTGTAACTCCAATCCGTCCTATCGATGCGGAAGTGGAGTTCACTCAAGCACGCCATCATTGGTACCTCCCATAGTATGGTCTCCACCCAAGGACCTCTAGCTTCAATCTCTACGTTTCCCCGTTGTCCATCCTCAGAAACAGGTACAAATTGAATGGACACTTGTTCCGGTTTAAAGCGGTACTGCTCGAGAAAATCGAGGTAATTGGTTGTAAAGTACGGGCATTTGGCGGCTAACCACGCCTTCTCGTCGCTTGTTAGGAAAACATCCTCAAAAACTTGGATAGGTGATTAGTCGCGTTTAGGCCTGCAGAGATGGTACATGGACCGCACGAGTGAGGGAAGTTTGAAGTGCATCGATGCATCTACGGGAAAAGAAGACGTCCTTATCCCTGTGTGTAAACCGGTAGACGGCTTCCGCGTCAGGAAAATGCTGTCTAACAGCCTGTTGCATGGTAAACTTGTGGCGTGCATCAGCCGCTGACGCCGCCGAGAATAGTTGGAATGTACCTTGTATAAGTCCGTGTCGAGAATTGATTTCAGGCGGTACGAGGCATTTGACTGGTCTTGTCCCATCGTCTACGGAGTGGAATGGTGTGAAGAAACTGCTGTGTGAGCGGCTCCGACATGCTCCATGTCATATTTGCCACTGTAAGGCCTCCTCCTAAGCCGATAAGATGACTGGATCTGAATCACGTGACATGTATGTACCCTCGACATCCAGTGTCGAGTCTGATGTAGTTGTCGACGATAATCTGCATTACCGACATGGTTGGTACTACTATATCGTTCATCCGTTCACTTACATAGTTTTTTTCAGTCCTCCAGGATAGAAATCCTGAATGATGGTGGTCTACGATCCGACGGCAGGCGTCAGTATGAGCTGCGAGACATTACCATCGAATTTTCATTGCAGGGACATGCGGATGCTTCAGTCACGTTCCAGCATGGGCTGACGCAGGTGCTCGTTTCTGTCCTGGGTCCCCATGAGGCCAAGATGCGTTCTCAGACTGCCCACGACCGTGCCGTTATAAATGTGGAAGTCAACGTCGCCGCCTTCAGCACAGGAGAGAGGCGAAAACGCACGAGGGGTGACAAGTGCGTCCCCGCGCACCCATCTAGACTGTTGCCGACTGACACGTGCTTGCGCTTCAGACGACTGTTAGAGCTCGCCTCTACTATAAAGTCAACTTTTGAGCCCGTCGTTCAGACACATCTCTACCCAAGATCTCAGATAGATATTTTCGTTCAGGTCATCCAACAAGATGGTGGTCTCCTTCCCGCCTGTATCAACGGCGCGACATTGGCACTCGCCGCCGCCGGTATACCACTGTCTGACTTTGTGTGTGCAATCACGGGTGGCGTACATTCGACATCCTCTTTGTTAGATCTCAACACACTTGAGGAAAACGACGTTCCACATGTCACCGTTGCTATTATGCCTCGTACGGAGCGCGTCGCACTTGTGACAATGGAAACTCGTATACGTGTTGAAAGTTTTGAAGAGATCTTCAAATTGGCCATCGACGCGGGCAAGGTTTTGTATATGGAGATGAAGGCTGCGCTTCAAAGACGAACTCTCACTCTCGTGACGGCGTTGGGTAGCGGTTCCAAACCAGCGACACAGGCAAGGATGCTTGATGTGGACGAGTTATGAGCGGTGACGGAGTATGCATTATTCTGGCTACTCTGAACGTCCAGTGGTTTCCTTGCGCCGAAAACATGCCAACCACTTCTCCCCACCATTTCTCTCGACTTTTCTACCCTCTTCGGTGCTGCTGTACACTGCATCCAATATAGGCCCTTTTCCCGCTTCTCTCAGATCAGCCTCGCTGACAGCTTCGAACAAAGGGAAGTTTTCCAAGTGAGTTTTCATCCACTCGTGCAAGTCACGGACGTCTGTAATAGTATAGACAATTCCTCCGGGCTTCAGAACGTATGCGTACTCGGCGAGGAGCGCGGGGGTAATGATGCGGGCTTTATGTTTGCGTGCCTTGAAATGTGGGTCGGGGAACAGGAAAAATAAGGCGGAGAGGGAATGTTTCGAGAAGTAGTTGGGAAGGAACTTCATTGCATTGGCACGCACTACCGACACGTTTTGGTAGGGACCTGCGGCGATAGAGGTCGATGACGGTGTGACAGGTGCGGAGGTCATACGCAGTGCGGCAATACGGTCTTGCACGTACTGAGTTACTTGCACACGGATTTCCATGCCTACCGCTCAATTGAATACCCTGGTGTTGAGATCAGAAGTCCGGTAAGGCATCTCACCCAGCATCAACGTATCAGGAAAAAGGGGTGCCAGAGCAATTAACAGACCACCAAATCCACAGCCTATGTCTACAAATTCCGGTGTTTTTCCAGTGTTTGCAAAAGCCGGGAAGTGCTCGCTCCAGTCCATCGCCTGGGGGGATACTGGATAGTCTAAGGCATGGTCGGAGAACGGATTGGCATGAGCACGTTGTCTGTAGTGCTTTTTCTGCGATAGACCAGGGATGAGCGTATGAGGAAAATAAAGAAAAGCGCGAACGGACCTGAGGAAGGAGAGAGTTTGGCGACTGACCAGAGCAGCTGCTGGGCTCTTTTCGCTTTCCCATCTTTGCTTCGAGACGGTCATCGGCTTTTTCGAGTTATTAGCTGGGGGCACACGTGACTTCGGGTACTTAAAACGCGTTCTGTTCCGATCTTTTTGCTTTTCCTCCGACCCAATCCCGCGTCATCGTCACGCTATGGCTGCTGCTCTCCGTTCGCGTTCACTCTTGCAGTGCAACCCACTCTCTCGGGCTGGCCTCCGTTTTGCTTCCACTGGGTCGAAGCCATTGACACTGAAGGAGCGGTTAGCAGAGCTCATACCCTCCCAAATAGACAAGGTTGCTCTCATGTGCTCGGCCGGTCTACTTTCTTATGCAGTCAATATATCAGGTAAAGCAAATACGTGCAGACCATGGCAAAAAGTCGTTCGGTCCTGTGTTAGTCGATCAGCTTTATGGGTATGTACGATTTGTTGGGGATTGCTCTCGCTTTAATTATTCCGTCTAGCGGTATGCGTGGTCTGCCAGCTTTGATTTGGGATGCTTCCGTTCTAGATGCCGGTATGGGTTCTATTCCTTACTTTTGTTCAAGGACGTTCATTCTTCGCACGAAGAGGAGGGCATCCGGTTCCGAGGAAAGAGTATCCCCGAGTGTCAGGAACTCCTTCCAAAGGCTCCAGGGGGATCAGAGCCTTTGCCTGAGGGCCTTTTCTGGCTTCTCGTCACAGGTGAAGTGCCAACGCAGGAGCAAGTCAGCGCTTTGTCTAGAGACTGGGCCGCCCGCGCCGCTATCCCTGAATTTGTCGAGGAAATTCTGGACAGGTGTCCGCCCACCCTGCACCCCATGAGCCAATTTAGTCTTGCTGTGACTGCGGTAAGACATCAATCCTTTCCGCACGCAAGAGCTAGGATAACGTGTGCCCAAGCTTAATCACGATTCCGCTTTCGCCAAAGCCTACCAGGAAGGCATATCCAAGAAGGAATATTGGCAACCGACGTTCGACGATGCTATGGATCTGTAAGTTATTCTCCGTCCTCTTTCCGGTCACTCGCTAAGGTGTTTCAGCATCGCAAAATTGCCGAACATCGCTGGACGCATATATCGTAATGTGTTTAGTGATGGCAAGGTTCCTGCAATAGACCTCGAAAAAGATTATTCGCATAACCTTGCGACTCTTCTCGGATTCGGGGATAATGAAGCATTTGTTGAGCTGCTTCGTCTATATATCACCATTCACAGGCACTTTTTTCAAGTTTTGTCCTGCATCTCTCGAACTTATCTCTGTCCACAGCGACCACGAAGGTGGAAATGTATCCGCTCATACAGGCAAACTTGTCGGATCGGCTTTGTCTGATCCTTTCCTCGCGTTCGGTGCCTCTTTGAATGGTTTAGCTGGACCCCTTCATGGACTCGCCAACCAAGAGGTTCTTATTTGGTTGCGTAAGATACAGTCAAAGATTGGGGAGAATGCCAGCGACGACGCCGTCAAAGAGTATGTGTGGTCAACACTCAAGGCTGGTCAAGTTGTTCCCGGTTACGGTCATGCCGTTCTCCGCAAGACGGATCCTCGTTACACAGCCCAGCGAGAGTTTGCATTGAAGCACTTACCTGATGATCCGCTCTTTAAACTTGTCGGCCAAGTCTATAACATCGTTCCGGGTATCCTTCTAGAGGTATGTGTTATTCTCAAGACTGTCGCACTGACGCTGAGAGGAATTTCAGGCTGGGAAGGCTAAAAATCCATGGCCAAATGTTGACGCACACTCAGGTGTCCTGTTAACACACTACGGTTTAACAGAAATGCAGTTCTACACGGTGTTGTTTGGTGTCTCCCGAGCCTTCGGAGTCGCTGCTCAACTAATATGGGATCGGGCATTGGGCGCCCGTAAGTCGTCGTGTCCTATTTACTTATTAAACGCTGACGGAAGTCTGGCAGCACTTGAACGACCCAAGTCATACTCTAGCGATGCCATCCAAAATATGTTTAAAGATAAACACTAGTCAATATTTACATGGAAGGGGTGAGGCGCTAGGCGCTGGTTAGCGGGAGGGCCGTTGTTGGCCGTCGCCACTATGGAAATAGAATACAGTCCATGCTCTCATGTCTGATTTTGAGAGGTTTAGGGCACCATTTTATGCGAAACGAAATGAAACGATTGCAGAAAAAATTTACCAAGGAACATTTGCAACTCCTAAGTCGTTCTTCGATCCCTTTGATTCATGGGGCCAAGGGCGATGACGCGGAATGAAATGCGTTACCTACACACAATGTGCGAATCGCCGAGTGCAACATGCCGGATGCAGCATTGAGGACATTCAATATTCAATCCTCGTAAGCGGGACCATCGTGCGTGTTGGACAGTCCATGGACCTGACTGGGCCAACTCGAGCATGAAGCAAGGTTTGCCACGTATGGTTGGTTGGTTTGAGGTGACGGTGAAGACCTCAATAGCGACTTGACCGCCATTCTCGGATGCACTGTTTGATGCGAACCGATATCCAAGTGTCGAAGCGTGCAGTTTAGTCAGTGAACGGACCGTGACTGAAGGGCGTACAGCGTGGATAAATGGTCGGTGAAACAAGAAACCAACTTATCGGATAAGCGAAGGTCGTACCATCTGATCGGGGTGGGCGGTATAATCATCGAGTTAGCAGATCGGCACCTTAGTGAGTTAGAGTCCAGACTAAAGTGAGATATTGGGCTGGCGGCTAGATAAGTATTACACTTCTTCACATGCTGGTCTGCAATAACTCATCAAATGAACAGGAGAAAATCTGTGATTCCAGTCAGAAAAATTAAACAATTGCTTCCAACTCTTATACAAATACCGCGGCTGTTTAATATCCCTGTGTCAAGGGGGAGTGATCAATCAGCATTCAACACCATAGTGTCGTGCTTCGGGGGGATCTATAGTAGCGGCGCAGTAGCTTCCGCGTCAACTCCTATACTGACCATGACACTTCTGTAATACGGCTTGAAGGTTTAATATATCCGAAAAGCAACTCTGTGAGTGGCCAGGGGCAACGCGGAGAGAGGCATGGCTTCCGGTTGAATTCCAGACCCAGAAAGTGAGCGCCTATGATACATATGACAAACATCGATCGCGCGTGCAGGAGATGATCGATGATCCTGCACCCGTGCATTCATGCCGGACGCCGTTTGAGCTGAATGGCAAGTGCTAGCAGCATCAATGGCAGTAGCTTTTCCCCGATGGTCAGCCTTATTCATGGGTGCTGATCGAGGTCGACTACTATTGACCACGTATTCCACCACGAGATCCTGGTTCAGATCGTACGAGTGCCCACGGAGATGGAAGTCATCGATTAAATGATGTGGCCATGGAAGTAGACATTGCAGCGGGTAGTTGATATGCAGGAAGCCATCCCACGAAAAGATCGGCTGCAGGCGATGTTGGGTTAGAACCAAGCCTGTGATAGGCACGTTCTTTGACAGATACTGGACAAATTCATAATAAAAACAAAGCAACCCAAGCGGTAGGCCGTATAACAGAATTGGGCCACCCGTTACCATCAAATCCGGGCGGCGAAGTAGCAAGATAACGCTTAAGCGATATGTCAAGCAGGAAGCCGAGCGGGCATGACTATTTCACTTTCTGTGACGGAGGCGAGGTAAGGGACGCACGGATCATACCATCCCGTGAGGAATGGAAGTATTTAAGCTGAGCCTTGGCCCGAGCCATCTGAAGCAGCAGTACTGGCTGAGTGGGTGGACGATCGGGCAAGACCCGAGCTTGGCCGTCGTGGTGAAGCTCGGATTCTCCGTTGCTGTAGTGCTTAAGGAAAGATGCGGAAGTGAAATGCTTCAGGAAGAACAGCCTCCGGCGGTGTCAGTCTGAAAGTTGTGAAAGGGCGTCGGATGCTACGGAAACGTGACCAGGGTGGGTCAGGCGGGCCTGCCACATTGTCAGTTACACAGGATGGGTGTACAGGACATGCATTGTGTGCGAATTTGGCCTTGCGCTGGAAACGCGCAGGGGGCGTGTCGAGCATCGGGTCTGATGCGAAGAAGATTTATGGGCGTCTGTGCGTCCCATGATTGCAATCTGGAGACCTGTCGATTTGAAGAAGACTGTATCGACCTCGTTGCTCACAGCCTTCAGACCATTAATGAGGTCCAGTTCACCGGCGAGCAATCACAGGTTCATCACGGAAGGTGCTGCAAGGCGGGAACCGTTGGGTCGCAGTTGTTTTGTGAGGAAACACCGAACACGTTTTTTGGCCGATGCGCTGAATGCGGGTTTGCGCCTGGCCCTCTGAGGCTGAGGCTATTTCTTTGACTGCCAGCACGCTGATTTTTATACACTCTGCAGTCGTGGAATGTCGCCCTCAGCTGCTGATCACCTCTTCGCTGGCGAGAAGGAGGCTCGAGTCACCACCACAATGGACGAGTCAGTTCATCCAAGACGCAGTGGTCAGTGTGCTTTTCCTTCCTTCGCCGTTCTTTAACACCATCCCAGGTTCTTCCCACTCAGATTCAGGCCATAGTTTCTCGTCTGCATCTTCCACAGAGGTCGGTGGTTTCCATGAATCGTCCTCTTAGTCGTGCATCTCACTCCTTTTGCAGATCTTAGGCACACCATTCGATATCGGCTCTCAGCGTTTCGAATACCCTTTCCCCAAAACCCAGGGTTCTCCAACCGAACCCTTCATACCGTTGTCATCCATGAACTCCTCTCCCCACATGCATCCACCCCATTGGCCGACACACTTTACCAAATCCTTTCCACTGTCATCTCCTCCCCTCTCTAGGATGAAAACTCATCCCAAGCTCAACCCGACGAAAGCACGCGTACCGCCGGTCCCCCCCGGTCTAGTGAAGAGGCGCAGTCGCTTCAACGCTAGCCTCCACTCTCAACTATCCGAAGAATCGAGTGATAAAAGTGATAGTGGTGAAGTGACGGTGCGCGGTGTGCCGGCCACTCGTTCTGTCACGAGCTCTTCGGACGAGACTCCACGACGTGCTGTATCGCCCCATCTCTTATCACACGTAGCATCCGGTCCTGCGGTCAATGCCGGGAATCCGCTGCAGGATAGCGAATCCTTGGATCATGCTGCTGCGGACGAATCCGCGCAGCAGGCTGCGCATCCAGGTCGATCGCAGAGACCAGTAAACTCACCAATCGTGAGTGCATCCGCTTCCACTCTGTGAAACCTGTGCGCGAAAGACTTCCTTACGGATTACTTGCCATATTCTATTCGCGTCACTTCGTGACCATTCACATTCATACGCTCGGAACTTCTGTCAGTTGCGCCAAGGTTCAGCGATCGCTCATGTTAATAACGAGAAGTTTTCCATTCGAACATACTGTCATCTCCTCTTCATACGTTGTGCGTTTTCACTCCTGTCCCTGTGCTATCGTGAAATGGTAATGTTAGGCCAGTACTTCAATGGGTTTGGAATTTACTTCTGGGGTTCCTGATGTCCTAAACAAGAGGACAATACGATTTTTTATCTGTGAGTCAGAAATCGATACATTGCCTGGTGCGAAAGTTATCTGACCCAGGTGTAGGTGTCCTTTCTTCATTTTTGGGGTTGGTCGTATCATATCACAACACACGTTTTCCTCATCCACTCCTTCATGAATGCAAGTATCTGTATCACGAAGAAGACCGTCACAAGCCAGGTCTTCTTATGCACGTCCGCTTCCGTCCAGTGTTTTATGATTTCACGCACATGCTTTCTGTGGGCTGTGATACCGTTCCCCTGTTGTTCGGCTCTCGGTGCTGCGAATACATAATTAATCTTTGCAACCACCCCTCCGATTGGGCACGGTTACCTTGATGTCTGCGTCGCTGTTGATCAGGGACGCTCCCTTCTCTCTACATGTGTATTTTTACCGTACGCAGCCAAAATGACATTCTTCGCATGTTCCATAGATGTATGTTGACTACATTCAGGGTATAAAGGCCGTGACGAGCGGTGAAATGGGGGCTTTGTTGTTGGGTGTCGGGAGCAGATAGACACCGCATTTTGCATTGCTACCCCACGACCACCGCACCCGGGGCACCCGGATGCTGTTAGGGCAGTGTCATACTATGATAAGACACCTGGACGATGCGACGAATAAAAGGAACTGGTTGTCATCGAGTTGACCTCACATCACAGTCGATCAGTAGCAAGCCATGTCTGAGAAGCACTCGAACAATCCCTACTATCAACAATCGGACGCGCCATCGCGGCAGGCAGAGTACTCTGCACCTCCACAGGGATCGTACCCAGCCCCCCCTGGTCCCCCGCCAGAGTATCTGAAGCTCCCCGATGGCTACCCTCCCCAGGGTTATGCACCATACCCACAGGGCACTTCCCAGTCCGCGGTAAGTTTCAATGAAATATACAGTTGACCACACTCTCTTACTTCACGGGGCGGACCCTCAGGCGTACAATCCTTCCCCACTGCCCCCAACTCACTTAGACCGGGCACCGTCACCCAATGGAATGGGAGGGGGCTTGTCCCTTGCATCATTTTTCGGAAACCAGGGGCCTCCGTCCTCGTGGCAACGTCCGGCCCCCGCCAACTTCCCATACAACCAATTCCCCCCGATGTGTCTGATCTCCAACGGAAAAGACTTGGCGAAAGGCTTCCCGGAACTCCCACCTCCCTGTCAGCTCGCCCCCCACCCGTTCGCCACTCACGATGTCACCGAAGAAGATTGGAAACGGCAAGTCAAGGCTATCTACATCTGCCCGCTGCTACAACGTACTAAACTCTTTACAGATTCCTGGCTGACGTGAAGAAGGGTGCTTCGCTGTCCGGTGCCCAACGTATCAAATCTAATGTCATCCCTCTTGTTGCTGGACTGAGTTTCGTCGGTACGGCCTTTCGCTAGCTAGCTGAAATCGTGCTATGTTGTGACACGGCGACTCCAGGTGGTCTGTTTATGACCCACGCGATTGAACAGAAGATGAAATCTAAGAATCGTACAGCTGCTGGAGACGTCGTTGATCACTGGAACCACGTTAGTTTCAATATTCGGATCTTGATCTTTGACTGAGCACTATGTCCTATGGCAGTACTTCTTTGGCCCTCGCAGGATGGAAGTCGTTCTCAGCCAGGGCTCCGAGCGTCTGAGTGGACGCGAAGGTCCTGCTCCGATGGCAGATCCTATGCAGCGACGTATGGCCAACGACCTCCGCCATCGCAGCCGTTCGTCCTCCTCCTCTTCTAGCTCGTCCGATTCAGAGGATGGCCATCACCATCATGGTGGGAATGCGCACGGCCACGGCCACAATGATTTCAGGGATCAACGACGGGCTCGGAGGGCGGAAAGAAGGGCTGCCAGAGATGAAAGGCGCGAGGAGAGGCGAGCAAGGAGAGACGAGAGACGCAACAGGAAGGCCAGGGGTGAACACCTAGAGCCATACCAGCTCCTCATCCTACCTGTATGATGGGTCAACGTCCGACAATGCCGGCGTTCTCACTGGGTCAGACTGCCTGTAGAACTACAGTTGTTGCTTGTCCTAACTGTGTTCTGTGCTATTTATTTATGTCACAATTGTTCTGCAATGCGCGTCTTGGAGTTCAGTCGATATAGATCATACATAAGCGGTATTATAATGCAACGCTATTCAATAACATGTCGCTGAGCTCACTGCTGGAAACGTCCTCAGCAGGATAGCTAGCAGTGAACTTAATCAGGTCTTCATAATAATCCTAGTATAAATTGCGTACCTCGTGTCTTCATACTGAAGAGAAAATGTGCATTCCTGGACTGAGGCCGACACAGATGTGATGCAATAGTACAAATCCGTATCCTGAAGGATGAAGCCCTTTCCGACGAGAGTTAGCGGCGACGCCAGCATATCACGGACGGTGGCATCGCTGAGTGGAATGCCGCGGGTACTGGTAGGTCTCTTCAATTGTGGAGGAGGGCGGGGTGGTACGAGAGCCGCCATTCTATCTTGCTCCGAGGCAGGGCGCTGGGGCTGAGACCTGCATCAGAGGCAAATTTAATTTGAACACATATACCTGTCATGAGAGCCCATCACCTAAGTTCGATTGTTCGAGCGTCGACTCGATCCATGATATCATGAGGAAGTTTTTTCATAGCTTCCATCTGATACAGCAAGAGGGTGTGGGCAGTCGTGCCGAGGAAGATATGGCTAATTTACATGTCACTCAGCTCATGCAACAAAAATAAAGAGAGAGCTTACTCCTCCAGGTTGGCAGCGGGAGAGCGTAGAGCACTCTCCAGGGCAGCAACATCATTCTCAGTAAGGTTTTGCAATGGGGTGTTGGCTGGGGGTATGCGGCCACTATTGATGAGTCGACCATGTGCTCGGGCTACTTCTTCAGAGTCTCTGCCTTCACCAGCTGCTTTGAAGTGTTCGCTCATTTTTTGCATGAAAAACGCGTTGCGTTGAGCCATTTGCTCGATATCGTCGTCGCTATAGGTTTCAGGCATGGTGGTGCACTGGCTGATGGTGACGAAAAAACAACGCAAGTGTTGGATACGGCGACTGCTTTTATACATAATAAAGACGTGCCACTTTTACGCCCTGCTAAAAGGGGGACGGCGCAGATTCAGTTGGTTTCCGGACTGCTGACTATGCATCCTGGCATATGAGTCTCTGCCATAAGGGTATACAGGTCGAGGGCCCATTGCTCCCATTAGCGCTGGCGGCGAGGCTGAGAAAGAGTGGGGAGAGAGTGCCGAGGGAAAGAAAACCAAGAAGGGGCGTTTGGTGGGTGCCGACGTAAATTCTCCGAACGAGTCTATCGCCGTATTTTTCACAAATTACGGGCGTTGAACATTTAGGGGTAGCTTGAAGTCCAATATTGAGTCCAATTACTTCGGCAATGCGGCGTAAGGATGAAGTCGATAGTGGGCGGGACGGGTTCTCACTCGTTGCAACCACAAAAAAATACTTCCGCAAGGGAAATTCCGAATTCCAGGGCTCGCCGGGTATGCCTCTCTCAATGTCCTGTTATCGGTGACCTCATGTCAATTAGTATGGCTTGTCCTGATTCAAGCAGCCCTCCAGACCACCGAAGGAAGAGTTGCGACGGCGGTCTCAATAATCCACGTTCCATGCGAAACACTACGGCTACAGTGCAACTACTATTGACTACAGTGTGGCCGACGTGCGGGCCGCACATAGTGCAGATATTAAGATATTTCCCTCGTTGATATTGCGGGTATGCCTGTTCAAAAGGTGTATAAGAGGGTAGTAGCTAAGTACCAGAAGTGAAGTAATGATGAGACGAGGGCGCGTCTTTCACGTGACCTAGCACCCTCTCTTGCAAGGCCCCCGCATACAGCGAGTCTCGTCGGGCCATGTCTGCACTCACGACGACCCCCAGAGGAAAAACGGTGCCCACAACACCTACCGCGACCCCCACCACCACCAGGATTGCAGGCTCCCATATTCTTCAGGCATCACCACATTACACGACTACTCGCAGGCACTCTTTGTATGGTACGGAAGATCGCGTCGTGGTCGATCCCGGTTCACGCATCTGGAAGGTCGGCTTCAGTGGCGAAGGAAGGCCCAGAGATGTCTTCTATTCCGATCCAATAAATGCGGAACCTCTGTGGGGATTAAGCCGCGCGAGCGACGCCGCAACTAGAGCTGAACAAGACCGGCTACTCGAAATCAATATCGAGAGGCGCATGCGCTCGGTGTTCCATGAGTGAGGACGGACTGAGACTCTCGCCGATGCTTTTCTGCTCAACAGAGGTCGGGGTAGGTCATTACTCACGGACCCCAAATCTCGCAAGGTGATTTTGGTAGAACATCCTTTACTCCCACTGCACATCAAAGAGATGTTTGCTCGCGTCTTGTTCGGTAACCTGCAGGTACGTCTGCTAATCTCATATCATCACGAGAGCGTCCTTGATGCCCTACGAGGTACCTTCAATATCGTTTGCCCCAAGTCATCTCCTATCTCTCTTGTCGGTTGGCCGCATCACCGGTTTGGTGATCGACTGTGGTCATCTCGAAACGGCTGTACTACCCGTACGTTCTCGTTCTGGATGATTTAAGCTGCTCATCCTGCTAGTACTCATTCTCTTGTGTAGATTTTCGCTGCTAGGCCACTGTTCCCACATTTACGGACTACGCCGTTGGCGGGTTCTCGCTTCACATCCCACCTTCGTGCCCTTTTACTTCTGTTCGGCAAATATGCACCTCCTCCGACGAATCTTACCGTCGTCAATCCCCCGCTTGCGAGCCGTCTTACACGTGTCCCGCAGGAGATTCTTACCCCCTTACTGGTCGAAGACATTAAAACTCGTTGCTGCTTCGTAAGCAGTGTATTGGAAGCAAGGCATGACATCCCGCCTTCGTCCCCGACGACATCCGTGTCGGAAGCCGACCTTCCCCCTGAAAGTGATGCTGCAGTGTCTGAATCGGAGTTCTCTCGCGCCTCTGCCTCCGATGTTCCAGAAAGTTTTGTATCCTCGCAGCCGGGAGCTTCATCGGATTCTGGGACAGGATCCGAAAGCTATCTCCAAGCTCTGGCCAACCTGTATACTCGGTACTCAAGCGCCACTGACGTTCGATTCCGCGTTGTGCCTCCAACCTCACAACAGATGGGCACCGGACGCGGCACCCTTATCGTGCCTGGATGGATCCGCGAACGGGCCGCCGAGGTTCTTTTTGAGGGCGGTGACGTCGATGAAGGCAGCGTCGCGGAGGTTATATTGGATGCTCTACTTAAGGTTCCTCCCTTAATATATGCCCAACTTTCACGCGACTTACATGTTTTGACAGGTGCCTATCGACCTGAGAACAACGATGGCATCTTCCATTCTCGTAACAGGGGGTACTGCGATGTTACCTGGTTTTATCCCGCGTCTGCATGTCGAACTCCTGCGCGCAATTGCACCTCCAGGACAGCCACAACAAAGTTCTCGTCATGGAAGACCAGCTCCGCCTCCCTATGATCGCTACGCAGAGCTCAGACCACTTATCCCACACTTTGCCATTCTGAATAACCCGGCGCCACAGATATCCGCGTCCTCCTCGACTCGCGCCAAGGCCAATGCTGGCAAGGCACCTGCATATACCCCTGCGTTAATGGCATGGGTTGGCGGCTCCTTGGCCGGGTACGTTCCGCTTCACTCTCGCAGGCGGTCATGACATGCTCATTTCGGATACTTTTACCTGCAGGGCCCTGAAGACGGGAGGAATGGAGATTACCAGGGAAAAGTGGGACGAGGCGTTTTCATCCCAGAACGATGACGATGAAATGGCTATCACGGCAGCTGATTCGGAGCAACTGCTGGAAAGCATAATTCCCGACTGGACAAGAATTCCGCTACCCGTCGGTGCGCTGTCCGCATCCGCTGTCTCCAAGCCCGCGTTAGCTCCTTCACCCCATGCACAAGCGATTGCAAGGGCTTGAGGTGAATGTCGTACAGCACGTTTTTGCTGTTAGGTTAGTAATAGTATATATATTTTACTCGATGGGATATGTACATGGTTTCTTCGTACATGAATACTTTAGTTATGGATCCACTCATGAGAGAATTGCTTTATAAACCGGAAAGAAAAGAACGGTGTCAACGAGAAAATATGTAAGAGGACCGAAAACGAACGAATCTGGTAGAAGTGCAAAAAAAGGTATGTATCCCAGAAGACGAAAAACCCAATCGCGCACACTGCAATGCGGAGTGGGACGTACTGATGATATTTACTCCTTGCTTCCTATGATACGCAAGAATAATTTAGTTCCAAACCGCATAACGGCTTGATCCCACTCTTCTTGGGATGCCACAAAATGAAGGGCGGCTTTCTTGTTGTCGGCCGATGATAACGAATCCGGGCGTTGGTATTGGGGAGTACCTCGTTCAGCGGTAGACTGCACCAAGACCGCGATAGCGAAGGATTCGGAAACTGGAGACTGCTCCTGCTGAACGAACTTGTCATAAATCTTCTGGCGAAGGTCTGTAAATAGCAACGTGCGAGGAACACGCAGCATTATTATACTCTCCTCGTGTACTGCCTTAATGGTGAGTATTGTACCCTCGTGGCTAGACGCGGTCGAATGGCTAGAAACGGAATGCGCCAACGAGGAGCGCCGACCAGAACGCCTGTAAGGGACGCTCTGAGAGAGCTGGAACGCGTCACCTCTAGGTGTATTGAGAGTGGTGTTCGGGGATGGGGATTGTGGCGGAATTGAATCTACATGTCACACATGCAACAATGAGCACCAGTGTGCATAAAATAACGATGAAACGTGCCGTAGAAATAAGCGTCCAGTAAATCATCCCCCTGTTCGGAATCATCATACTCTACCCACGGCTCATCGTCCGCGAGGATAAAGTCGCCTCCGGGGAATGATATCATCTTTCGGCGTTCAACGGAGGGGAAGCGTGAAGAACGGGGCATCACGGCATCCACGGCAGTTCCTGGCATAACCGACGATGCCACGCTACACATCGAGACTCTTGGGCGATGCTTGCCTTCGGGGTTGGGAGTTGGCAGTGTATAGTCGACCCCGAGTTCCTCGAGGTACGTCGTTGCCCTGGAAGTCAACGTGGAGTGTGTCGTCTGCCACGAATTTCTCGGGTACCCATTTGTAGGCGCTACGAAGTGTCGGCATGAGTTGTATATGTGAAATGTGTAGTATCAGTCTACTCACGCTGACTGCCAGACTGGTGCTCCCCAAACTCAGATAGAGATTCAAAGCCACGAGGAAGCGATCCGTATATCCTCGCGTTGCGGTGTGCTCCACTGGTAGATCCAGCCCTCCTCCGCGAACTCGTGCTCTTTTCACCCGATTTTCTAACATACCCTGGTGGCAGTTCGCGACCTTCCGGCAACGATTCCAACAACGACGTTGCTCTCTCTGGGATAGCCGCCTCCGGAACATGTCCAAACCTGACTGGTACCTCCTGGGTCGCGACTACGGTCCGACGGGAAGCAAGAGAAAGTTGACGGGGCGCAGATATGGGTGTGGATGGCAAAGACGGTGACGTAGGTGAATTATTAGACGAGGTACTGGACCATGGGATACTTTCTGAGGATTGCGCATGAGCCACGGCCCTTCGCAGAGCCGGTCCATTGACGGAACTTCCAGAGGACGAAGAATCGGAAACAATAGAGGATCGCCGAAGGGATTTCTGCGGTGATGCCTTTTTACTAGGAGAATGAAGAATATCTGAAAGGGATGGGCTCGAAGCGGAGAAATACACCGAAACTGAACCGCTTGTCATCGTCTCGAGATCTCCTTGTCTTTTCGCCAGGTCGTAATCTCTTCTCCAGAAACCAAAGAAGTCCGTGAAAGTACGGGTTTCTCTCAACTCCCTAATGAGTGCTGGCATGTCCTCATCGAAAAAGGCAGTAATCATTGCCTTGAATTCCGATTGTCGCTGTTGAATAGTGGCCTGGCTGGCACGAAAGAGGGTCGCCTTCTTGGTCAACTTTGGTATGTGTTGGTGAATGTCTTGTGCTACAGAGTGCGGGTCTGGCCCTGGTGGGAGAGACTCGAACGAAGCGGCTTGGTCCCCATGTACATAAACGCCATTTTTCTTGATGCCCTTTCCCGCAGCGAGACGATTTCGTTTCTCCCTTGCCATACGCGAATATTCATTTTCGAGTGTCTCCTGAAAAAACAGACAATCCTCCCACTTTCTCCAAATTACGTACCCAAGGGAACCGCTGTTGCGAGTGGATACGGAAATTCCGTCATCCGTGATTGGGTACACACGAAGGCCATAGCTATGGCTGCCACCTATGGGCGAGGTTAGTATCCTCGAACATCGATGGAGTGTATGTATGTGCCACCTTGTTTTTCAGGTGGAAGCAGCTCCACGTAGAAACGTGGAGGCGCACTGCGGTAGACGGCTCGTTTCCAACCCTGGGTGAAACTAATTTGAACGGGGGAAATTCCATACAAACGACAGTGTAGCGCACCTCTGGAGAAATTGGGCCGCCTGTTGCACCAGCACCAGTCTACGGAAGCCAGCGTCATTGGGCTTACAGAGTGCAGCCGAATTAGTACTACTTACTGGGAAATTCATCCTTGAGCAAGGTGTCAAGGTAGAGACTGGCTTGGCCTGAATCGGGAGACACGAATATGTCAGCGAGTCCGTGAATTCTACCAGACGGAGAAACACACTGTAGAGGGGGTGTCTGGAGAAAGACGAGTGCAGCCGTGCGTAGATGATGTCTCTTCTCAGGGAACGTGCGCGTTGTAGAGGGTGATGGCGCGCGTGTTAAAAGCGAAGGTCCACCGAGAAGTTTCTACCGGATCTACGATGAGAGCATGGAAATATAGCTGACGAAGTGGCGATACGCACAACCGGGAACGGAATGTCTGTAAGCCAGCTCGAAACTAGACAAACTGCGTGATTTGTGAGACACAGTGGGAAGGAGAGAGAGAGTGCGTGCGTGTGAGGGGAGTAATAAGAAGATAATGTGAGGATGGCCACGAGCCCGATACCTTTTTTTGCAGGACATGCCAGCTTTCATATTGTTCTCCTGCCAGACTCACGCCAGGAGGGACCCGCCCGTAATTGTGATTTCCGAATACGGCATGGCACGTGAGACAGCCCGGATATATTCCAGCCAACACAATAAGACAGTCGCACAGAACAGAGCTTCCCCCCATAAACTATCGGTTGACTCCGTCGCAGCCTTGAGCCTCGTGTGTCGTATTCTTCTTCTATTGCGGTGGACTCTGAGTTCAGCTTTGCCTAACAAGACATATCTAGGTTATTATATACGAGTGTCATTGTACCTAGATCATCGTATCTGCGTACATGATTAGATCTAGGAGGCGTCGAGGGACGCGTCAAAATGCCATTGCTCGTGATTGTTATCGTGCGTACGCGAAGTAGACGATGACACGGAGCATTCGCAATACGTTCCTCATCGACATCACCGAGTCCGACGTCTCGGGCACCGCGTGTGGTCGAACACAAATGATAAGTACCCAAACCAAGTATCAGATCGCAGTCCACCACCTGTGAACGAGCCGGCTAGAGGCACCTACTTCCCTCACCTCGTGCATGCGAGAAGCCGGTCAGTCAGAACCCAACAACCGTTTCGAGGTTTCATCTCCGATTTCTCGAGCACGCGTCCTACCTTCCTTCAACCTCTCCAATCCATTTTTGATACTTTCAATGTGAACTCGGATAGGCACTTTCCCACCAATGATACCGGGAGCAGCCACGCGATCCCGCAAGTCCTCGAGATCGTCGCTCATCGCATGCAGTGTCTGCAGTGCCGCTGTAACGTGGGCCCTTGCTTGCTTCCGATAAACGCCCAAGTCATTGAGTAATGCCAGCCTGTCATCGTACTCCCGTATTTTTTGTTTGTTTCCACCAAGCTTCGTCCAGAGCTCGCCAAGGGCACGATCCTTTTCGGTGCTCATATGTTTATCTTCGCGAGCGATCATGTCGTGAAGTGACGCAATGTCCACCTCCATTTGGTCCAGATTTTGTCCTGAAACTTCTGCTTCGACGATGAGACGAGCGATAGACTGTTCAGAATGATCCATCGCAAGTGCAAATGCCCCTTGTATGATTTCGTCGGCCGTTGGTCCTATCTTGATCGGAACTATAGCCTGGAGGACCGGCGAAGCCGCCTTGGTAGGCGCCTCCTCGATGGTGGTCATCGCGTAATTATTCAGTGCCATCACTCTGAATGCCCCAGGTCAAACGTTCATTATCACGAAACAAAACATCAACAACACGTACTCATCGACTGCGCCAGCTACTTTGGCATTCAGTTTCGTCAGTCCCCGCGCAGTTCTCTTTGCATCCATAGAAATAGTCGATAGTAGTTCGGCGACACTGTCTCTGGATTTAAGGTCACTGTATCGCACGAGTGTCGAAAGATCCCGGGTCGCCATCTCAGCCTTGAGGACTTCAATGGACAGAGCCGAACCACCGACAGACTCCCCAACCAACTGGTCAAACATGGAGCCCTGGGCCTTCATTAGACCATGGAAGTCAGACCATTGAGGTTGAGGAGGGGTTAGGGGCACCGGGGCGCACAACGCGCTCTTCGACATCCCGGGAATGAAGCAAAGTGGGGACAGAGCGGTTCGCAGAACATTGGTCATGCGAGAGACCAAGAGCGCAAAAATCCACAAGCACAGAAAAATGGACAAGGGTCGGCGCATATATCTGATGGCGACACTGACTACGTCGAAAACATACCACACGGAAAACCGGGCGCCAGCTGCCATAGCGTCTTCTAGTTCCCCCTTATTTATGATAGGGGCTCGCTGACCCTTCGGCTTTGCAGCAAGACTCTTGGGCCTATTAGCAGTTGCTGCAGCTACATGTTTGGCACCTCGCCGACGCCTTCTTGGCGTGGACCCTAAGCTTGCGTTACTGAAGTGGAGTTGCTCAGGGGTGCTCCCGGAATCAGCGACATCTTCCCAGTCGCTGAGAAGAATCTGAAGAACATGAGCCTCCACCGCAGCCCGCAACCTAGGGAGTGCGCACCTCGGCTGCAATAGTATCCTCAACCTTCGGCTGAGTGGGTTTCGGAGATGGCATGGGGAGTCTAATCGCAACGTTTGACCACGCACTCTTCTCGTTAAAAAACTCCTTTTCTTCTTCGACGCAAATCACTGTAAACTGGAGGCGAAACAAGCAGGGCAAGGCCAGTGGTGGTTGCCTGGGCCCGTACTCGGCAGAGCACCGGAACCACGATGCACATACCCGTGCTACGCGATCACGTGATACAATGTGCTACACATATCATAGGTAGGTTACTTTTGGGCTGTGGATACTTACAGACTCATCTCCACATCAGAATCAGAATCATGGACGTCTTCCCAATCTTCGCCATTCTCCTCCTCATCAGGCGGGGATGGATGAATACCAAGCCCTTCCAACGTCGTGATCAACTCTTGCACATGTTCCATCAGGGGTTCATCTGGGAACCCTTGGGATGAACAGAGCTGCCAAAAGCCGCCAGTGAAACGGCCTACAACGCTTGAAAGTACAGGGAAAACGGCTTACCATTCGACATGTCTCCAAACAATCTCGCGAATCTTTTGCCATGTCCTGCCACTCCAGCTGTTCCCCGTCCTCTCCTAGACCCGGAATAACAGTCATGTCCCCATCTTTCCGCTTTTCTGCCACCAAAAACCACGACCACCCCATCAAATACCACGCCTCTACATTGGCGTCATCGGTAGCAAGCACGCCTTCGAGTAGGGATAGCGCGTCGGAGTAGGCACCGCACTCCAATAATAATTTTGCGCGCGCAACTCGAACGGGTATAGGCAAAGCGTTTAAAAGCATGGACTTGTGAGTCTGGGGGTCCGTACTAGTAAGATCTGGCGATGGGAAGGTACGAAGAGCATGTAATGCCTCTTCAGGTTTCTCCTGTGAGAGACGAACGCTAGCGAGGGTCTGTAACGTCTCTAAGTTTTGAGGGTCGATTTCGAGTGCGCGAGAGAGTAAAGTATCACACGTAGGGGATGCCGCTGGATCAAAGCTGGTACAACAACAGAATTAGCTTCACCGACAAATGCGACGCGATGACCGAGTGCACCATAGATCGTGTGCTGGATCCATCCAAAGCTCTATCATTCCCAAGTATGCACGGACAATGTTACTTTTAGTCTCGTCATCGTCGTCGTCATCCGTGGTTGAGACTATAGGTGATTTACCCTTGAGCTGCGCGTGAAGAAGGTCGATGGCGGTCTGATAGTAAGACAAGGCAGCTTGGGGGTCGTCATCGGACAGCTGTGCAAGGTGAAGGTACGCTGATGGAGGTGGTGGAGACGGTGCATCCGGGTGTGGGGGCACCAAGCTCAAAAACATCTACCGTGCAGGAATGTAAGCGAGGACTTCGATTGAGAGGTCGGTGGGCGGCCTTACCTCCCTTGCTGCATCCACTTCCGCCAGTTCTAGCAAAACGACGCCCATCATTTCTTTAGCCTGATTTTTCTCGACGGCAGTGCCATCTTCCCTGGAGAGTATGCGCTCTATGAATTTGCGAGCGAGTGGATAGTCGCATTGTACGATGAGATCTTGTGCCTTCGCGACAAGCGATGCGATGGGCGGCAGCGAGGACGACGCTGGCTGGGACGTCGACCTGAGTTGCCGCTGTTTTGGTCGTGTTCGACCCATTTTTTGGCAGATATGACCAACGAAATTTCAGAGTAGGTCTTCTAATCTATAAAGATGCCTACAGACATGTGTGTTTTGGTGACACAATAGACTTCAAGCTTCAACTCCGAAATCCGACCCGACCACACGTCAGGGCCAAGTAAAGTACTCCAACTAGCTGGCAGTTACTACCAGGGAACTGCAAGAAGATCGACTATAGTCACTCCCAAACAAACCCTCGCCCGTGATGTTCTCCTTTCTGTGAGTACTATGCTGCATCGCAGTGAGCAGATCTGAGCGAGCGCGTTCAGCAACGCTCCAACAGACGCCAAGGCGCCCAATTTCTACCCCGTCACAGAGAGACCAGATCTTTTTGGGGAACTCGAAACGAAAGACTTGGAATGGACGTGTGCCGGTGGATTCGTGACAGAGACCCAAATCTTCTACCATTTCCTAGAAGATGAGACGATGATCATGTGCCAAGTGATCCATTCATCCATCGGGTCAGTTCCGTGAATGATTTCCCCGTGTCCCTACCTGTGAATGACATGCCGCCAAAAAGACTATGGTACCCGACCGTTCAATTCACCTGCAAAATCTATAATCCCAAAACTAAGGAGACGATCTGGCGCTCGATCAACGTCTCCAATTTCACCACGTCCCCTCCTGGCCTCGACAAGCGTTCGTGCAAGGCGGACCAGTTTTCAATCACTTGCAAACCTGCTGCAGATCCGTCCCATCCGGAAATGTACGCTATCCGGGCCCACTTGTCTGATGACTTGCAAGTATCCCTAGATGTCTCGCGTCCAACCCTTGTGCCGGGGTTTAAAGTTGGCACCGGTCCAAGTGGTGGGTTCTCGTACTTTGGTCCAAACAAGGACAAGCCAGAGGGTTATGTTGTGCATCGCTTCTGGCCACGTACCGCTGCGAGTGGACATTTCATTCACAAGGGTAGAGCAGTCGAAGCGAAGGGCGTAGGAATGATGGTTCACGCCATCCAAGGAATGCGTCCCAACCTGGTCGCATCCAGATGGAACTTTGCAAACTTCCAAAGCAATGCTTATGGAGGTGTTTCCGCTGTTCAGATGGAATTCACTACTTTAGAGACACATGGCCGCCACGGGCCGGGATCTGGAGGGGTCACGGTAAACGTCGGATCGCTTGTCCTGGGCGGGAAATTAGCGGTTGTCACTGCGGAAACTAAATGGCCTGATGAAAAGCAGTCGGAAGGGGTCGAGGTCATCTCTCGCGCCTTCCATCTTAACCCCGTCCACGATCCCGAAACGGGGTACAAACAACCATCTGCTTTAGCCTTCCAGTGGACAGGTCCGTCTTTGCTAGGACACTGCCCAGGGAAAGTTTCCGCCACACTCAAGGTTGATGTTGGAGATCCCACCGCACCAAAAGGACTCGTGGAAAAGGTCGACGTTTTGGCTGAAATCCCCTACGTCATCAAGACAGTGGTGAACTACGTCGCTGGAACTAAGCCATATATTTACCAGGTGGGTCTTCAAGCCTATCAATGTGTTTTTCCGTGACACATGCCATCCAGTGGCAAAACCATGCCAAACTTATCGTCCGTGGACCGGATTCTCTCATCCCGGGCTTATCAGATGGTTTGGAGGTGGAAGGACTTCTCTTTAATGAAGCCTCTTTCATCTCTTAACGGCAGTGAGGTGAGATCACCTGGGGTTACAGTTACATACTTCCACCAGTATGGAATACGATGTGGCGGAACAACAGCAAACGTGTACAACAGGATGCAGAACATATTGCTATAGCTAGTTTGGTTAGTTTACAACATGAAAGTTCGTTATCAAAGCTCCAAGAGTGAATTCAAGACTTTCTCATAATTGTCGTATCAGGCGTTCTCTCCCGGTGGAGCGGCTGATAAACCAGCAGGGGAAATCGACGGGGTGTCTTTAACCCTGTTTAAAATGACAGAAGGTTCGAGTGGACAGAATACTCACATAGAGATCCCGGTAGTGAACTTGCGTTCGACAGGGATCTCCTTGCCGTACGCGTCCTTCGCTTTCGTTATATGGAATGTTGCGAGCATAGAAACGATCGCCACCCATAGAAACGCCTCGGCTGCAAAGCGACCAGGACCTACCAACGCAACTCGGGATATACATATGTAGAGGTGTAAGCGCGCAGGCACACTTACATGTACGTCTTCCGAGACCGAAAATTGGATCGCTGGATGTGGCTGGATTATTGATGAACTCGCCATCCCCATTCATGAACCTCTCTGGCTTGAATTCCTCTGGATCATCAAACTTCGTTGCGTCACGACTCATAGCCCTGTTCAACAGGGTTCAAATGGATACTTTAGACTCGGTCAGGGTCGACGGTTCACCTGCTTACCACACGTTAATAATGACCAAGGCACCTACGGAGCATGTGAGCCAGGACAGTGTCTATAACCCCTCTATGTCCTTACCTTTGGGTATATAGTAACCTTCATAAACATCATCGACGGTCGTCGCGTGCGGAATTCCTGTAAGAACAATTACTTAACGTGAAGGTAATCAGGCCAAACCTACGCCCACCCAGTGGTGTGACCGGGCTCCACCTTAACAACTCCCGTAGGATGGCGTCAACATATGGGAGAGATGACCTGTCATCAAAACTAGGGAGTTTTTCGGTTCCAATGACCCGATCTATCTCTGCATGCGCTTTCGCCTGGACATCGGGGTAGAGAAGCATGGCAAGAACGAACGAATGTAACAAGGAAGAACTCTACAGGAGAGCCACGTCGATGAATCAGTGGCAGCTACGGGTGATGATGAGGTGGACCCAACTGTTTCGGACCCAGCTTTCAGCGCTGCATCAGCGGCAAATTAAGCAGACATACGGAGAATCACCCGCCTACCAATGAAGACCGTCGCGGCGGAGGCTTTGATGGCGTATTCTTGTATATCGTAATCGACTTTTTCATCGGTTTGAGACAGACAGTCTGCCACCATAGACGGTGGAGCGTTGCCTGACATCTTTCGGGGGTGTTAGTGGGGGTAATACCCGCAGAACGACCGATCAACGTACGACATCTCGTTTCGTTAGTTCGAATGGTTCATTAAGGACTTGGGTTGCCAATTGACGTGAATATGCTGCCTGGCGCTTAAACCCAGCTCCGGGAAACCAGTCAGGCAGATGTTGGACTAACAGAGACATCATCTCCGTGAAATGGGATGAGCTAAATGTGTACGTACGAAAGGGGAAAGCGACTAGTATCGCCGCATTTTCTGGTGAAAGGGCTTTCGTCAGAAGGTCGATAAGCTTTCTGACCGTCCCAACAATGGGGTCACTCCTCATGTCCACTTCGTAGCCGTAAGCTAGCGCCATGATGTTAGAGGCGACGAAACTTGACAAAGGTCAATGATTTCAGAAATGGATTGATTGCCAATCACGCACTGCTTGAGATGCATATTGAAATCTGCTGGTGCTTCCAGAAGATTGATGAGAAGTCGTTGGGCCCTTGAGAAGTAGACTTCTCGGTAACGGAGATCAGACTCCGCTCGCAGCGCTTGATGGAAGAGTTTCCTGTGGAGTCTCCATTCATCGCCATATCGAAGAGATACTGTACTGAAATCCATTCCGAACCTAGCATTTTGCAAGTGTAAGTTCCTGGGTATGAGAAGCAAAGGGACGGAAGACGGACAAGGAATTAGTGGGAATGACAGGCCGATCAGAATATATCGAGGACCTCTGGTCCAGAAGTTTGCGGGCGACCTTCTCCGAGTTCAGGACGATGAAATTCTGCCCAAGTAGGTGCACATATAGCAAGTCGCCTTAACACGAGTGAGTAGGTGGATGAGTTTGTGAGGTATGGGGAGGCATCACCATACTTCTTCCCCCACTCAGTATATGATAGCCATGGTTCAGCAGTGTTCAGGCTGAGGAGGTTTCCGACGAAGGGGAGAGCTCTAGGACCCGGGGGGAAGGGTAACCCATTGACCTTTGGCTTCCTGAGAGTGATATACAGACAAAAGAGGAGTAAGAGAGCAATGCACACGTCCAAGAGTACTCGAGAACGAAGGATTTCTCCAATCTGGACCGGGGAGAGAGCACCCACAGCGGTCAAAGATAGAAGGGCCATTCCCTCTGACTCCGGTACAGTGTGATCCTTCGTGCCGGAGAGGGGCGTGGCTTTTAACCAGCGAGCTGATTATGATTTCATAGTGGCAACCCGAATGCAGCCGGTAAGGATCTTTCCAAGATCAGAAAAAGGGATCGAAAGGTCTAGATAAAACATCGTGCCAGTCTTATTCGCATTCGGAATGCCCATCTGGAGCAAGAGTGGTGAGGACATGTGTAAATGAATATGCCCCGCACGCGGTTACCGGCGTGTTGACGCCCGTTCCCATCTCTGGACGGCTGGCGCTTGGATACAGTGCATGGCTTCGATTTTCCGACGTACCTCTGTTGGTATGCATATCTCCGATTCCCCTTTGCTGTCTTGCTGGTTCGGAACTTTCGTTCATCCCACACTCCCACCGCTCCACGTCTCATGTCTTGCGGTTGGACGTGACCCGTGACCCGTCGGCGCGAGGGTACAAGGTCCGGCACTGAGTACTATTGAGTGTCCGGCAGAGACAAGTTTGCAGTCGCTAGCCTAGGAGCAGGGTATTGCGGCCATGACAGGCCGTGCAAGGACTCTGGGTATGACGGTCAATGTCCACGTCATGCAAATCCCACAGTCGTGGCACAGTCGCAATTGAATGGAATTACAATAATAACTCGATAGGCACCTCGAGCGCCCCCTCCTCCTTGACAACTTCCAAGATCTGTTTTCGATCTGCTTATCAATTAACGTACTGAACAGAGTTCCTACCACGGTTGAAGTACTTATGGTCTGCAAAACGCGACATTAGGGCCATGCCGTTATTGGAAGCTGCCGCACCGCAAGTGCTATTGTTTTGGGCAGTTCAGTGTGGGAGGCCCAACGTCGCAGACTATTACACTGCGATGTGCTTTCCCAATAGTGGCATAGGGTGAGAAACGGAAGGACGCAATTGACGCCGCGGCAGCCAAAGGTTGCTAAGACCCTCCTATCTGAACTTCGAATTCACTTCTGACGAAAAAATCGATGGTGTAAAGACGTGGCAGCTCACATCACAATAGAGTTCTTGAAGTAAATGTTGCGGTATGCTTGCATAGCTGAAATTGCAACAAGGCAGAGTTATCCACGAAAATGTGGGACGTCATTCATTGAGCCACTTACTGTAAACGCTGCCAAATTAACGACTTGCCTAACCACGTCCGAACTCGCAGAAACTGACTTTCCCTTTGTTCTTTGGTGAGGAAGTTAAGAGTAAACTTTCTACTACGTTTAGGAAAGTCGCCCTTGATATTCGAGGTCGGTGGGGAGTCTTTGCCTGAGGTGACAGACGCTGACGCACTTCATGTGGCCTTGTACTAACAGGGAGTGATAAAGATCAGAATACCGCTACCTACCTACCAACCCCGTCCTCGGAATATCCCTACGTCCAACCCAAAGTCGGCGAGGCGGAGAAAACGTCCATCTACTACAAAGAAAAACACAAGTGCACCTTACTAATCTTTAGGGGGTGGCGGTAAGTGCCACAGATTTTGCCTTGTTCCGAAGCACACAAGACATTCACCGTGATCATGTCGAAGCGCACAGCTGGCATGGCGTGCGAACTTTTCAGAGAAAGTTCTACACCGAGAGCCTGGATAATAGATAACGGGGTCCCGCCAACACGCTTCGGTACCGGTGTATTATGCCTGGGTGCTCTTCGTCAGACGTTTTCTAACAACGCATGGAGAAATTCCCTGATGACTTATGTGAGCCACCCCACGCCACATGCTTCTGACATCGGACATGCCGCTGCGCAGAGTGATTGCTGACCTTGCTGCTTGCAGAAATTAGCTCCAAACGTACGCGGTGACATGCACAGGACTCACCATCACCATTATGCTCCGCCTGATGACGAATATCCAACAGCATTCGTTATCTCCATTGATCTCTGTGAAGCGTTCGTAAGCAGCAACCTCTTTGTATGGTCTCTCTGACCAGGCTCGGTATTGAGTCATACGTTCAGAGGCAAGCGGAAATCATCCCGGCTGGCGTTAACCTCCCAGACTTTAAATATGCGGAGGGTGTGGCTTACGTCGAACTTATTGTGGAATCCAACGTCAAGGAACCTGCAGGCAGGCTACCTATAGATCTTCCCATTCAGGCTGCCTAACGATTCCGCAACAACGGCAAAGTAATATTCACTCTTGTGTGCATGGCACGTATGTTTTACAACGAACTTGAGCTTATCTTGCAAACCATACGAATTGATTCCGTCTTTTGCCCATCACCACTTTGAATATGGCAGGAATTTTCCACTACGATACAACCGTCAGAAGGACTGAACAGCATTACTGAACGTCCCTCACTCACTCAAATGTAAGAACTACACGGTCACCCTTAGGATCAGGCTTCTTGTCCACACGAACCTTGCAGTCGATCATAGACATGATGCCGTCGCCGAACTATCAATTTTTCAGTTCCAGTTTCGTGGGATTACAACGAGGATTACCTTCTCGTGAATAATGGCCTAACACCGGCTTTAGACGATTTCATCGACTTTTAGAGTGCATCTGCTCACCTTGATCGCATGTCCATACACCAGAACGCCCTGTGTTCGTATACTCAGAAGGATAAGTTCTACTGTCATTGGCAACAGACCTCGTATAAGCGATAAAGAACAGGGTCTGTCGGTGGCATCGGCCCCAAACCACGGTTGGGCCACCAGTGGGTGCCAATATTACTTTGAATGTTCACAGGAGGAATATCGAGGACCCTGGCAAGTGCTTCTATCTCTTCCGTGGCTAGTTTTGCCTAAGATCGGTCAGCTTCCACTATCACATGGCTGCAACTGTCAGATACCTGGCCGTAGAACGCCGCGGCAACCCAAACCTCATCTCTGCCAATCGCCTTAGCCACCTCGTCAAATGTCAACCCTTGAGCGAAGGGTTCAGTATCAACATGACCATACTCGTCACTGGCTGACCTTTCCTCGCCTTGGCCTCGAACAGTGCCACACTAATAGGGGGAAGATCGGAGTATGGCTTGCTGTTGGATGGAACAGACTAAACGCGCGCATCGTCAATCGAGTTTCAGGCAAGGTCTCGTTCTTATAACACTGACCGCAGTTTGGGACATCGTTGCAGGTAGGAAGATGCGATGAATTCCAGGGAATGCATATCTTTCAGGATAAGCTTAGCTCCTGGCACGTGACTGAAGATGTCATTCCCGCAACTCCTCCCTCACCCGAGCGTCCTGGAGTGTAATTACGCTGGGCAATTTTGGCGTTTGAACGTGTGTATTGAAACATGTCCTACTGGTACTCGGGATAATACTGAAGTGACAATGAATGGAAGAACGGCTGACCTTGCCAATGCATATTTGGCGTGTTGCCCGTTTTAACCTCATCAACATTTCCGGTTCTCCTTCAAGCATCCTTGCGCCGGTCCGGTATAGTTGTGAGTCTGAAGCGAGCGTTGCGCTCCTGGACATTTGTGTGCTACTTTCAGAATGTCCGATAAACTATGATCTAGGATCCTCAGCCCCGTTCTCAGTGGATACTGGTTTCCACACGTCTCTTGTCGCGTGCATCAGTTCGTACAACTGGCCCAATTGTTCCGCAGACATCTAAACCATTTACATAGGCGGGTTCGACAATTCCGGACTCACCACAAACAGGACGAGAGAGACGTACTTTTTCGAAGATTGTGGGATCGAGCTTCTTGAAATTATTCGCGTTTGAGTCCCGTGGCAGCTCGTCCAAGTACCTCCTCCACTGCGTGAGGAAGCCCATAACGTGTATGGGGTTAGTGACTATCCTGTGACGTCGAAATTCTGTTCCTATGAGCGCGGTGAGGGTAAACGGTTGTATAGAGATCCCTCGCCTGCCTTGACATACTCGTCCCCGAGAGAACGCATTTCCCTGGGAAGATTTCTGTGTGCCCGCAATAGTCTGCGGTAAAGGCTTATCTGTGGGTAAACAAATCTTCGCTGTACTGCAAGAGCTGGACAAGACGTACGGTATCGGCGGGTATAAGGTCGCACTCGCCCTCCGGAGGTCCACTGAGGGTCCAGTGGCAGGAACTTCCGCGAGCAGCCTGCAACTCCTCTGCATTTAGCGATTTTGGGTCGAAGATTGGACTCTGCCCGTGCGAATCGAGGACGTATAGCTATGCGATGTTCGGGGACTTGAGATGTGCAGGTCGGTTTGAAGTCCGGGTCTGCCACAAACGGGGAGCTGCATCACGTGCAAGCCTGTTTTATAGCCCCTAATCAGTACCGCCAACTCAGTACGACTACATGACGAAGACGTCCCAGCCCTTCCAAATCACATACGGGCCAATCAAAGATGTGCCAACGTTCATGAGAGAGTTGACACGAAGATGTCTCAGGCGTTCATATCGATATAATCAACAAAGGGACGAGTATGATAGGGTACGGAAATTGGGACGTGCACGGGGGCTGGTCGTCACGCTGATATAGCTTGGCATGGCCTGATGATATCTTCGAGGTCGAACAAAGAGAAATCCGCCCGACTCCGTGTTATATTTGCGTCTCAGACGTCCTCTGCGAATGAGAGGAGACTCTTCCCCTCACGCTTCGATTTCTTTTTCGGAATTTTCTTCCGCTGGCTGCCCCCATCGTCACTCTCATTATCGTCTGTTACGATCTTCCTTTTGGCCTTACTCGCGGTCGAACTGGACTTTTCCTTAGAGGACGAGAAAGATAAGCTAGCTGTGTTTTTCGCTTTTTCGGGTGGTGTATCTTCCGTGGGCTGTTCTTTATCCTTCGATTTCGACGTTTCCGCGCTTGTCGGCAGTAGGGGCAGGCCCTTCACTTCGAAGATCGACAGGTGAGATGACAAAGGCCAGGAGCAGGCGTAGGGCGACAATCACGAACCTTTCCTCCTTTCGTTCTCTGCCTCCGTCGCAGTGAGATGTTTCCCTTCCTTCAGCACGACAACCTGGGGTCTTTCGTCATCGTCATCCTCGCTTGCGCTTCCCCGCTCGTTACTGGGCCGTTCTGGTATGTCTGGCCGAACAGGAATCGGCGGTCGACCTGAGCCGTCGTCGTAGAACTGGGGCTCGTCATCGTCCTCGGCTTGACCTCCTTGGACTCTGTTCTGTAATCTTTGGAGAAAAGCAGGAGTTCGAGACTGGTACTGTAAACGAGAAGAGAGCTGATATCTGCCAAGTTCCTTGGGGGGAGCCATTCGAATGATAGTAGCACAGCAGTAGCCAGTATTGGACGCTGTTTCCACGGGCGCTCAAACGCTCATGACATCGAGTTGGGTGTCAACCAAGGGAACCTGTTATTACACACATTGGCAAGGAATATGTCACCAACGCTAAATGAACTGGACGACTATGCTCTCATCTGGATCTTCTCCGCACTCTCAATTCCAGACATTCAAGCTCTCAGAAGGGTGAGCTTGTTCCTCCTAGTCTGCACCGTACGCGTGGGCTGAGTACTGTCTAATGATTGAGGTTTGCCGACGATTACGGTACATATCCGTGCAACATGCCGTCTGGCTGAACGCATGCAGGACCCACGTCCTACAGGAGAATATACCGTTCCCCAGCCGTCAACTCTGTTCCCTGTCTTCCAGGGAATTGGAGCGACTTACGATCCGTGCATACGATCTAGGCCTGAACTGGAGAGCTCCGGACACTCGGTTACGTCTCCTCCAAACTGTTCCCGGTAATACTGGCGCCATCGAAGAGATAAAGTTTCTGAGAGCTGCTGGCAAAAGCTGGATCATCACCATATCCAAGGGAATATGGTCCGATCTATATCTCTGGGACTGCAATACCATGCAACAACCCGTCTGTCACTGGAGTCCGGGAAGAGCCATCTTCAACGGAATGGCCATCAATTCAGATCAAAGCTCAGCTGCGGTGCTCGCAATATCCGTCAAACACTCTAGGTCATTGTCTGTGCATGCGTTTGTCGCATTTTTGCACTGATAAGTTCTCAGTCACTCTGTCATCGAAATACTGTCCCTCGTTTCGGAGACTTCTCCATCCCGAATGTCTTTCCACCCAATGACTACCTTACAGACTCGGTACAAACCTGTTAGTCTGCGGGGAGATATTATCGCACTTTCGGACCATGACTCCGAAACATCCATAATGAATTGGAAGACTGGTAATCAATACCTTCTACGTAGTCCTGATACTTGGCAGGTGATGATATCTGGTTCATTCTTCGCTGAGGCTTGACTTCCTGAACAGGACAAGCCATTGCACGTAGCGTTTGCGGCAGGGAACGTTTTCGTGGTGCGATCCCGCTCAGTTTGTGTGTTCGCAGAACCACCCTTGGTTCCGCCAGGTGATGAAACACCCGTCAACCTACCCCTCTCTTCCACCTCCTTTGGGTGGGTTGACGGAGTCTCGTTGTCAGAAGGCCCCGTAGTGCAATGTAGCGAAAAGGACCCTCCGTTTCTGTCTTTGCTCGTCCGCACGAAAGGAGACGATCCGTGGTCTCTGAAAGACCAATTGCAGCTGTTCACGGTCAACAGCAGTCCTTCCACTGAAAGCTCTGGCGGGCTGCTTAGAGAGACATCCTCGACTGTTTCTATCCCCCCACCACGATTGGCGCTAGTCAGCAGCCTTACATGCCCAAATCGCGGACCACTTCATTGTAGTGACATTGTCCTCGGTCGTTACGGGTCTGCCGTATGGGTGCTTCCCGCTGACCGTTCCATCGCTGGGCTCATTTCAGAGCACGTCCATCTACAGACAGTTCCGGTCCCGACTTCTAACCAGACGTTCGTTATTGCTGCTTTCCCTGGTCCTCTAAGCGGCGAAGCGCAGATTAAGGCATCGATTGAAAATGAAGAGGGCTCCTCCTGGTCTTGCCTGGATTACGAGGAAGAGTGTGGTCTCATAGCACTTGGATCATCTACTGGGGATATCACTATGTTCAGTCTGTAGCGTGCGTTTCGTATTGGTGTCGGGAGTTTTTGGCCTCCTTGTAGCTACCAGCGGTAGCGTTATGTAATGACTTTTGACCCCCCTGTGAGACACTCCTGCAGACTTTGCCGACAATCCACTGGGAAGTTTCTACGACGGGCCCTGGTGATTGGCCTCCCAGAAGAGCCACGATGTCTCTTTACTCTTTGGTGTCATCCTCGGTTCGAAACCGTACGCAGCCCGTGTCATTGTCGTGGAGATTGTTTCACAGCTCGAGTGGTCTCCCACCACCTCCTTCCCTGACGACTTTGGAAACGCCGCAACATGCAAGGGAAGCACGCCAGTGGCTGTCCCAGTTCAAAGCTGCTGCAACGGTGCCGAAACATCTGGTGGAACTTACGTTTTCTCGGAGTTCAGGGCCTGGCGGACAAGTTCAGCTCTGAATAAGTTCTTCGTATTTCTTTGGCATCTCATGTCCAGTATCACAGAATGTGAATAAAGTGGCGACTAAGGTGACCGCACGGTGTCGACTTGATGCGTCCTGGATTCCCCGCTGGGCTCAGCAGACCCTCATGCAGAGCGTATGCTACTGTTGCATCACTATACTGGTCACCCTAACCACCTCCTTCATAGCCTTACTATGTTACCTCCTCCAATTCTCTCTTAGTGACTTCCTCCGCGTCTCGTTCACAAGCGCTAAATGTGGATGATACGCTATCCAAAGTTTGTAGTCTTCTATTGCACCTCACATGGACTGATACGAAGCCCATTGCCAACGCTAGCTGCACAGATTGGTGGCCGAGTGTGCGTCGAAGCTGATCCCGACGTCTACCTCTGAGGAGCAGCGACGACACGTTGCTTCCCTTCGCAAGGAGGATGCTCAGCGCAGGATGAAACAAAAAAGTTATCGGAGTCAGATCAAAAGGAGCAGGTCTACCAAAGACTGGGACTAGTCAAGATGGAGCATTTTGCACTAGCGGGATCTACTGGTCATCGCTCCACGCTTGGCAGGAGTTTCCACTGGTTCGAGTCCGGGTCCGGGGAAACAACTGTATATTGCTTTTACATGGGATTTTTCGAGGACTCACAGAAGTATTTGCGTTTCACAGTTAAGGATATCGAAATTGCGAAGCGATGGTCACGCTCTCGCGTATTCTTCCTCCCGACACTTCAACGACGGCGTTCGTCCAGATCTTGTGTTGCGCAACATCACCCACGACATCGTCAGTATATCCTCTACTGTGCCGCTGACTCAGGGAGTCGGTGCTGGCTTGCACGTTCTTTGGGTTCCCCAAAATTACTGGAGTGGCATAGGATTGCACCCGCATGGGATATGTGAGAGCTGTAGCGCTCAATGGCTCGTTTTTAAATACGGATTGATCGTGGATGCGCAATGCGTTGAAGCCGTTACACGCTTGCACCCGAGATGAAGTTCGTCACTAGCCTCCGGAATTCGTTAGGCCTTGAAAAAGTTACGAAGGGTGAGCAGACGTCGATACATCAAAAAATAGGTGAGTTGTACTTCTCTGAGTGAACTGAGTGTATGCGACATCAGTGACCGTAACGTGCGAAGTGTGAGATCACTGACCCCAATGTCCAGTGTCTAGCTCCCTTATGGTAGCACTCGGGAAGAACTCCTGGATGATTGGTATATTGTCCCTATTGATATACCTATGGAGCATAATAGAAGATAATCGTTACCTCTCCAAGATGATGTTCGACTTACTCGCTTTTCGTGCCTTTAACAAATAGAGTATGCCCGTGGAAGCTCCGCTCACCGGGAGCCCACGGGAAACTCTCAACATCAGGCCTCCCTTCCTTCAGAATGTCTATGGGTATTTTGAACCTTAAGGCAGCAGAACGTGAATTGGCATCGAGGTTAGTCAACAGAAAGGCGCGGACGAGCGGATCCTAAACAGCAATTAACCCTGGGCAGCACGAGTACTCAAGCTCTACCTTCTCATAACCTCTGAGAATTTCGTCTGCCTCCTTGCGAGTAGTAGTCCCGGTGCTCTCGATTGTTTCCATTCCCTTGATGTGTAGAATCGTATCTTCGGAAATCTTGGCACGCACGGGTGCAATATCAGATACGACTACTTTAGTTAACATATCAGCGGGAGTTTCGGGGTGGAGGGCCAGAGTCATCGCAACTTTGCCGCCCCTTTTAAAGTGTGCTTAGTTACATCTGGGCACGGTATACGCATCAATAAAACATTACATTGAGTGCCCAAGGAGCGATACGTTTGACAACGTAAGCTTTTGCATGAAGCCTAGTACGTCCGCAGCCATGTGCAAGTATGTCATCGGTCGACTATGAGGCGAGGAACCGTGGTTGCGTAAATCCTTGCGTTCGCCTAAGTAGGAATCGCGTGCACAGGGGAAGACCATGGACGTACCAACGCGTATACCGGACGTTGGAGGTCGCGCATGAAGGCTTTCGAAAGGGACTGCCAATTCCGCTTGGACCCACTGAGAGCTCAGTCAAGGAGAGGTACCACGTGCAGGCGAGACCATAGCTTACAACAAACCATGCAGAATGACCAGCGGCCCATCAGTCGCATTACCGTTCGGAGGTATGTACTCGTCATACGCTAGTGGCACGGATGAAAGCCCAGACAAGGGCCTCCCTGAAGGAAGACATTCAGTTACAACTGTAGTAATGAATCGAGAGTGCACGGTACTTTGATACAGTCGGAATGTCGAGGTTATACGGCCGCAGTTCCATCTGGACTGTAGCAACATGACACGCGTCGGGGTGTTCGGAAACGGAGGTCGCGCGTGAATTTGAGTGTGGCGGGTGCCGACGCAACGCAAATACTCACCACCACCACACCCGACGATGGTCTCGGTAACCGTAATACCAGCGGGGAAAACGCCCTCCGTCGCTCGTGGGCTGCCTTACACTGTCGAGCTTCCTGGAAAGCAAGTGGAAGACACGACTATTAGGGACATCAAGGTGGCCCTTGCCAAACGATTCCCCAAGGCAAGTTAGGTGACCATGTCCATCAAGTAAACGCGCTCAGATCAACGATAGTTTTATCCAGCACGGCAAAAGATTACACTGAAGGACCACAGGGACGCCCTGCAGGACGAAGTCAAGCTTGTTGATGCTGGCGTGGCTGATGGAGGTGAAGTAGCGGTGAAGGACCTTGGTCACCAAATCAGCTGGAAAACCGTGTTTCTCGTTGAATACGTGAGTTATGCCCGACTGCTAGACCGCGTTTTTCTTATTCAACTTTCCAGGCAGGTCCGCTCGTGATTCATCCTCTGGTCTACCACTTTCCAAAGGTGTTTTGGGGTGGACCGGTTTATCACAGCACGCTGCAGCGGTACGTGAAGTACCCACAATTCAACATACGCGCTGATTGCTTTCATAAGGTTTGTCTATGCCCTCGTGATGATCCATTTCATAAAACGAGAACTAGAGACTCTGTTGTAAGCAACGTTTTTTTTTCGTACCGCCGATACGCAGTTTCATCCGGCTCGAAGTGTCCATCGATTCTCGCATGATACCATGCCTCTCATGAACATTTTTAAGAAGTGCGTATTAATCAGATCTGTGCCCCTATCTGTCGTTCATGCACCTGCACAGTTCGGCCCACTATCATTTACTGAGTGGTACACGTCCTCTCATTATCAGTGCGAACATGCAGACTCATGTGACTAGGGCTGGCGTTGGCGCTTTCTATCTACAGTCCGAATTTTGGTGCCACGTCACCGTATATCCGCGCGACCATCCGAGACGATCCGACGTTCATCTGGGCATGCACAACCGTTTGGATCGTACGTGACCTAGATGGCCGACGCATAATATCGGTTCTCACTTGATTTACGCTTCTGTCCAGTTTGCTGAGGTGTCCAACTTGATCACGCATATCAACCTTCGCAATCTCCGTCCGGCGGGAACTCGCAAGCGGGTTATCCCGTACGGCTATGGTTTCTCACTCGTTTCGTTCCCCAATTACTTCTTCGAAAGCGTAGCATGGTTCGCCATTGCTGTGATGACAGGCAGTTTCGCTGGTAAGTCGACGCTACTCGTCTGCTTGGCCGCGTCAATGACGTTAATCCATAGCTTGGATATTCCTTGTGGTTGCTGTGGGACAAATGTATATCTGGGCGGCAAAGAAACACCGTGCGTACAAGAAAGAATTTGGGAGCGCATATCCGAAGGAGAGGAAAGCCATGTTCCCCTTTATTGCATAGACATGCTGAGCTCTTCTAACGATTTCGCCGTGGTACTCCATTGGTGGAAGCGTCTGCGTCAATTGTGTCGTTGAGTTACACGCGTCAGCAAGTTTGGGCTGGACGAGTATTGGAGTAGAAGATTAACAGAGATTTTGCGGACTGGTAGCTATCAAGTATTACCACGAACTTGTTTTGTTCAGAAACGCAAATGAAATCGTGCTCAGCGTACCGTCCACGGAGTCGGGTTAGTTGCATAACGGAAATAGGGTCTCATAAATCTTGTTTTCTACGAAACGTGTCGACGACCATTCTTTGTAGCCTCGGCGTGCACAAGCGTCATGCCCATCTGCATTACGTGCACCGAACCAACCCCATATCTCTACACGGTCTACAGTGACTCTGCTTACAACCTCCGCCTCGAGCAATGTGTCAGTGTTGTTTTGGGTCGGCGGATGCACTCCAGGTTGACGCCCATCCAACTGCCAGAAAACATGTCTATCTTTTGCTGACCCATACGTCGAGCATGATAGCCTGACCCTCATTCTTGACTTAATTTTGCTGAAGCGGGGTGTATACAAACACCTACTTTATAACAGAGGTTCAGAACCGCGCACCGTCTCCGAGACGAAGGTACGTTACTTGGCCCTCTGATGGTACCTGTATAACGGAGAACTCCTTTGGTTTCACTCGAACAGAAAGCGACAATCCCTACCAGTCCAAGTAATGCAGAACTCGCTCGGGAAAAGGTCTCAAACCTATCGCGGATTAGACGCTAGCTAACGAGTTTCAGGCAAGGTGGATGCGAATACTCCACCTCGGCAGCGGGACGGTACTCGTAGATGCATGTCAGTGACAGTAAAGACGGACATTTTTTGCATCGTCTGACGCTGTCATGCCAGTCATTCGCTGGGCGCAGTTGAGTATGGCTTCCGACCTCAACAACGTCGATGGCCCCGAACCTAACGTTTCTTCAAGATCCTACAATATGTGCCGACATTTCGCAGTGGAGTAACGACACGAGCGTGGTATTCCTGCGCATACTAGTTGGTTGCTTTGTCGGTATGTAGCCTGCCATTTCTTATTTTGCCCTCGTTCGTCCTCAGTCGTTCGCAGAAACGGTGGCCTTTCACGGGGGTGTGATGCTGGCTTCGATTTTCGTCCTCCACATATCGGATTGGCTGACTGCGGCGAGTTACTTCCGGGGAGAAGGCGTTTCTGGGGTGCGCCAGCAGTTCAGGTGCGATACTTTCTTTCGCTCTTCATACATAGCCAACGCCACGTCTTGACAAAGGATATCACTAATTCCTCTATCTGTTCTTTACTCGTCATTCACGAAATACTTTCTGCTTTTCCTGCTGACTATCTGGCGTCCCTCGGCTTCCAAGATCGATGGAACACCATATCGTCACCAGGGGCCGCCTTACGTGAATGCTCTGGTAATCCGTGCATTAGAGATATGGGACGAAGACAAACTTGATCGTGAGTGGGTCGTGCGCAATATCCTTGGCGGCGTGGCGGCTGGTTTTGGTTTGCGAGGTAACGTCCGCTCCTTCACTAAGTCGAGTGCTTCGACTCAGGCGATCGCGCACCCAGTGGTGCTAGATTGCCACCCCTTCTTCACGACTGCAGTTATCCTGTCCGGATGGGTCGTAAAGACAGCGGTTGCCGAGTTGTTGAGAGACTGGGTTAGTGTCGACCAGGATGTCTGGTTGGCCTATAGTATTCCGTAGTAATTAGCCCCTGTTAATACCGAGACCCTTGACACCTCCGCTATCACGTCCGACTGTGCGTTCGACCCTCTCGAAACCCCAATAATGACGGCCTCTTCATCCTCTCGTGCTCTCAATGCGATCCTACCCTTGATCACCAGCAATCAACCGTATGAGGCACATCAGAAAGCGCGCACGTTTGCTTCACGCTACGCGAAGTCTGGGCAATACGACGTCGCGATCGATGTCCTCTTCCAATCTGCCCGTGAACTCCTCAAGGCAGGGCAGCAAGGAAGTGGGACGGACCTCGCGTGCTACCTGATAGATGTCTACGAGAACAAAGGAGAGAGCGTCAATGACGACTCCAGAGGTCCTCTCCACGTTCATGATGGCTTCTTGGAACTGACCAAAAGCCAGGCAAACTTACCCAACTGATCGCTCTGACGGGTAGCTCGGGAACATGGCGGAAAACTACAATTGACAGAGCTATCGCGTACGTTCCTGTGGTATAATCACCCGTCTTCTGTTCACTAGCAGCGGTCGCCGATCAGCTGGTCGGCCAAGCACAGCGCTTGCCCATCGGGTGATCAGGATCTCCATCATTATATCGGCGAGCTGCTCTACAAAGGTGCGATATTTTTTTTCTAATGCATTGGAGCAAAATACGACTCTGACTCCTGGAACAGATGGAGCATGGGGCGCTGCGGAACCTCACCTCCTTGCTGCGGGCAAGAGAGACAGCGCACGCCTTCTCGCACAACTATTTACAGAATGGGTTGAGACCGGTGGAACACCAGGCAATTTCGCTCTTCGCGGAACTCTTCCGTCAGTTCTAATAGCATACCCAATTATAATTTGCCAACGCGTAGCTTCATGCAGATTCCTGGAAAGTGGCAATATCCTTGCTGCTAAAGCGTTCATTACGCAGTTTGTCAACAAGCTTCTGGCTGCTCGGCCATCGCTGGCCTCTCCATTGCAGAGCTCTCGGATACCCGTTGACGACGGCAACGAAGTAGTGTTCACGTCGGACAGTGCTACCAATTATTGCCAGCTTGCGGTTCTGACGTGCCAACGAGCAAATGGGGAGAAGAACAAGGTCGTCCGAGAGAGCTGGGTAAGACTGTGTGGGACCTATCAGGCTAAAGGGGGCGTCCTTGCAGGCAGGGAGGTTCGCGCTGTACGTTCTCACCCCATCTGTCATCGGTGGAATTTTCCTGATTGCATTGTCGTAGGCAATGCAAGCGATCGCGACGCTGTATTTCGCCATTCCCCCACCGCGCACACAACCTGACAACCCGCTCGGAGCCATGTTATCTTCCATGTTAGGCGGTGCACCAACCGGTGCCCCAGAACGACGGGTACTTTCTCCGGGGCTGAACAGGCCCCAAGCTCTAGGTCTGGACTGAATAAAGAGTGGGACCGCAACTACGCGGGTTACGCAGTAGAATAGCACCATTATACATACAGTACACGTACACAGTCCCGCTCCGGTCATCTGTCTACTTTGGAAACTGCCATTATACGTACGCGGTCGCATGAAATATAATGCGGATGGAGTTCGGTCGAGGTATGCTGCAGCACAGAGTATGAACATCATACCGCTTTGCCTTGGACGGAAGACAAGGCTAGGAGCAGTAAGGAACACAGTTTCACGTCTAAGCGCCGCTGCCGCTTCTTCGGGGAACCGAAGGATTTCCAGCAAAAGAGGTAGGTGAATGGGATGCGTTAGGGGTCGTAACGTCCCCGGATATAATGTCCTGAATGGCAGCTTCGAGAGCATCCACTCTATTAGACATTTGCGTCACTATCGATCGGATAAGAGACCTGAAGGGAACAAGTAGGATGCCACGCACTGCGGTCAAGTATCTGAGAAGACATCTCGTCAAATTTCGTGTCTAGTTGTTCGAGTAACGTTTCAACCTAGATATAATGTCTGGTTCGAGTGGCGGCAACGAAACGAGGGGTTTACATACGAAAGCTGTTAGTTCATGTGGACTCGAGATATCCATTGGACTTGGGGCTGGCAATTGCGGGGTCGGCGTCTTAGATCCCATGGTATCAGGGGTGGTACCAGACCTGGCTGGAGTCGAGGCAGGGGTCACCTTGAGGGGCAGGGCCGAGGAGGACATCAAATTAACAGGTAAGTGTGGTGCGTGTCTGGCTGCCCCCAACCCACCAGCCAAGATTACATAAGCATCCAACATAGCGTAGTTCCATTCTCGCTTGTCTGCTGATAAAATTCAACGTCTCAAGCTTCACGGACGGTTTTATTACATTTTACGCTTACGCTGCAGCACCTTCTCGATCACTATGGAGATTAATCCGGACATGTGCCCCCTGATTTTTATTCTGTCCTTCTCTTGGTCCATAAGCCTACTCCGCTTGCCACTCATGGTGGACCACAATGGTCGATTACATATTCTCTCGCCCTTCTCTGCTCTTCACCTCCGACGCCGTCCACATTCTCTGGAGTCAAGTCCTCTAGGTTGGTCTGACCATGCGTTCATTAATGCCAATGGCGTGTGGTATCATGTGTCATACATACCCTGCTCCGATCAGCACCAGCCTCGATCAGTAGAACTGCCGCTTGTGCGTGAGCGGAATCCATTGCCAGATGCAGTGGAGTGTTGCCTAGGAGCGTGAACAGAGTGGAATCATATCCAGCAAGGTTCTTAGCCTCGCTTTAGGTTTAACCACTCACCGACACGATCGCCCGTGTTCAGCCTTGGTTTAGATACCGTCGACCCTTGAGGGGGATTAAGCAGCAGGGTGATGAAGCCGGTGGACCCGGTCGTGGCTGCACGGTGGCTTGACATAACCCATCAACCCTCGGCACAGATAACACATGACGTCACCACTGACAGAGGTAGTTGATTCGCTTTGTCCCTTGCATTGATCTGTAGAAGATATTACTGCATCGCATTGCCAACCGAAAACATGGGGCGCACGTCAGCACCTCTCTGAATCAGAAACTTTCCGATCTTCCAAAAACATCAGTCGTATCACGGATGTTGAGAGTCAGACTTACGTCTATGCGGGATTTAGATGCCGCATAGTGACTGCAAAAGTCGTGAGAACAATGCGGACGGGCTAAGATTAACTTACAGCGGAGACAGCCCTTTGTCGTTTCGTTTATTGACGTCAGCTCCTGCGCCAACGAGTTCCTGAACGATTTCCTCGTGTCCGGCACTGGCTGTACAAATCGACGAGGACATACAGATGTAATCACGTTGTGAATAGCCGCGATGGAAACACACCAGCGATATGCAATGCCGTCCATCCACTGGAATCCGCCTTGTCGACGTCAGCCTTCTGGTCTATCAAGTACCGTACGATATCGGTTGCACCCGTAGAAGCTGCCCAATGCAAAGCAGTCCTGCCATCCTAAATCCGTTATCTTTCCCCTGACCGGAGATGGACTGCGTGTGGCGAAGAGACCCTACCACGTCAACCTCATCGATCACCTTTGTGTTTTCGGTCACCAGCGTTCGCACTACTGAAAGTTGGTCTGGGATTTGTTTAACGACAAAACTATCAGAATGTGACGATTTCATCACGCACTGTTCTGTGCAGCAGTGTGGATACCGGTGGTCATCGTGATAGAGCGAGCGGAAGAAAAGACGCGTATAACGTTCTTTGTGGATGACACTCAAAGCTCTAAGACCTAACCTTACCCCAGGGTTTGATGTCTTGATTTGGCATGCCACGTCGCAATGACGGATCTATTACTTCTCCAACTGTCACTGCTCCGTAAATAATGAAGACGAAGCATCTCTACCGTCGTTTCTATAATTCTCATTCAGTTTTTTCAGGCTCATCAACCACAAGCCCGCATTTCGACTTCCAAGACTCTCAAGTTCGGCTTTTGGTTACATCGAACGAAGTGCACTCCAACCAGTCCTCCCCAATATCACGTCGGCGGATATCACGTTCCGTACGCAAAGATGAAATGACCTGCGACCAGGACGGACATAATATCACGCAGGTATGTATTTCATGGAGTGGTTTGTTCGATAACATCATGGGAGAAACCCCAGAGGGGTCGACTAGTTGGCAAGGATTAATTCCTTCTGAGGATTAAAATTGTAAGCCGCGTTTCATGTGCAAGGATCCAGAATGTTGCCACAGCTAGGTGCGTAGGGACTTACGTTTATCTGTCATTAACTTGGATATACCAGAGCGGTACACCTGCCAACAGGCGCCGCGCGTGCCCTTTCCCAACGGGGAAGTTGCGTCCGGTAAACATAAGTCTCCCCGCTCTGATGGAAATGGGTCATGCGAAGGCCCGACCATGGTAAGGCTATCCCGTTGGCCGCCTGCGAATGAATGGCCTATCTGGTCACGATTGTCGCCACGCAAGTATCCGATTGCAGTCCTCCCTCCATTAGACAGGGACGGACCATCACGCCCTGGGCTAGCCCAAAATATGGACATCGTACTCGGCGGGCTGATGTTCAGGTCGGCCCCCCTGTCAAACCCTCTGACAGTGCTCGGTTCAATGGTTTGTAACATTGCACACTCCCCTTTTTGTCTTGCAGAGATACGCCTGCGTTGGGTTACACTCAGAAGGATCATGATTATACCTGGTCCACCCATTTGTGCTAGGTTTTTGACTTTTCATACTCTGTTAATGGCGGTCCCGTCAAATTCCGATCTCCGAGTTATGCAAGCCTGCATTCTGATTCGCAGCTAAGCCGCTCCTTGCATGGTATGTACTCCTTTGTCTCGCTGTTTGCCTTCCTGTTCCACGTCTTGCCTGCGCGTCGCATACCCTCAGGAGTGTGTTAGATGCGCCTTATTGGACACAACGTACATTCCTTGTTGCCGCGGCACATACAGGAGAATACTGGAGAGAGTTTCGGCATTTGGAAACCCTCGTGTGCGTGGAGAATTTGGACTCGTGCTCCTTTATCACGGGTCACCATGAGAGCGACGGAAGCGCCCATTAATGATCGGCAACGGCTAATTTTCCCTTTGTCTACAGGACAAACAACCCTCCAACAGGCGCCCTGGCACAGCACCTGTGCCTCGCCCTGCTGGTACCGATTGCCTGGAGGGGACATACCACACTTCTTAGGAACGTGGAAATTATTGATATGGGACCCACGAGAAACTTATGTCCGATGGGGTCGTAGGTAAGCCAACTGGCCGTATGCTGTTGGCAAGGACTTCTTTCTACGGGGAGTAGAATCCGCCGGTGCGTGCTCAGTGGTCGAACAGATGGTATGACCGTAAGCACCTTGCCAATGCATCCCGTTGGCAAGGTCATATGTCTGCAAGGTGTCAGCAGCTCTCAGCACCTATATATCTCAGGCCGAAACACAGCAGACTATGCAGTGGAACCCTCCAAAGCATTCAGCTTCTGATAGACCCGATCCAACAATTTTACCATGTATCCCACGCAGCATAACAACAGATGGAGTCCTGAGGTGAGCGGGACAGGTTTTTGTCTGTGCAGTAAACTGATCTTTTGCGGAATACTTGTAGGACGAGGTATCGTTGATTGAAAACGCTCATCTTGAAAAATACAACACTTGCCTTTGGATCTTCCCGAATGGCATGCCCTGCAACGAAAATGTGAAAGGCAGAGACTTTTCGGGTCACCTCAGGGACCGTCACGGGGTGGTTGGGACGCCTTCATCGCAGCACAGATGCTGCTGGAGAGGCTGTCAAGAGCGGGAGTTCAACAGGGACTGCTTAATCCGTCACCTAAGGGAGCAGCACCTCTTCTGGCGCTGGCCATGTCCTACCTGCGATCAAGACTTCACTCGCAAGAACACGATGTTCGAGCATCGCGACAAGAACTGTCCCCGTAAAATGGTTTGAAGCTTTTTCGTGGGCAACTACGTTAGAGTTATGGCTTCCATCTCGATGTTCTCCTTTTCTTCCTCAATGTGATCGATGATTTCTGTGGTTGCGGCTTTTACTCTTTTACTTTTGCCATCGTGTTCTGTCTTCTGCATGTACATAGTCGTAGCATACCTACCATGTGTACTCTTCTCCCTCTCTCTTTGACCGTATGTCGTTCCGTTTCTTTCTCCGCCATAAACAACTGGCAATATAACATTTAGTGGTTCGATTTCACGTCCTGTGCCAGGCTGATCCCAAGTTACATTACACCTCGCGGTTCTCACATGGTGCCGCACAGCATGATGCACTCGAGGCGTCTGTTGGCGAAGGCTTCCAGGAAAACGGCCGTTTCCACGTGCATTAAAGCTGTGAAGCCCTCCATGAAGCGCCCAACGCAGGCAATCCAACAAGACTCCGAAGTTACGGAGAATGGACTCCAGTCGTGTCACAAGATGGAAGCGACCTGCCCTGCCCCTTGTCGTAGTCCACCCTGCCCTCCGGACTAGGTGGACTGCGAGTTCGTGATGAATGCGTTGAAGATCTGAGATCATGTTTTTCGCACCAGTAATTTCGAGAGGCCAGACCTTACAGACATCACGTCGGCCACAACCACTACTCTTCTACGCGTCACGTCCGGGGCCAAATGATTCTCTCCAAGCTACGGTACAAACATTACTGAAAAGAATCTGCTACTAGCTGTAGCAAGGAGCTCGAGTGTTTGGACCTCCAGTTCGAAAGAACGCTTGACTAGGTGTGTGGACGTCAGGACTTAGATTTTCATTCAAATTCATAGGCAGAGCTGGCGGTCTAGCTATTGACTGGTGTATGAAGTTCCGCATCTTTGACGTACTCATCCTGGTAGCAGTACCACCCTTCTCCGGGTGAATACATTGAAAACGTTGCACGCATGACCTCGCTTCTTCAACCATCTGGCAGACATACAGAAGCAAAAGCCTGCAAGGATCCGCGTACGGGAACATTCGTCCTCTAGTTCAGATCACCAGTGAACTCGCGCGATTCGGTTGACGTTCCACCAAGTACAAGACATGGCAATGGTTAGTATATCGTTTTCCTCGATCTCCCAGCTCGAACCTAACGCTTCTACGCTTGGTTCGAGAACCAACAGCGACATGTATCAACAACGGTCCTACTATAGAAAAGAGTCCTGTTCCACAAAGACCATACACGACCCATCTCCTCACAGACAAGTGAACGATCATAACCTTGCCAGCCAAGTCTACTCTAACTCACGGGCCATGATGCCATCCACGGTCACCCGCATGTAGCGACGATTTTCATGGTCCATACCCTTCCAATTCCTTCTATTTTCATATTTTTTCTGTGGTATTGTACTTGCCGGATATATTGGCGAGTCAACTATGCTAATGAATAGGGATTCATTTACGCCCGCGGATAAACTCAGTCAAAGGCGAGGCATGCGTACCTGGTCCGATGCAACATCAGAATGATCTGCCTAAGGCCTGTACATTACTGAGGGATAGGTATGTAGATAGACGAGCAGTATGCTCTGAAAGTAGTGGGGTACTATAGCTAGAAGGTTTCAATTGGGAGACCCAAACATTGCCAAGGAACAGAGTCAAAGCGTATATGAATTGCATGAAAGGCACTCGGCGTACAGACGAGCGGACAACTGGTATCTCGCAGACTGGCCCGGCCTAATAACAAGTTAGGGGGGAATATGCCAGTGGTTGCGGAGCACGAAAGGTTCGCCATTTGCCGATTAGTAAATTAGCAAAATTGAACGTGCTCAACTTGCTCTCAGAATCTGGACCACCCGGACCATCGTAGCCAGCGACGGAGATATGAACTCGAGCTGTGGTTAGCGTGAGTGCTCCGTGGAGGACGAACATTCAATATTCAATATTCATCGACATCTGTGAACGAGACGAAACACCTCTACGTGCTATCCAGCTATCTCAGATCCCACCCTACGTTGATGAGCTCGGAAATTGCGACGCGAATGTCAGCTGGCACGAGGGCGGATGATGGTAAATGCCTGGTAGCCGAGATATTATTCTGTGGCTCCCTATGCCGCTGGGTCGTTATTAATCGGACGCATGTCATTGAGGTGGGGGGGGGGGGTATCAGAATTCCGTGAAACTCAGAATGCTGTAATGGAACCCGATGCTTCCAAGAACGACGTACTTCCCGAGATTTACGAACTATCGACTGCCGGTTCATAGGCTATCCTGACGTTCAAAGCTGGTCACCTGGCTATCAAACTTAATGCTGCAGTGCACCCGCGAATTTTTTTTCCTCGGTGGAACCCCTTACTTGTGACGGTAGCAAAGCCGAAAATGAAGCTATACCCTCATCTCTCCCGTTGCATGAACTAAATCCGATTTAAGTAAGTTTTGTCAGTGTTTCGAAGAAGATAATTGATCTGATGTGGCGCTTGTCGGTGTCCGTGGCAATGTCAGTTGACCTCGGAGGGTCATAGGTCGGTAGTTGATGAGGAAAGTACCGAAGGGATTGGAAATTCCTTGCGCTCAGTGGACGTGTATGAACTACCAACGCGGCATTCAAAGGTCAGGTGGGTTACAAGTGGCGAGAACTCATTCCTTTTGAGGACATACATAGCAGGCAGCGTTCCATGCGAAGGGATCTCGAACGTTGCTACAACGAGGTGCGTAGGCGATAGGTTCTGTCATCGACTTTGATAGAACAGCGCAACACACCCACCAACAAGCGCCGCCGGTCTTTTGATAGTAACGGCTCAGGAGAGTGAGTCGCGGAACTCTGCCCAGTAAACTTAACGTTGTCCGCTCCGATAGTGGCGGTCCATGCAGTGATCTAGCCATGCAGGACCATCCCGGCGCGGTACTTGGAGCCCGCCAACAAATCGATCATGATTGTCATCACACGTTTATCCTGTCACTGTCCTCTTACTCCACAAGATTGTCCATCATACCATGGGCCGGCCCTACACACGGGGTATGGTACCCGGTGGGCTGATGTCGAGGTTGGGTGTTCCGTTGGATTTTTTTTTTCACGGTGTATAGTTCAATGATTCGGGCAGGAGGACGCCTGTCTTGGGTTCCACTCAGAATAAACTGATAGGCTGATCGAAATCTTCAGGTTAGAGTTTTGACTTTTGTTCACCATTGATGATGGACCCACCAGAATCGGATCCTCGTATCCTGCAAGGTTGCATTCTGATTGCACTCACGTCCTTTGTTTCTATGCGTTGCCATCCGTCTCTCGCTTCACTTCTGGCGTGCACGATATGTTCCTCATGAGTTGGAGATTATGACATTCTCCGTCGTAGTTTCGGAATTCAGGAACCCATACGTATGTGGAGAACTTGGACACCAGCTCCTCACTGATTTACTACAGGTCACCGTGAGGGCATCAGAAGCGCTCATTAATGATCGGCAACGGCTAATTTCCCTCTTGTCAAACAACCCTCCAGCAGGCGCCCCGGTGAAGCAATTGTGCCTTTCCCTTCTGGCCTCGATTTCCCAGAAGAGACATACTACGTTTGCTAGGGGCATGGAAATTATTCATGTGAGACCCTCCCACCAGGTGACACTCATGTCCGATGAACTCGTAGAGAAGTCGATTGGGCTATGTGATGTTGGCGAGTGGTTCTCTGAACGGTATGTAGTATTTGCCGATGTGTGCATCAACGGTGGACTAGATGGCATGACCCGCACGGCCCTTTCCAATGCGTCTCGTTGGCAAGATCGTATCTCTGCAAGGTGTCAGCGGCTCTGAGGACCTATAATACAACGGACTGGAACGTTTCAGACCAACTAGTAGAGCCTCCCAATTCCAAGATTTCCGAACGACTGACTGCACACGAACCTTATGATGTATTCTGGGGAACTTAACAGCAACTGGGGTGCAGAGGTGAGTCGGGAGCGTTCTTCTTTGGGCAATTAACTGGGATATTTGTAGGATGATGCAATGTTGATTGAAAACGGTCATCTTGCAAGAGAGAGCACTTGCTGCTGGATCCTCCCGAATGGCTCACGTTGTGGCGAATCGGTAAAAGGCAGAGATTTCTCCAGTCACCTCAGGGCGGGTCACGGCGTGGCTGGGACACCTACGTCTCAGCACAGATGCCGTTGGGAAGGGTGTCGAGAGCAGGGGGAGTTCACCAGGGACTGCCTAATCCGCCACCTAAGGGAGAAGCACCTCCTGTGGCGTTGGCCGTGCCCCACCTGTCCTCACGACTTCTCGCGCAAAAGCACGATGTTCGACCATCGCGACAGGATTTGTCCCTACAGAGCGGTTTGAGGCGTTCTCCTTGGCCAGCTGCAGTAGAACTACGGCTTCCGAGGTCAGCTCATCGAGCTATGCCGTAATTGGTGACTTGTGTCGTTTGTGATTTTATGCCCCTCCACTTCTGCTATGATGTTTTCGTTGTTTGCGTGTACATAGTTTGTGGCAAGCCCGTCATGTATCCCATTTCTAACTACTGCATGCTATTACGTACCATGTTTTTTTTTTTTTCCGGCACAGACAGTTTGGGAGTGCGGCGGCCAGTGGCTCCATTCCACATTCCGGTATGTACCACACAGCATGATGCACCGGAAGCGTCTGTTGGCAAAAGCCTCCGAGAGATGGAATGTTTTCATTATGTAAACATTTGGAACGTTGTGAAGCCCTCCATGAAACGCCCAATGGGGGTAATCTAACCAGACCCCGGGGCTGTGGAAATTCCAAAGCCTCGGATTACGGACCGGCCATTTCTTCTGATGCTGCGTCGGATGTACTCTCAAAAAAAAGGGGTACTCTGACCGCGAGCAGTCGCTTCTTCACCACGGTCAACTAGGCTTACCAAGAGGGCTAACTCATGACCGGAAAAATGCTTTACCACATCAAACTATGGTATTGGATGGCACAGTAGGTAGGTGGACAGTATAAGACAGGGAAGGCAGAAATAGATCAACACCCTTGCAACGGAAACCCAGAGCAACTGCAAAGTTTGTTCCATTGCCTCGCAGATGACCACCCTCGATGGTCTGCTACTACGCTGATCCAACGATACTCCTAGTCGAGTGCCAAACATCACGGTCGACTATCACGGGGAACACCGTTGAAGCGAGCACACGAGCAGAATGCTCACCTTCGAAAGCGACACACCGAAAGAGCCCCTCCCCTTGATTTTCCGGTCTACCCGTCAAACCTGGCCGCCGCATCATCCTGGCGTCAATCGCACAAAAGCCTTACGCCGGTACGTGCTCCGATATCTTTTGTGTGTTGCTTGGTATTCAACCCAATCGGACGGGTAGCCGTGCAAGCCTAGGGTAAGGGGGAGATGACATCAATCATGTAAAGCAGGACGACATCATATCGTACCTGAGCCCGTCAGCCTTTCAGGACGCAAAACGCAACGATCCGATGGCGAGCTCACTACCGCAGGCCAAACTCCCTCCAAGTTTGCCCCAATCTTAGCTGCTTCCCACCACTGCAACATACATGTAGGCATAAACGTGCCTGTAGGTATAGCAGTTGCACCAAAGCTGCAGTCTCATCTTACCGGTGCCAGTACAGCATGATTCGAGGCTCAAAGGGGGAATGACAGTGTGATGAGTGAGGGGCAACGGACACATCCTGTAGAAAATCCGACTGTACACGTTCGTACAATCCGTTGACCACTCTGCGCAGAAGGAACACTACTCGAGACGGATACCAGGGGTTGAGACGGCGGTCTAGGCTGAACGAAGGGTCTGGTTATGCCTACTGCATACAAAATGGTTGCGAGCCGAGAATATGCAGAGGCAAACCTAGCAGATCAGCTTCGTACGTTCAATACAACTGCCGGATCCGTTAGCTTTCGGCACAATGAGGAAATCTACACACGAGGACCAGCCGTCGAATACAACCTAGAGACATTTCTGTTACCACTCGGTCCGCTTGGGATGCATACTCGGCGGGTACGATAAGCTGCTTGGCTTCCTGCGGAGCATGATGATTTACAACTCGTTCGTGTGCTACCGATTTCTTGCACTTGGGTAAGGATAAACCATCAAAATCGTCACCGCGTACAGGTGATCACGGACACTGTAACGAGCTATGACTTGAAGTAGCATTGGTTAACAATGACGGATGACTGCCCCCTTGTCTACGTGAGGAAAGCCAATCGATCAAAGATCACCTGCGTGGGACGGGGATATAGTCTCTAGCAAAACGATTATGGGTACTTACCTCTGTCGAACCACGTGCTGGGTAGACCGGGCGAAACGTCACTGAACCATGTGGAATCGTTGGTAGGATAGACGGGTGGACGAATGTTCGCCTGTGCGAGGGGTCCTGCATAAGCCTTTACTTCGACGCCTTGAATAATTTCAGAAGCGTAGTCACGCGAGTCAGGTCTCAACGTATCCGTCCAGACAGGTACGGAACTTGACCCGACCGGTATCAAGGTGAGAACGGCGAGTATGGACGGCAGGTCGTTTATTAGACTATCCATGCGCCCAGGTGTGACATGAGAAAGGCGATCACGAGGTTTGAATTCAATATTGAAGTATAACTTGCTGAATCGCGAGGCACTCGGAAGATATTGAGCCGGCTTTGTGTGGCAGTCAGGTGAGCATAAGGTAAAAACCCATGTTTTGCATCAAAACGCTGGTCCAAATCACCCACAAGGCGGATGACGGAAGAGACTCCATCTGAATGCCTCCGTAATTCATTCAGTATCCTACATTGCTTTGTTTTGAGAGCTGAGACTCACCCATCCAACAATCGCAGTTCACGGCCGGAGCAACGGTGCGCATTCAGAACGGCAGACACAAACAAGTTAGCAGTTAACCCACAGTGATTTGATGAAAACGCTGTCCGCTTCAAATTTCGATTAGCCCACGGGTGCATGAGCAAAGACCTCGTCAGCCCGAAGACATGATTTAGCGAAGAAATTACAACGAACGAGAAAACTGTCGACGTGAGTGAGGTCATCATAACAGCGATCCGCCGAATGGATGATTACATAATAGTCAGTTTTGGATGTCGCAGTGACTGGCTCTTTCCGATTGATGTCGAGCAGCGAAATCTATGGCTGCACCACAAGTCTTTTCGATCGCTCAAGCACCCATCACATGTCATGCATTCAACGGAGATCGCAGTCGTAAGTCCTCAACTTGCGGGTAATCTCCCAACACAATCATTCATCCATTGATCCTCGATTGCCGATGCTCGTATTTGCTGCAGACTTGGCGTTGAGTCTCAACGACAACAAGGTCGACGTCTACACTAAACAAGGAAAGGGGTGGCAGGTAACGGATACCCTAAGCGAAGTAAGTCTTTTTTCACGTTTTCGAGGACGTACGGGCCCCGTGAAGGCTTAGCCACGGCCAATCCGACACAGCACGACAGAACCATAACATCGATCGACTGGGCACCCACCACGAACCGTATCGTGACAGCATCGCAGGACAGGAATGCGTATGTGTGGTCCCAGTCTTTGGATCCAGACACCGGCCGGATGGTGTGGAAACCGACCCTTGTCCTGCTGCGCATCAATCGAGCCGCAACGTTCGTGAGGTGGAGCCCGAACGAAGATAAGTTCGCAGTTGCCAGCGGCGCAAGGTAAGTCCGCCAGACGCGAACCCCGCGACGATCAAAGTTGATGGTGGTTGGTAGAACGATCGCCATATGTTCGTTCGACCCCGAGAATAACTGGTGGGTTGCGCGACACCTGAAGAAACCTATCCGGTCGACAGTACTGTCGGTGGATTGGCACCCCAATAATGTCCTACTTGCCGCAGGCAGCGCCGATACGAAGGCGCGTGTATTCTCGGCTTATATCAAAGACGTAGATAAGAGGTGCGTTTCTTTCTTTCTCAGCTGACCTGGAATCGTGGAATCGAGCGGATTTGCACAGGCCTGCGCCGACGGTGTGGGGCGAAAAGTTACCTTTCAATACTGTTTGCGGAGAGTATGCCAGCCCTGCGGGAGGATGGGTTCATGCTGTGGGCTTTTCGCCGTCCGGAGATACGCTAGCATTTGCAAGTAAGTATTTCGAATGTCGTTACCATTGCAGTTCTCACTGAGACGTTACTAGGCCACGACAGTTCTATTACTATAGTTTATCCTGGCGGACCTACGATCTACACGATCCGGTTGCAGTCCCTACCCTTCGTGACGCTTACTTGGACTGCAGAAGACACCCTCGTGGCGGCGGGGCACGACTGCAACCCGGTCGTCTACTCTGGTGGACTCGACGGGTGGTCGTTGGCGGGGACGCTTGATGACACAGTTGGTGCCACGAAGACGGGAGGCACAAGAACGGGCACAGTTGGTCGGCTGAACACTGCGGCGTTTAATGCGTTCAAGAATGCGGACACACGCGGCCACACATCCGAGACAGTGACCGACACTGAACTACATACTATTCACCAGAATACGATTACGAGCGTCCGTCCGTATGAAAAGGGAGTTGATGGTACTGTGGCGCGGGTGAGCACAAGCGGAGTGGATGGTAAACTCGTGATTTGGAACGTGTCTGCTGTGAGTGCGGGTGGGCTGACAGGGAGGCTTGGAGCGATCTGAGGATATCATTTCAAGACCAGTACGTAGCCCATGTATTATTGAGAGGTCATGACTGTACAGTTTGGCTCGCGAGGTCTCAGATCTGAGCGTAAGTGGACGCGAGACAAAGGACTCATATAGTAGGAAGGCGTGCCTGACTACAGTGCGCCATACCTGAGCCGGATGTTATTTCACAGATAAAGTCTGACCAGACAATGCACGGACAGATCTCAAACTCAACAGTGCGGTCACGCTGATCGGGTGGTTTCAGATCGCCCTGTGGTGACTTTGAGCTTGAGACATGCGGGCTTACGTAACGGTGACGTTCAGAAGCGTTTAGACTGCGGCTGGTGCGAGATTGCGGGATCTTCGTGGTGACCAGATACGACGTCCGTCGATTGAGGCTTGAGTCCCATTGTCAGATACAGTGTCACCCTGGTCAGATAGAGGGATCTGAGACCGTCTAAACAGTCACGCGTCAGGTTGTCCTTGCTGACTTATATCAGCTTACGAGTGGCGGTTATATCCCGGTCCCGAGCACTCTCTCATAGAGCTCGCGCGACCTTGTGGTTTGATTGGCTTTTAGTTGAACCACACCGAGACTCACCTACGCAGCTGGGTCTCGTACAAAGATCTAGTAGTTTTAGGGGAGTCGTGAAGAGCTCATTTACTCTCAGACATCATCCAATAAGCGTTGCTGATTCAACGATGTCTGAGATCTGGCAACTAACAAACGCAATCTCGCATTCAGAGATCGTGAGGTTTATGTGGCAACAGTGTCTCAGATCCTTGCGAGTCACGCACAAAGCTAATCCAAGACCGTGATGGAGCCTTTGCGGAACAGAATAAAAAGGCCACAGTTCGCCCACCCAAGCGTGCTCGCACGACGCCGTACTCACCTAAGCTTCGTCTGCCTAACATGATGGTGTCACCCAAGTCCTTCACATCCCGCCCCTTCCCCCTACCCGCCCTCGCCGATATCCCTCTCGAGTATATCGCGAAGCAGCTCCACGACCTTGCTCCCCTCTACTGGAACAGACCAGAAACGGCCGACTGCACCATCGGTATGGCCCCTCTTTCCAACCCTGCTCATCCGTTTCTTCTTACCAAGGTCCATCTACAGTTGTGCCTATCATCGGTCACTCTCGACCATCATCTCGCCATCGTGCAGCTGATCCGAGCCACGTCGCCTCCCATCTTACCCTCCAAGTTCGTGTTCTTCGTTCGTGTATAAAATCAGGACTTGGCGCTGACGCGATAGCGTACACAGTTGCACACGGATTATTTGTGTACCAAGTCCTCGCTTCTGAGGGGCCTCTTCGGCGGGTACTCGTATCCTGACCTCGTAAAGCCAGAACCAAAATCATCGGCATCCTCGTCCCGAACGTCGCGCTGCCTTCCGATGCCACCGTCCCTCCAGCCCCGCCTCCTACCTTCTTCTCGACCCGTTCTTTTCCTCCCCGTTCCCGATCCCCGTTCGATACACCTTCTCATTCACTGGATATACTTTGGAAAAGCGGACCTAATCGAGACCTGTCTGAAAGAAGGGGTCGTGGACTGGGAGGGCGTCATGCGCAACGTCGAATATCTCGGCCTCACGACCGACATCAAGGTCTTCCTAGGCCGGTGGTACGACAACTGGCTGCTCCCAACGCATGATCGACCCGTGTGCTGTCCGCAGTGGTTTAGCGATGACAGTGATGTCGACACGGATTCCGAACTCGAGGAGACTGACTCGGAAGTCGACGAGCGTTCACCCGAATATGAGTTGGCAGAGGAGGAGATGGAAATATTGTCACGAGGGCCAACAGATCCCCGTGTCCCGATGGAGTCTACACGTTCAGGGTTATCGTAGAGACTAATTGTTATTTTCCGATTATTTACAATCTTTTTTGCCCGATCGCGGTCCACATACACATGCAGTGGGGCTATCGTGAGTGATGGGAATGGCGTACGTACCACACAGCAGCAGCTCGACTCCGCCCACACCGAGACGTCATAGCCGCACCGTGCGTTTCACGGGTGGCGTCAATGAAAATGAATTGCAATTTCGATGCGGAGCCCCTTGAGGAGAAGAGAAAAATGATAATCGTTACCTGGACTGACACGCGAGCCCAAATCCGGTCACATCGTGCATTCATATATGTTCCACAAAAACACGCAGGTCTGTTCTGTGTGTTGACAAAAGGAATATATCCGATCAATAACCTGCCTTCGGATTATCCCCGTGTGCAAACGACTAGGGTTACGCCATGACGCACAGCCTTGTGGACGCCGCTCGGAGGGTTGTACAGGATAGGCGCCTCCCCGCAAAGTATGGTAAATACCGCTGGGCCGCACGTGGACCGGACCATATTCTCGACGGCGTTGAGGTGTCACATCGACGATTGAGAGGCAAATTGCGTTAGTGGCACGAGCGCATACCCAAATTCGCTGGGTTTCGGATCCCGCAAACGTGACGCCGTGCGGTCTTTGCCCTAGTGCATGCGTTTTATGAGCTTGGCGAACAGCACAGCGCCATCACTAAGATGAAGGACTCAGGAACCCGGCAGCAGGACGCTCTTGTGTCTGCAAATGGCACTGTTAAAGGTTGAGCGTTGAGACATTTGGTGTGTGTGCTGGAGTGTCACCTATAGACGACTCGAGGACAACATGGTTGGTCCGCGGGCGTGGATGGCGTTGCGGTTGCGCGGATATGAAGAAGATATGAAATCACGAATGCATCTTCTTTTGCGCACAGTCAACACGCAGTGCCAGTGTCAGTACACAGTTCGTCAACACTCGATGTCCCCCCCTTTTTTTGCGACTGAGTGCGCCGTTGTTGTCCATATCCGGACGAGAAGTGGATACCAAGACAACGTTGGGCCGATAATGGCAGTCACGGCACCGCCATACGGACGGACACTCGGCCGACTCGGCCGGAGAGGGGGGTTCTCCGTTCAAATGCACAAGAGAGGAGAAGAAGTTGCGTTTCGCTGGCTCCGATGTCTTCGAAGGTTGTATGGTATCGATTTGATGAATGGGCTGGCAGACGTTTATCGTAATGATTCAGTCATTCCAACGTCGCCGTGGCATCGACGGAGAAGATGGAGCGAGAAGTTGAAGAAAACGCGGCGATCACGCCCTCATGACGGTAAGACTAAAGGTATGTATGTATCATTAATCTGTGTATTAAAATATGATCAACACCCGTCCAGCTGTCCCCCCGTCCCCCTTCCTTCCCCCCTCGTTCAGATAATAAATAGCCATAGGCACCGTTCTCCGCCTGGTAGCCTGGCAACATGGTTCCGTGTTCTCAATCCCCCTTCGAGAGGCTTGCCTATACTCGCCCCATACTCGACTCGATCGCCTTCTACGTTGCAGTCGACCCTTTCCTCGGTCCCCCTTCCAACCTGGTCTCCCTCCTCCTTACCTCCCGCACGGTGCACGAACACCTGTGTGTCAAGAACAATTCGCACCTCTACTCCGAGATCTTCCGCTTCAAGTTTGACGTCGCTGCACTTGAACGTCGGCTCTCTCCAACTTGGACATCGGCGCCCTGTTTGGCTAACGAACTCCGACACCGCTGCGTCGCCCTGAAATATATCCGTCAGGGGAGAGTGTCTGGCCCTCCCGACAGGGACGCCCTGTGGAGGGCGTACCTCATGATGCTCGAGAACGACGGCAGAAATGAACAACACCTATGTCAATGGGCAAACTTACCCCAGTGGGCACTAAGTGCCGTCGCTTTGCGGTGCCTTCCTCTGCGGGATTACGACGATTTGCCCCCCGATCCTGAGGGAACGTCGCTGGCATTGTGGCTTCTCTGGATGACGAGTAGTCGAGGCTGGTATCCTTCATGTCCATTCCTGCCACTCTCCCTAATACTCATCTCGCAGAACGTGTCAGAAACGAGGGCCTCAGCCCTTGCAGTATGGTCTTCAGTTCCGTATTCCCTCTCCTCGTCAGAGGATATCAGGTACCGTGCCTACCCATCCTTGGCTCGTCCGCAGACCCAGTGCTCATCATATGCACTTAGTATCCGTCTGTACTCGCTCCCGATACGCACTTTTACCTTCCGTTATGTGAAGAACACGATACGATGTCAGCGGGATTCTCGGGACCCACGACACTCGTGTCGTCTGTGCATTATTACACCCATCAGCTCCAGCTGGCCGTGCCTCCGCTTAATCCTGCTGCGCTACTCAACTACCTCGTACGTCGCGAGGCTCGCCAAGACAATGCTCCTCTTCATCCACAGGTTACCGATCTTCCCGCAACGCGACAAGAAGCCGTCGCTCGTGGAATTCCTGGTCCTGCCCTCACTCAAGAAGACGTCGCAGAGTTTCATTACCATACCCGCACTCACTTCTTTGATAATCCCCGCTCACACGGCGGCCGTAGTCTAAGCGAAACGCTTGACGTGGAATGGTTCCGCCTTGTCTCCTGCCATGACCTTTGGGAGGTCGAGCGGCCTTTGAGAAGCATCGTATATTCTCTCGGCACCATGGCCGGAAACTGGTGCGGCCGCATGATCGTACGCGTTCGGTGATCTCAAAACGCTTCTAAACTCAGACTTTCTGTCTCCAGATCCCGGACACGTTCGCTCATATCAATGCTACCGTGGACTATCGTATCGAACCCAGCTCGGTACAGATGGTACAGGAACGCATGTCCTGTCGATTCGAAGAGCACCATTGTCTGAGGTTCAGTGAACCCCTCGTCGCTCCTCCGTGTCCTAGTGGCTTGGGCGGTGAAGATGTTCTCAATGCTTGGCTGCCCCGAAACACGCGCATCCGGCGTAAAGTTGTGAGTGCTTCCAGTCCATCCCGTGGAGACTTGTTGTGACTTTACGCGACTCGACCTTCGTAGAATGGTCTCCAAATATTCGATCCTAATACGGGCAAAGACACGTGGTACGAAACGTATTGCCCGGACCGTGCACAGCCCTACTCCACCGCAGCATGCCAACGACTGCTCAATGAATCTGGCATGGGTTTGTATCGCCAATCGCTGTCTGCGTCAACCTCAGACGACGATGATGAGTACGAGGACTATGTCGAGGAGAGCCTGAGCGGTGTCCTAGACATCATTATCACTGGCGAGGTAAGCGTGTGAAAAGATGTCGATCTCATGATGCGGGATGGTAATTCCTCATCAGACTAGCGAGAAACAGGGTGAAGCATGGGGATATTACTCCTATATCGGCAGAGTGCGGAGATGGGATGGACTCGTGGTCCTGCTTAGGATCCCTGTACGTTCAAAACGTTCACTGTTTATCCCTTGCGCCTTACCCGCGTTTCATAATCCATCACCGATCAGGAGGACAAACCGGCATATGACAGCAGCGGATGTTACATCTTTAGAGGTTACGTCCATGGGCAGAGCCTCGTTGGTAGGTGGCGAGATACTGTGACAGGGATGGACAGGATTGGGTTTGAGGGTCCTTTTGTCCTTTGCCGCCAGGATGACGAGGGTGGGGCTTAATATGGGGAGGGTAAATTGGTTGACATTTTTTGTGCTGTTTCCTCTGTGACACGCACACCTTGATTAGTGCAAGACTGTAACATTACACACCCACATATGGCATTGGCTTCTTGACAAGCTGCTCAAGAACATAACATGGTAAGGATATCAGGATGCGCCCGATCTCCTCTCAATGAACCCTCTGATGTTCGCGTGACCCTCCAAAGTACCGAAGAAAGACCGCTTTGCAGGGCTTTCCCACAAAACGACACCGAGTTGCTTTGCATATGCCAACACATATTCGTAATCCGCTTGGGAAGCGAAGTCCTTGTATAAGAAGCCTGCACAAGGGGATCATGATAAATAGAAGTTGACGACAGTGACGGGTTTCTTGAGGACGGACCTTCCGCAGATTTGAGGCGATTTCTTTCCAACTCCCATAACCTGATTTGGTCTTGTACGGTCACCGGCAACAAGGGATTCTGCGAGAGGCGGTCAAGTCAAGGTATTTACAAATTAACGAGAAGACTAGTAATTACATTTTTCCGCATCTGAGGGTGTGCGTGAGCCACAAGGTAGCTGATGATCTGGACCAGACACGGGCACCCGTCAATTACTTTTGCCGTGTTACCAGGAATTCGTAGGCGACCCGCACCTGATCCGCAGTAATGCCATTACCCAAGGCCCTTCGCACGCTATCGCGAGTCAGCATCCCGACTACAAGGTTGGGGAACCGGTATTTCATTGTCACGAAGAGGTTCAAAACAGCGGTCTGCAACGGGTTATCTGGCAAGCGGGTGAATGAATACCAAAGGAATGATAGTTGGCTTGGCTCACTAGTGTAGGCATAAACTCGGTAATTCGTTTCTAAGATTATGAAGCCTTGTGGCCCAGCGGTCGACGACAGTGCCACCTCACTGCTGGACGTCGTCACCGAGGTACCGGGAGTGGTCGACGTTGGTAACGGCGGCGATTGACAGGTGAGAGTGGTTGCCAAGCGGGTGGGGCTGAAGTATTTTGACGATCCCTAAAGGCAACTTCAGCATGAGCACTCGAAGGCCAATCTAACCACAAACCTTTCGTTGCCAAATCAAACCATAGTCTCGAAGATCTTCTAGCATGGCCTTTTGGGTTTCACTCAGCGAATCTGCAGTGTACTCCTGTGAACAAGAATGGTGTCGTCAGTTTGATGGGTGGGGATGAACACACGGGGAAGCGATACTTGCGCGTCCAAGTTCCATGGTGGACAGCATGAAAAGGAAGCTAAGGACTTCGACGAGATCCATTTGCCTTTCCTGTTCCCCAAACTCGATCAGCAGCGCTCGACTTGACGATCGTGTACGCGTCACCTCTGCCATGTGCAAGTACTGCAGTAACAGACTCCACAGCTGATCGTGTGGTGAATGCAGGAGGAACTGGAATCCGGCCGAGGTTATTTGTAGATTAGACCCGCTGTGGAACGACTTCAATAATACGCCTTACGGCGGAATCCTCGTGTAAAACCCTACTTGGTACTCTGCATCAACCCACTGCGCTGAAGGAGATACAAAACACCTTGCGAGGGCTTGGTCGGGAGTTGTTCTTGTCCTGACGAGACCATATAGTGCAGAATAGTCTACGACCAGAAGGCCGGAGTCACCAGTATGCTTTTTGATACGTGCAAAGGGCACCCACCTCCCACCTCTCGAGCGCGTACGCATCGAGCGAGTCTATTCCGACCGGTTGTCGTTTTTCATCTCTCTCTGCTGGAACACCGAAACTGGCTGTAGTCCCGCTGCGACATTGTTAGTGAACCCTGACAATGGTCCAGGTACGCATCAGACTTGCCCTCCTGTGATGGCTTGTCTGAAGCTGGACTTGAAGGTCGGGTTGAGTGCAAGCTTAACAGTCGAATTTTGGACGATGTGTAGTCCAACGAGTACAGAGAGGGCTTCGCTGTAAAGTCTTGTACACGACATTAAGTGAGGGACTCCTGAATGGACCCCTTGATATGAAACGCACTTTTTACCGTCGGGAACGACCCATGCCGCCATGGTAGACACTGGTATCGCACTCTCAAGCCAGAGCAAGTTCATTATGAGTTGCCGTTCCAAAGGGCCGAGCAAGCTGCGTAGAACGACCGTGTCTCAGTATCCTGCACCTCTTGCCAGAGACCCAAGACTAACCGGAGTATGGACAGACATGAGGAAGGGCGCTGGTACAGACGTGTTAGAGTGTTCTGAGACTGCGAACGTAGGAATGGAAGTAGTGCATGAGGGACAATTTGAGGAATGTCCGGGGGCGTCGAAGACGGAGCCTGCACAGAGGGCATTCAGAACTCAGGTTGACATGCAGAGCCGGTGCACCTCGAGGGTGACACGGAAGGACTGAAGGGGCCAAAACTCCTTTCAACTCACGTTCCAAATGCGAATGCTGTACACAAACTCTATTGCAGTATCTCCAGTGCGTACATCGAGCTAGTCTACCTAATTACAACACGAGTCTACCCGCAAAAACCTGCATTCAAAAAAGAATCAGCACGCGATTCGACCATGCTAGCGAAACAACACAAGGATCAGACATCCAAAGGAAGGAACTTTGTCGTCCCTCATCGCGCCGACCCCCGCCTCCCGTTCAGCGCACCCGAAGGCGGCCCACTCTTGGCCATGTTAATGGGTTCCACAGCACAAGGGGGAATATAAACGTTCGGCATTGGGGGAGTACTCCAGGTGGAGGGCACTAGAGTGGAAACTGCGAATAAACGGAATATACTTCATCACGAAGTGTTGTACTATTAAAAAAATGCGAGAAACGCTACCAACCTTCGACGATGATCCAAACGGCAACACTGGATAGAAAGAAAAATGGCAGTCAGCAAACATATTCCTGCATCCACACGAAAGAAAACGAAAGGAAATCTCAGACAAAATGGCACTGGCAAGTACACTATGCGCTCCGAAGAACGCGTGTTCGTTGCGAACGAACAGCTCTGTTCCTCGGCATGGTCGTATAGGACGGGGAAGAGAATAAAGTCATCCTTGAGACGACGAGTGTGGAAGCTGCTACTCACCGATGGAATTCAGGCAAGAACGACATTTTTTTTAGCCGAGCCATTTGCTCAGAATTTATACCCCTTGGCTCATGTTTGGTCTGGTTTGGTCGGACCACAGCTTATGTAACGTGGCATTGACTTATGAGCGACGACGAAGAGATCAAACAGACACCACAGCCAAGTTGCAAATGTCGCTCGTAGACCTCCCAAGTACCCCGCAGGTCATTCCCGAACAACGCGAAACTCAGTCACCACAGATCACAGATGTAGACCTGCTGGACATAGAAGTTATCCCTACAAGGTCTTCGCCACCAAGGCAAAGGAGGAGACTAGCAGAGGACGGACGGTCGGTATCGGCCGACCAAGAGGTCATTTTTGTTCACGATAGTGAAGACGACGAAATTCAGTACGTTGGCAGTAGCAGATCCACGCGAGCCAGGCCTGGTGAGTAAAGTGTGCTCGTTCTTGACCACCCTATGTGACAGTGCATATAGCCCACAGAGAACGCATATTCTCCCCTCCGCCGCCCCCACAAACGGGCGGTATACCCCCTCTGCCACCCATTCCACGAAGGTTTGCACACATGAGGCACAGCCACTCTTCACTACATCCTGCTGGACCTATCATCCCTAACGACCGGCCTCTCCCGTTTGAGGCCAACATCCGACACCCTCGTGAAAATAGCCAACCGCAGGATGCTCCAGTCGCTGCGCCTCCTTCTTCACACACACCGTCTATGGGCTTTGGCGGGGCACTGTTGGCGGGCGTCAGGCATGTTCTGAATTCTCGTGGGAATGATGCTCGGGAGCCGTGGCACCGCCGTAGCATTTGGGATGCTGTCCCCCTTATAATGCGGTGGGACCCACTTGATACTTTCGCCGAAGATGATTACTTTAGGGACGACGACGACACCGCGGAGGACTTTCTGCTAATCGGCCCAGTTAGAGATTCATTGGAGCGCGCGTTTGCACGTCGAACTCTCCGTCGTGCAGCGGAACCCGACTACAAGCCGGAATATACCCACCCTAACAAACCCTTTCCTGGATTTACGTACGACTTCGCGACAGCTCCAACCCCCTCTCCAGTAGATTCCATTATCATCGTGGATGATTCGCATTCACCTGGGCCAAGTAATGCCAGCGGCTCGCGCCACGGCGACCCAGCTCTTGCGTGTGCCCACTGCCACGATCAGCTTTTTCTTGGAGCCTCCGATGTCGGGGATGGCCGAGATCAGCGGAGGTTGTGGGGTTTGCGCTGCGGGCATGTACTAGACGGAAAATGCATCAAGAAATTGATGCAGCCGGTGTCTGTGGCTGACACGAAACTTGTGGATTCTTCGTCAGACGTAAAGGGCAAACGTAAGATGGACCCAGACACCCTACCCATGTCCTCACCAAACCACGAAAATAGCGGGGAGGTAGCTATCGAAAGAACGAATTCCATACGTTCGCGCCTACGGTCCCACAACAGTATTCCCGGGTCATTGTTGAATAGCCAGCACCCTATGTCCCATAGCAACTCCACTGGCCAGTACCCTGGCATCCGCGGTAGGGCACATGCCGGTCGTCGAGGAAAAGGAAAGGGGAAAGCAAAGGCGACAGCCCCTCCTATATCGGCTGTTCACGAATGGTCGTGCCCGGTGAACGGATGCGGTCATGTCCATGTTAGTGTGCTCGTCGGCGGGCGATGGATTATGGACGAGAAGAAGGGGGCTATTGCTGTATTTGTATGACCTCCACTTGCAGGTCATTACTTGCACTTTTACGTGTACACTAATTGCAGTCACTTCTTGCGGTTAAGGAACGGATCTCTTCTGGGGTCACCTCATCCATGACTTGCTGAGGTACCACCTCGCCTTCTGAGGCCTGCTGCCATGCATCTGTGCGCGCCAAACTTACTTCGGACCTCGGACAATTCAACCTGCACGCCTGACGGACTCACGGACCGTCTGCCCTGTGAGTGGTGAGATGCAAATGGCAAGTACATCGACGAGAGCTGATGATATATGGACACACGTGACGATCACGAGGCGCCTCGAGGACCCATGGATGACACGAACAGACCCAAGATTTCGAAACGTTGCGTTCTTTTTGTCCGGATGGCTGTGACGTACGGCTTTTATCTGTCGACACGCGTAGAAGGCATGCCGCTACTGTTCCAGATATCCATCGTCTAGAATCTCGTCCCGGAATCGTGTGACCGCTTCTCTGACGCGACCCAGCATCGGTCATGGTTGTGATTCGAATGAGTTGAACTCACATCTAGTCCTCGTGTACGACTTGCCCTCCCGTCCCTCGGAGACCTCTTACTAGCCAACTTGATGAACGACAGCACAGATCATTATGATACATGGACCACTCCGCGACGATATCTACGACGAGAATGGAAGAGAAACAAACCAGTAAGTGATAGTGAGCTTGTCGGAAATATCCCAATGACACGGTTTTCACACAAGTACTTACCGCCTTCTGATTCTCTGCCAACTCTCTGTCTTTACCCGAATCGACCTTTGTTCGTCTGCCGTGGGTGTGGCTTCTCAAATACGTGGATACCATTGTGTCTTTGGTGCAAGTGGACGTCGGCAGAGGCGACAAAAGAGTTTGAGAATAACACGCCTAGGTCGCGCCGACTGAGCACACCCACGAAGATCCTGTCATCAGGGACAGATAGGCCCAGGCCAGCCAGAAGCTCGTCGGTTGATTCAGTGAGCTGTAGTATGGAACTCCCGACTCCTCCAGTCGACGTTCCATTTTTCACGCGAACTGGAAAAAATATCCGCGGCAGTGCGGCCGTCGTATCACCAAGCTGGGAACCCCGTCGCCAGAGCACGTCCCCCTGTCGACTGCGTTTTGAGCTCGAAGATGAAGATGCGAGTAGTGACGTTGATGCTATTTTCGCTCCAGCCCGGACGGCGGAGACAAAAACGGAAGCGGTCGATGACAGCGAACCTGACATCGCCACGGCAACGGTATTTCATTTCCTTTGCTAATAGCAGGAACACACGACTGACCCGATTTTCTTTTTCTTTGCCTTGCGTAGCATCTTTCGAATGAGGCTTCTGATGTCGAGGACAAGCGCGAGAATGGACTCTTAAGAACCTCGACACGCCACCGTCGGAAACCCTGCGCCCTCCGCCTCTCAACCGCCCGTACGCATTCCCCAAACCGTTCGGACCCAAAGCTTTCATGCAGAAGAAGGGGTAGCCCTTTCACTTTCCAGGACATGTGTTCGATGACGTCCGTCTTGTCGGATGCTTCCAACTCCACCCATGCTACGGACTGTATGGTTGTTCCCAGCGGCTCTCCCATGGATTCTACGCTCTCCGTGCAATCCTCGCGTTGTTCACCCACCCGTGTGTTGCGTAGGAAGAGGCCCATGGTGCTGCGACGACGTGAATCATCCGACTCACTGCGCCCGCACTCGCGACCTTCATCCCCTTCTCCTTTGTGCGAATGCGCCGATATGTCACTGTCGTCTGCAACGGAAATGCTACGGTCGGGCGCGATCACGCCACCCCCAGAAAGTGATCCCCCTGTGCGGCTTGGCCACCCGAATCGACCGTATTACTCTGTCATACGTAAGAACATGTCACGTCCAAGCAGTCCCGTTGTGCCTCGCACTCCTTCTCCTATTCCATCCTATTATGAATATGTACCGCGGGGGACCAAGTCGCTCGATTGTGGCGAACGCCCGTACGGATCCTTGCGCTATGGACGCGATTCTCGACCAATGTCGATGGTGCTTCCTGGTCAGATGCACCCGGAAAGACCATACTCGGGATTCTCATTGAGCGGAGAGACAGAAATGCGCATGGAATTGGCACGGTGGCGACAGGAGGATGCACCGGATCAGCCAGGAGACTTCCACTTCCAAGAAATGCACAGATCGCGAATAAGGGGGAAAGTGAAGGGTACGGTGAAGAGGCTGGGTAAAGGTTTGAAACATCTTGTGCTGGGCAGATCTTGAGGTGGAGTCGTGTGTATACCGTACCTGGATGTGACATGGAATTTTGGACATTGCATTGACGTTGCACGATTTCAATAACTGATACCCTTTGCATGGTTTTTAGCACATTTGCACTTTGTACTTTGCGAAGAAGAAAAAAGATATGAGCCCGACCCGAGTCGAACGGATGACCTTGTGGATACCGACTCTGGAATCACACGCGATAGCCTCTACGCTACGGGCTCATCGCAGTCCGATCACCAACACGTCCCCGAAGGGGGGAACATGCAAGATGGAGATGAATTGACTCTAACCGCGAATTTGATTGGAAAAATCACTCGGGGAGATAAGCCTCCGCTTTGTTGCTCAAATCATAGATCACCGATCACCTTCGATCAGAGGTCGTCGGTCATGTAATGGGTGAATACGCCTTCACCGTCGCTTGGAGTACTGCAGGTGCCAGTGAGAGCGCATACTCGATTCTAATGCGTAGTGGTGTCTTTGTCAGCGAGAGAGAGGAATTTTAAAAAAATGTGAGCCCGACCCGAGTCGAACGGATGACCTTGTGGATACCAAACTGGAATCACACGCGATAGCCTCTACGCCACGGGCTCCTTCGAAAATAAACTACCGAGGTAACATATAACGCGACAACGAACACTTTTGCTAAAAGTTGAAATCATTTCATGAGGTCTCCAACGGAGAAATCTGCATCCATCGACTGACGATCAAAACACTTAGTTCGGTATCATACAAACACGACCCGCGTCCGAATTCAAGGTATAGACAACTACTTATCCCCTTCTCCGTTTAATCGTTGTACCCACGTACTTTGACATCCGCGCTATCGGGCTGGGGGGGTTCTACGCCTTGCTTCTTCCAAATTTCCGTTTGATAATCTTTGGCAGCCTTTCCGGTCCTCCGTTCGTAATCCGCTACAGATTCAGGTTTCTCGCCGTGCGGAGTTGCCCGCAACGCGTGGCGAGTCTGGGGCCAGAAGTCGAATGTAGCCGAGTGAGTGACGACCTGGCATAAAAAAGGTTCATATATGATAAAGAGGCTAGGCGCGTTGACCAACGTACCCTGTTGTCCCAGATTGCAACGGAATTGGACTCCCAATGGAAACGAACTTGGAAGTCCAGGTTTTCACTGAGCTGGCGGTACAGGAATTGTAGGATCGCGTCCGACTCGGCCTTTGGAACTCCAATGATGCGACGTGTGAAACCCTGGTTAACATAGACACTCTTCCATCCGGTCACCGGGTGGACACGAACGACAGGGTGAACATTCTCTACGGGCTCCCTGCGCACGGGCAATCCCCTGGCTCGGGCTCCTTCGGCCTGTGCAACTGCACTGTGTAGAGCGGTGAGGCCCTCCAGATACTTCTGGAACCCGGGGCTCAGCGACGAGTAAAGGGCGTAACTGGGAGACCATGTCAGGCCTTCGGCACTCAGCCAACTATTTACGCGTTGACTTACCCCGAAGTCCATAAAGTGTCGCCCCCATACTCGGGAGCGGTTATGACCTTGAGAGACGTTGTGCTCGGAGGTTGTATTTCGTAACTTACGTCGCTGTGCCAGAGGTCGAACTTTGCAAACGCAGCTGGGTTGGGGCGATTGGCGGCGTCGTTATATACAACTACGAATGCTTAGGTTCCGTTGTCGAGGCTTCAGCGTCAAGGACGTACCATGAACTTCCTCAAGCCCCGGTTCCTTAGGAACACCAGTGGTCGCATGCTTGTGAAGGGGTCCAAAATATCTACCGAGCTCAAGCTGTTCATGGACATTCAACTCCTGGTCCCTGAAGACTGTTGGAGGGTGCATAAGCATGCGGAACCAATTGGCCTAGTGAAGTACCCACACACAACACCCCTTTCGGCCACTAGGAGAGCACTGTCCGGACTAAGTCAATATCAAGGGCACACAGAAGTGTTACGCACAGCTCGTCTTTCTGAGCCGGAGTGAGCTGGCGAAGATCGATGCCGGTGATCTCTGTTCCGATGACTGGAGTAAGGTGCTTCACTTTCTGAGCGGCACCAAGCAAAGCTTTTTTCTCCGGGTCGGCGGACAGGCCACGGTCAGTGACTTCCTGCTCGGACAAAGGTTCCCAGCTTAAGACAGGGAAGTGAGGCTGTCATCATCGTCAACCCATATAAACATGATTCACCAACCCAGGCTAACGTTACCTTATAATTGGCGTACTTGTATTCATCATCACCAGTGGAGTCGGCGCTTGGAGAATAGAACGGGTTGACCACCTCCGTGTTCACCTGTGTCTTCAGTTCCGCAATGCGGTCGGTGGGTGCTAAGTTGGTCTGGGCAGTAGCGGCAGGGGCCATTGTACAGGACTCTGGATGCTCTGTGAGAGCTTCCGGTCATCTTCAGCCCTTTTATACACGAAGTACAGCGAGTCAGAGTAACGCCGCTTGGTCTCATGGTCATATCTGGGGCCTTACGATATGCCGGGTGGGGATTGCGCAAACGGCAGCAGGTTGCGGTCAGATCGCAGGTTCCTAGTGTCCATTCGAGGGTGTGCCCTTTCCGCAACAGAATGAGCGCTAAGCACGAATAACATTAATCATCGCTCGACGATACGACTGTTACGACTTCTAAGTGCCTCGGCGGCAATTCACGTTGCACTGCAACCATTCAAAGATACTGTGACGACAACACTTTCTGTCATTTCATCATGTTAGTTACTCGATGGCGTACGCACCCGCTAGAATGTCGCAATTACTGCCCATGACAGTTCTTGCCAGTGCTGTCGGCAGCTGACTTATCGCCTTGTTGGAGCTATATCTTACTCGTAAACTCGTAAGTTCGTTGGGTATCGGGCCGTCAAGAAGTTCCCATCAACAACATTGCTTTTCTAGAGACTTGCCCCACATTTCATGTGACCCAAGTGTGAGAGAGATCACACCTCAAATTAGTCGAGCGATCTTCACAGATGTGCCTTTGGTGATCTAGATTGCCAAACGATAACTTAGGTCCGAACAAATCTGATGCGTAGATGATAATGAGCTTATAGAGCTTCTCTAAAAACGGTCCCACTTTACAACTAGACCTGTGCAGCATTCGACGGAGCCGAGCGTTGGTCATCTTATGAGGAAGGCTCGGGCACGAGGAACCCGACGAGACATGAATCGAGCATAAAATCCACGTTCACCCAAGCATGCGTCAACGCTAATACAATGCAACAAAGTTTCAGACCGCAAACGGACAGAGATAAGGGAACTCTCACAGAACAGCTTCGTTCCATCTCGGCCGGCCACTCGCATAAGCTCCTTTTCACCGCCAGGGTGATATGGCAGATAGGGCGTAATGTTATAAACCTTGCCGTTGATAGCAGTCCACGCGTCTTGCTTCTTATTGTGCGATTTAAGCACAGATGGTGGAACGCGCAGCAGGGTATCGACACCCTATCTTAGATACGATCAGTGGATGTTCGAGGCAATCTGAGCAGAGTTGAAACTCACGCGCAGGTCTTCTCCGGACGACTTCAACTTTGCCCAATCCAATGGACCATACCCGGGCGCAAGTGCCACCTTCTTGGAAGGCCTGGGAGGCCTTTGAGTTGTGGCCAACGGAGCTAGTAATGAGGAGGACGCAACTCGCGCATCGGATCGCAGCCCGCTGAAAGTCGAATGGGCTCGTGCGGGAATGGGGGGCGGTGGCATTAGCATGCTATCGCTAAGTGCGGTGGGTATTTTGGCATCATTAGCAGGCGATGGTGCAGAGGCACGTTGCGCGCTGCTCAGAGAGGGGAAAGCAGGAGGAATGTCATCTTCGGTTGCCGTCTCAGATCCGTCATCAAGTTCCTCTTCAACGACGAAGGACCCGGGGATGGTTTGTTTGTTTTTTTGATCAGAACCACTCGAGGGTGGGGGGGTAGCAGTCCTTGGCGTGAACCAGTTCTGCAGATACGACATTTAAACGAAGCCAGTCAAATTCTAGTCAGATGTCTTTGTGAGTTGCAGAGGTGCTTGGGAACAACCTTGAGAGCACTCAGCGCCAGCGACCGTGTTAGTCGCGGCAATCATCGTATTAGCGGCACGGCGCTCGACTGATACGCTGCAACATTCCTGACGATATGAACGAGTGGTGTATGAGAACACTATATACACACTAGGTACAGAAGCCATCTACATAATACGATGTATATATGACAGAGTGACAAACGCCAAAAAAACGTCATGTACATACCTACGAACCGAAAACGTCCTCGTCCATAATGGCTCCTAAACCAAACCCAAGATCGGCCTTTCTTCCGGTTTTCCAACTTGCTGTTGTCTCAGGACTACCCTCTTCTCGAGTTCCCATCTCACAAGTTCATCTTTCAGCCTTTCGACACGTACGCCAATCACAGGGTGCGAGGCGCCCATTATGCGATGGGCTAGAGTCCAATCTGCATCGGGAGAGTCTGATCGTCCCACGGAAGAGCAGTCCGCAGCCGCGGTCGAGTGTTGTCGACCCTCCCAAAAAGCGACGGCTTGGCGGGCATCAAAGCCCGCGTGGGCCAAAAGTCGGGCAGACACAATATCAGCTTCTATCTCTTGCGATACGCTGGTGCAATATTCGCCTAGCTTGGACAACTCGCCGGAACCAGCCTTCCCTAGCTGGGCGACGGCATCGTTGACAAAGGGCCCAAAGAGCATAGTTATCGGGAACAGAAGGGTGCGAGCGATGTCGGCAAACATCGAAATGACGGCTGGGACGATGATAGCGCCTGATGACAAGGTTTCCAGATGATGGGAGAGTACTAAGTGGGCCACTTCATGTGCCAGGAGAATGGCCAAGTCAACGGTCTGATCTTTCGTAGGAGTTGGATGTGGATGAGAGCTAGCGAGATTCGAAACCGAGGTAGAGAAAAGCGAGCTGAATGCTTGGGTCCACCATGAAGATTCTCTGGGCTGCCCTTCGAAGTTTGCGGCATCATCGTCAGAGCTCTTCGCGAGAATGTCATCAAGGAACCCAGAGTATATGACAATTCCCGAGGCGCCGTCTGGGCCAAATCCGTAAGAAAAAGCATTAGCAGCGTCGGGTTTATCAACAATGAGTAGTGAGTACGGGGGACCCGCAATGACATGAGCAGAGGACGAAGATCTTCGGCCGCACAGGGTGTCACTGAATTTTCTCACCCTATCAGACGCACGAGGGCGAGGGCGCAACGGATAATCGGCTGGGGGAGGAAGGGGAGGCTGATCGGGTGCTGTCTGAAGCCACTCGTTACTGGATTCATATTCGTGCTGCAGAACAGGAATAGAGTTTTCAATTTTTTGCAAGGTCTCCCGTACCCACTGATATCGCCAGTCATTCTCCGGGATCAACTTGGGTGGACCGTCAGAGGAGAGCACATCTAGCACAGCTTGGGTCCACTTGGGTCCCGCAAGTTGAGCTGCGATGTCATCTTCCTCTTCTGGGGAGAGGAGAATGAGTCTCCACCTGTAAAACAATGAAATGAGCTGCGAGAGGGTGTCAAGATGACACGTACCGTCCGGTGATGGGCGTCTGTTCCGCACTGGCCAGGATCGCAACCCAGAACAGAGCGACGGGAACGAATAACAGCATGTGAAAGATCAGTGTGTTCGAGCGTATTCTCCGTAGCAGAAGGGCCTTCTTCTCTTCAGACACTGGCTGGCCGTCATGAAAGCGTGCATGGTGCTTGATATACTTGCGCGCGAACCGATTTTTGAATAACAAAATGGGGAGGAATGTGAGTGCTACCCGTCCAGCCGTACGAGCAAATTCTATAGTCGATGAAGCCTAGAGGCAGGGTCAGATATTGCGATGAAAGCCCGGTCAGTGCCCCGCGACAACTACCTTTAACGCGCCAAGTAATGCAGGTATCAATGGGTGTGCCCGGTTGCTTGGCGTTGAGTGAAAGGGTGCTGCATCTGCGCGAAACCTACATGAGTGTTTTGTATTGGGTCCTGCCAGAACGAGTCCTGTCTTCCATGGACGCAAAGACCGGGCGGGTGGCTGAACGATGCCCGACAATGCAGCACTGTTAAGAAGCAGCTGGGGAGTGACTCGCGACGAATACGTGCGCAAACCCGGTGATGTTCGCACAACCGAACGAAACATGGCACATGCTGTGGTTGTCAGCCAACCGATTGCGCGCTACGTCGGAAACCCCATGTCGAACGCCTGGGTGGCTGTGTCCTGGCCATAAGTGTTACACTTTTGACTTGAGGGGTCCTCGCTTCGCCTTTCTGTAAACGGAGACCGTCACAATTAACAAAGTCGCATGGCTCTTCGACGCTTTTGCAGACCCGAAAATTGGAGAGTCTGTATTGTGCGTGGAACTGCATAGCGGGAGATTACGATTACAGGTACATGCTCTCATCACTGCCCCGTGCAATTCGGTCCGGCAGGTCTTGGTGTCTTTGATGAGTGTGTCTGCGCTCAGGTTTTGTCGTCCGCAGTGGATGGATGCCCATCCGGAAACGAGATCAAAAAGGTGAGTTTCTTTGGGATGTCACATTCATCTGGAGATACCTCAGAGGCTTGCACCCGCACCGCCAAATTTCATGAGGTTCGGTGCTAGTGCTAGTGACCCCCTCGTGCCGTGCAAAATTGCAAAGGTATATATCTGCTGTATATCTTCCCGGAGAGTTTGGGATCCCCTCACAGGAAAAGACGGAAGAACCCGGATTGGAAGTCAAGGAATTACGCATTCGGCATTTCCTCAGGAACTGGAGGACCTTGCCATGTTCTCTGGACACATCGTCCTGACTTCCCAGTAGAACTGCACGCGCTTGTGGCATAGCCGTGGATAATTGGTGTCTAACATATCGCACTCATGGTGTGCAGCCTGTTTGCGATTTGCCATCATTGCCAGCTACATCTCATCAGAGCCTCGTGTCCTCAAGAATACTATGGACTCGATCGAGGATGTTGACTGCTATCAGGTACGCCTGGAATCTTCATTTCATGGCTACTGACGGAGTCCTTACAGCAGTCGGTGGCAATCGGGATTTCTCTAGATTTGATTGCCCCCAATAAATGTGGGAAGTGAGGGAAGGCCTGGAATGCGAAACTCATTGCAGCTTTGTAGATTTATCCGGTGCGAGGCACCTGCTACTGTACCATTTTTCAGGTAAAGAAAAGCTTACAGTTCATTGCGGTATGACATCCTCTATATACAACTACATGACTTTAGTCATGCTATCAGTCACGGACTCGATCCCTTCACAAACTAATGAAGCCACGAGTGGCATTTGGATAGGTATGATGTTACAGCGCTGGTTGTACGGTGCCATAGTGACTACACTAGCTTCTTTAGGCATGGGTACTTGGGCATCCGTATCGCCGACCCACTGTACGAGCACATAGATATAGCTTATCGTTTATCGTCCCGCTGCAGGCCCACTGCGAGCTGTATCACCCCCATAGTTTGAAAAGCTTGCAACATGGCAACGGAGCCATATCCCGCTCTTGTCGTTCCGGCTGTCGGGAAGCATTCGGCGACTATTATCTTCGTGCATGTGGGTGTCATCACCGCGATGTACCACGAGCATTTCACCTGACGATTTCTTAATTCCAGGGCTTAGGTGATACGGGTCATGGGTGGAAGGCTGCCGCAGAAACATTGGGACGGGACCCGTCTCTGCAGCACATCAAATGGGTCCTTCCTCATGCCCATAGCCGGCCTGTGACCGTCAGTAATGGCAAGGAGATTCCCGCCTGGTTCGACATATGCTTGAATGCTTTGAAGGGGTCTGAAGAACCGCACGAACACGTCAAGGTGACCCCATCTGGCGACCTACAAAAGGTGGCATGCAATGGATTCGAGGACCGTGAGGGAATACTCCAATCTATGCAGATCCTCAAAGATATCATCATGCGGGAGATTGGAAGTGGACTGGGCGCAGATAGGATCGTATTAGGAGGATTCAGCCAAGGAGGTGCTTTATCGCTTCTAACTGGGCTGACGACCGAGCACAAGTTGGGAGGCGTGATCGCACTGAGTGCGCTGCTGCATCTCCAGAAAGAGCTTAAAGATGTGAGTAGTGAATAGCCTTCCAAAGTTTCGTGATCCGAGAAGTCCACTCAACTTGATGGGTGCTCTCGACAGTTGATCACTCAGCATGCTCGTTCTCTACCGATCTTCTGGGCCCACGGAGATGCAGACTCGCTCGCGCCTACCGAAGTGGTGGATCAATCCGTCCATTTCCTCACGAGTTTTGGGATTTCACGCCTTGAACAGGAGGAATTTGGAAAGCCTGGGCTTGCTTTCGTGACCTATGCTGGACTTGGGCATTCATCTTCCCAGGACGAACTGCGGGACATGGGGCAATTTATGAGCCGTGTCGTTCCTGCAGATACGAATTATGCGGCATGAGCAAACTTCTAACTCGTGTCGTTCTTGTAGATACCGTCCGTCTAACAGAAAGGTGGTAACCAATAACGCCGAGTTTCCATCTGTGATGTGATTGCCAACCCCTGCGAAATGACATGCAACATATTACGAGCATTACTCGGAGTTGTTTGACTCATTTCCAACTCATCATCAATGATTGGTGTGATTACTAATACGTCCCTATGGCATGACGTATCTGCCTCTAATGAAGTTGAAAACGAACCGCTCATCTCCCCGGCTAATAAATCGGTGCATGATTTTGGTTCCACGCCCGACCGGTTAGGGAAAACCCACGGCGCCAGAAACACTCTTACAGGTGCGCAAGGAGGGCGCGAAAGGGTGTGAAACAACCACCCCCAAATCGATCCAGTCCGTATTTAAGCCCTTCACGTGTCATGCCAGCACCTTTCTGACGTGCCTGTGGTTTCTCTTGAAGGCTTCACCGCCCATCTGGTCCACTTACCTCCGCTCTTCTAGGTCGCTGACGATGCCGGGTTCACCGCCTAGCCTATCCGAATCCGTTATACATCAGAAAGAGAAGGGGCCATCCACTGATATGACCACCGTCCCACAAGCCTTGCGTCTCCAACTAGATACCGGTAATGAGTACGTCAAGTATCGCCAGAAGTTCTGGCAGCTATGGTGCAACTTCCTACTTATACACCGCTGACACAAGTATACTCAATTGACTTGCTCATGCAGGTTGCCTAGGGACCCACCCCCTCCACCACCTCTTTCCGTCGAGAACGCTCAAGTGCGTGAACTAACTGCGGTGGCAGCCATCCATATCTGACACAGGCATGCTTCCCGTAGTTAATACCACTCGCCAATGCTTCCATCTACTCTCAGCTCACGTACTCGTGGATGACAAAAGTGATGACACTTGGCTACCAGCGCACTCTCCAAGCATCAGATCTGTACAAGTTAGATTTATCACGACAGGCTGGCCCCCTGGCGGAGAAGCTCGAAGCGGCGTGGCAACAGCGCGTCACGGCTGCGGCCGATTGGAACAATAGATTAGACCGGGGCGAAATACACCCTTCTATTGTGAAAAGGCTGCTATGGGCTATCCGTGCGATTACATCGGAGAGTGGCCCTCAAAAACATACTTATTCGGAGCGTCGCGCAAGACTAGAACAACATTGGAGGGAAGTAGGGGGGAAGAAACATGCGAGTCTTGCATGGGCTCTTAATGATGTACTAGCCTGGTCTTTTTGGCCTGGCGGAGTTCTCAAGGTACGGCACCTCAGATACGTTTGTTTCTGAATGACAGAACGAGGATCTGCGAACAGGTAATCGGAGACGTAGCTCAATTGATGGGGCCGCTCGTCCTCAAAGCTCTGATAACATTCGCTGAGCAACGCTCAGCTGCGCGTTCGGCTGGCGAACCACTCCCCAACGTTGGTCGTGGCATCGGCATGGCGCTCGGCTTGTGGGCCTTGACAATTTTGACTAGCGTGTGCAACAATCAGGTGAAACACCATGCATTCATTATATACCTCCAAAGTGACCATCCTTTGCAATGCCGTTCGTGGTGTACTCCTAGTTCTTTTGGCATTCCATGGAAACAGGCATCCTTGCTCGTGCTGCTCTTATCGCGTGCATTTATGAGCGTGGTGTCAGGCTGACTGGAAAGGAAAGAGTGAAGCTTACAAATGCAGCCTTGGTCAATCATATCTCCACAGATGTGAGTGTTTGCTACCTCGGGTTGTTAGAAGGGTGTAGATCCCTTCATAGGTGAGCAGGGTAGATGCTTGTGCACAATGGTTTGTGAGTCTTCTGCCATTCTTCCTTGAAGAAGAACCCTGTACACGTATTTATGTCCGATTTAGCATCCAGGTAAGCTTGCGAGAGTGTGGCTTTTTCGTGTTTTGATTCCCATAATGTGTCGCAGCTTGGACAGCGCCGATTCAAGTGACTGTCTGCTTGATCATACTCCTGGTGGAAGTATGTCGTGCCCGTGTTTTCACCCATTGATTTCCTGATGTCTGTGCTGTTAGTTAGGGCCATCTGCATTGGCAGGTTTCTCTATGTTCTTCATCATTATCCCCTTCCAACAGCAGCTGATGGCCCTGCAACGCCGGATACGTCACCGGTCTGTGGTGTGGACGGAGCGTAGGACCAAGGTATTACTGGAAGTTCTGGGTGGGTGGCAATCTCGCACCGGAGTGTTACGTTGCTGACGGGAAGTTCAGGAGCGATGCGTGTTATCAAGTACTTCACCTACGAAATGCCTTACTTACACAGTGAGCATACAACTTTCTGGTGTATAGCTCTATCACAACACTCCGTTGCAGAGTTGTTCGGACTGCGCAAGAAGGAATTGCACGAGGTCTGTAAAATTCAATTCCTGACAAGTGCGAGGTGCGTCCCCAGTGCCCTTCCGTAAGAGGGTGGGTTATACATGTATCTGTATAATCGCAGCTTTGCACTAGGAACGTCTTTACCGGCTCTCGGGACCACGCTGGCTTTTGTCACGTACACGCTTACGTCGCACAACTTCAACACGGCAGTCATCTTTTCCAGTTTAAGCTTGTTCCAAGTGAGCTGGTTGCAGTTTATGATGTACTTCATGCTCACCACATTAAACGTCGTCGCCTTCCGTGGTCATTGTGATTTCAGCTTCTTCGTCAACCAATGATGTACATGCCCAGGGCCCTCGCTGCGATCCCGGATGCTGCTTCTGCTCTCGAACGTCTGTCAGATATTTTCCATGCAGAGCTCATCAAGAGTGAGACCATGATAGTCGATAAGTCTCAAGAAGAAGCGGTCCTTATACGTGACGCGACATTCGAGTGGGAGTCGTCCGAGAGGATTGACCAGAGTGTTCCCGATATCTCATCCAGGGGCGGGAGAGGCGGAGCACGTGGTGGAAGAGGAGGGCGCAGCGGTGGCCGGGGGGGTCGCAGGGGTGGACATGCGAAGACCGGCAAGGAAAAGGATGAACTGCGTAAAGACTCGCCTGTGTTCAAAGTGCAGGGTATCAACTTGGCCATCCCTCGTGGCTGCCTGACCGCAATCGTAGGTCCCATTGGCAGCGGGAAGGTACGCCTTACTTCGTACCTCGCGCCGCAGTTTCTGAATGAATTAATCTGTGCAGTCGAGTCTCTTACAGGGCATCGTAGGCGAGATGCGGAAAGTGTCTGGTCACGTCTCGGTTGGTGGTAGGGTGGCATATTGCTCTCAGACAGCTTGGATTCAAAACGCCACGCTAGTATGTATAATTCTTTCCTTCGGTGAATCACTAAACCTAGGTGGATTCAGAGGGAGAACGTATTGTTTGGACAACCTTTCGATGAAGAAAGATATTGGAGCGTGATCGAATTGTCGTGTCTCCTCCCTGATCTGGAACAATTGCCTGATGGCGACTTGACAGAGGTGGCGTTAAACCTCTCGAGACTCATTATCCGGTCAGCTTAAGAGATCTTTTACAGATCGGAGAAAGGGGAATCAACTTGAGTGGTGGCCAAAAGCAACGTATCAACATTGCAAGAGCGTTGTACTTCAACCCTGAGATCGTCATTTTCGATGATCCACTTTCTGCTGGTCTGTCTTCGTTCCTTGGGATGATTCAGCACAAACTCACGACCCTGTCCGTAGTCGATGCTCATGTCGGCAAGTCTCTTTTTGAAGATGCTATCCTCGGGTCGCTGCGCAATCGGGGGATCGCTGTTGTTCTCGTCACACATGCGATCCACTTCCTTTCTCAAGTCGACTACGTATATACAATGAAGGATGGGTCGATCGTTGAGAGCGGGACGTTCGACGAGCTGCTGGAGCAGAATGGGGAATTCGCAAGGTTGGTCCGGGAGTATGGTGGTCACACTGAAGACACAAAAGAGGACGCTGAGGAGGACGAAGCTGCGCTGCAACAAAAGAAAGTGACGATCGAGGACGCGAAACTCAAATCCGCCAAAGCCCGTGAACGAGCGGAGGGGAAGGGAAAGATCGAAGGCCGTTTGATTGTCAAGGAACAGCGTAAGACCGGATCTGTATCCCTTAAAGGTGCGTTGGGGGATTGCTTCGAGTCGAGTTCGAATGAATGCCCACCTACTTCCGACTTTTCAGTGTACTGGGCATACCTGGTTGCTGGGCGTGGCGCTGTCATGCTGCCGCTCATTATAACGTTCATGCTGTTGATGCAAGCAAGTCAGGTCATGAGTTCGTATACCCTCGTTTGGTGGGAATCAAAGTGAGTCGACCGCTCGTCTGCTACGTCCAGATTTCCATATCGTCGACAGTACGTGGAACCGCCCCAACTCGTTTTATCAAACCTTATATGGGTGCCTCGGTGTCGGCCAAGCGTTGTTCACTTTTGCACTGTGCGTGTTTGTGGTTTACCTCTGGTCGTCGTCGCATGACACGAAACGTTCGTACAGCGGTGCGAGCGTCGACATTATGAGCTATTTTGTTTCCCAGAATCTACATCAAAAATCTATCAGGAAGGTGTTTCATGCTCCAATGTCATTTTTTGACACCACCGTGAGTCTTTTTGGGCTACTTGACAAGCACGAGAGTCGATTGAGGGTGTTTCATAGCCGGTGGGCAGAATTCTGGGCGTGTTTGGGAAAGACATAGACAGTGAGTGGTTCGTCGCTCTCACCGCAGACGGATACTTAGAAGAGTGCAGCGATGGATAACCAACTGGCTTGTGAGTTAGCCAAGATGATTACCCTGTTCTGTGTCTTAACCGTCGTTTCCAGTCTCGATCAGGTTGCGTAAGACAAAAGTCCATCTTTATACTATCTTGTTTCTGACTTTGCAATAGTCGGCCTTACTATGTCTGTAGTTATTGGGGCTGTTGTCATCGTGTCCATCTTGGAACCATATTTCCGTAAGCCTGACGGGTTCATTCTACCGCACTGTGTGTTGAACCAGACGTTTGCATTTAATAGTCATCGCTGTGGTTGGTCTATATCTAGGTTACAGTTACTTCGTCGCGTACTATCGTGCCAGTGCCCGGGAGGTCAAGCGACTGGGTATTTCCAACTTCTTCATATCCCGAATTGCGGTTGAAACCTTAGACGCGCTTTGTTAGATTCGATGCTCCGGTCCTTGCTATATGCCCACTTTTCGGAAACGTTCACTGGCCTCCCCATCATACGCAGTTATGGAGAGATGAAGAGGTTCGTCGGCTCCAATAGATATTACATCGATTTGGAGGATAGGAGTCTGTATCCGGTCATCGCGAATCAGAGATGGCTTGCTGTCAGGCTTGAATTCATGGGCGCTATGCTTACGTTCCTGGTGGGTATCGTCTGTTCGTTCTGAAGCCGCGGCTTTCCGCCTCTTATGTTTTAATGCAGGTGGCCTTGCTTGCAGTCACGGACGTGTCTGGTATTAACGCAGCTCAAATAGGGTTGGCATTGACTTATACCAGTGAGTGCACTCTCCCTCGGATTCTGTTCGTCAGACATGCGTGAATTATCTGTGTAGTGATGCTGGGACAAATGCTTTCCTTCGTGACGAGGCAGACGGCGGATGTCGAGGTAAGGACCTCCCGTGTCTCATGTAATCGCGATCATTGAAAAGCACTTTTGAATCAAGAACAACTTGAATTCGGTCGAGAGGAGTGAGAAATTTGTTGCTTCTGGTGACTGATGTCGTTGATGCTCACCGGATCGAAAAGTCGTGCAATACACCAGGGAGGAGACTGTTCCTCAAGAGGCACCGCACGAGAAACCCGACGTCAAGCCTCCAACTGATTGGCCTCGCGAAGGTGTCGTCGAATTTAAGAATGTGCAGATGAGTTATAGACCTGGACTGCCGAATGTTCTCCGCGGAATCTCCTTTTCTATCCAAGGAGGCGAGAAGATTGGTATCGTTGGAAGGTACGCGAGAGGGACCCCGTGAAGGTCGAGCTGACAGGTGCTTATAGGACGGGTGCGGGAAAGTCGTCTTTGATGCTCGCGCTGTACAGGATTGTGGAGTTGTCAGGTGGATCCATCATTCTGGACGGGTAAAGTGGAGTTGTTTAGTGAGGGGGTGTTGCGTTGACGTGCTTTTTAGCATCGACATCTCGACTCTTGGTTTGAGGGATCTCCGCACCAAGATATCTATCATACCGCAGGACGTGCGTCGTCAGGCTACATGCAGTGATAATGATGACTGATAGCCAGATATCTAACCAGCCCCTTCTCTTCAGTGGTATGCAGGTTGATGCGATATGTGTGTTGGTTGGTCCTGACCACTGCTCGCAGGTACGATCCGGTCGAATTTGGATCCTTTCAACCAGTACGACGATGCCAAGTTATGGGACGCGCTGTATAGGTCGTGCCTGATCGACCGACCGCCGCCCACCTCAAAAGAAGAGCAAGACGAAGAGAAGCGAACGAACCGGTACACGCTAGAAACCGTGATCGAGAGCGAAGGTGCCAACTTGAGCGTTGGCGAGCGATCGTTGCTCAGCCTTGCGCGTGCGCTGGTGAAGGACTGCAAGGTCGTCGTTCTTGACGAAGCTACGTGAGTTCCGAAATACCTTTGATGGTCTTAGAGAGCTGATGCGGTCGGGCTTAATCTATTGCGCAGTGCATCTGTCGACCTGGAGACTGACAACAAGATCCAGCGTACTATCACGACCGAGTTCCGAGATCGTACCTTACTTTGCATCGCGCGTGCGTATCTCCGTCCATGTGTGTGTGCGTGGGCGAGGGGGCTTGGACTTATGGCGTTGTGTTTTCACAGACCGGTTACGTACGATCATCTCTTACGACCGCGTTCTCGTTATGGACGCGGGTACAGTTGCTGTGAGTTTGTTATCCCATCTCTAAGGTGTTCGTGTCTTATTTCTCGTGACAGGAATTTGATACGCCCTACAATCTCTACCAGAAGGAGGGAGGATTGTTCCGGGGGATGTGTGAGAGGAGTCATATTACGTTGAAGGATATCGAGACGAGTACTGGGTGATAATACCGACAAAGTTTTAGATCTAGAACTTCAATTCGGTAAAAGACAAGAAATGTTTTTTACACATATAAATCGGGGTGGTGATGCGGCATGGCAACCACGTTTTTAGCTTCCGGCAAGGGGGTCGGTGCATTTTGCTTTGTCCGCCGGGGACGGAGTTTGAAAGTGTGTCAGGAGGACCGATTGCCTCTCTCATGCAGGGCTGCAGTCACACGTGCCTCTTGCCATCTGTCTCGAATCAGCAGCTGGAATGCACTTGGCCAAGGTGAGAGATGCAGGACGCGGTGGTAATGCTGGGTTTCCAGGTTGGACACGTCTCTTTTTTCTTCTGGATCTCAGGGATCTTGGTTCGAGAACTGACGTGTCATGTGTTGACATATATGTCTGCGGGTTCTCAACTCAATCTGTTGTAAACGACTCGGTTTGTTTAGGAATGACAAGAACAGGGGAGGGCATAAACCACGCATTCGACTGCCAGCTTATCAGCACTTGTTAGAGAGAGAGCGCGCGCGATCGTATCACCCAGAACCAGCTGTGAAACGTATTCTTACCTTCCACTCGATATACAAGTCGAGTTCGTGTCCTGGGAGATCGACTTCTGCCGAGAGACGCGGGGAAGGCCCATCTAGAAGCCATCTTGGAGCGGCGAGAGTTGTACGGGTGAACATGGAAATAGAGATTGATAGACTACGATTTATGAACATTCGCATGCCGACATGGCGTGTCTGTGCGGTCGTCAATCGGGAGATATGTGGTTCGGATATGGTACCGGGGACGGAGGAACGAGCTCGCCGCGGGTCTGTAAGAGGCAACCACGGGCCATCAAGTCGAGCGTGGACACGTGGGCACTGCCCTTGGCCATGTCTAAGCCACCTGACGAGTATACGATAAACGGGTAGTCCATTGGATCTAGACCCGATCGAAGAGAGGGAGAGGAGAGGAGAGAGGCTGCGCTGTCGACTTGATGATGCGGCGTGTCGACGGTGCGGATCAAAGGAACGACGAGGAGCGTCCGCTGGCGAGGAAATATCGGGAGGGAGGAGTGAGATAAGGCGAGCGTTGATCGATCTCCAAAGCGTTGGCACGCGTGTTGGGTGCGTTGATCTGTGTGTCCCAACTAGTTTCTGGGCTTGGGACTATGAAAATGGACGGACATGATGGATGTTGGGAGGACGGCGGCACCGAGTCGATTAAAAAACAACTGATCGAGATCGTTGCACGTGGTCGTCGTCTGGCCTGGACTTGCAAAAGGGTAGAGGGCAGACAGTTTCTCGGTGTCGGATATCAACCAAACTACTTTCTCTCATTCTCTCTCCTCGTCGCCCTCTCTCTCAGCTCTTCTCTTTGACTTGGATCGGATCTCTGGGTCTGTTTGTCTCTGTTTGTCTCAGATTGCATCGTGGCGTTTACGATCGGGAGATTGCACCATTTTCATCCAAACGCGTGCGCACTGACCCCCGTCTCCGTCCTCGTAGCCCCTTCCCCCTCCCCCGCCGTCGCTGTACCCCGTCGCTGCCCTCGTCGTCGTCCACGGCGATGTCTTCACCCCACCACCAGCGTCATCCACACCAGCAGCAGCAGCAACAACAGCAACAACACGTGTCACACAGCGACTTTCGATTGCCACCGCTCAAGTCGCTCAACTTTCAGTACAAATCTCAACCACAGGACCAGGACTATCAGGTCAACCAGGACACGCCCGTCAACGGGACCTCTTATCCTTCTTACCGCTACGATGAACCCTGGAACGCTGTCGGCCAGCCTGTCCCTCGTCCTGCACCCGTCGTAGCACCCGATGCACAGACCCGCGCGTATCCAAACGCATCTTATCACCAAAAACACAGGGCTCCTCCTCCGCACTCGCCCTACCCCCAACCATATCCTCCCCCCTCCTACCAGCAACCATCTCACACCCCCTCCGCGTCTACGTCCGCATCTTACACGTCCTACAACGCCTCCCCGTCCTACCCCACATACTCAAACGCTACCAGCCCAACTTACCCCACCCCATCAGCTTACAACTCTCACCAGTACAGCACTCCCACCTCTGCTTATCCACCCCCGCCCTCTCCGACACCCACACCCACCCAGCCTGTCCACTCTCATTCCCCCGCTCACTATGTCCCTGCGTACCCGTTCGAAGACGCCAGGTCCGTACCCCCAGACCCACGGTATGTATTCTCATCTCTCTCAATTCTAGAACCACTTCCTCTGACGCCCATCTCACAAGCGATGCACGCCCACCCGTCACTCAACCGGAGCCTAGACAACGCTATCCACACCCGCATACGGATGCACGAACACAAGACGTCGTTCGACAACCATATGCGGCGCCTCCACCTGCACCTACAGACTCTCGCCCATCGTATCCCCCCGACGTCCGGCCGTACGCCCAACACGACTCCCGTCCGGTATACCCTCACCACCACATGGACGCTTCTCGTCCAAGCACTGCGTATACACAACAGGCTCAGCCCGCGCCTGCTCCTCGCCCGTCTTACCTCCCAGAGACACCTGCGCGACACCCATATACCCAAGATCCCCGCCCCTACGTCGTATCCCCCAGACAGTCGCGCCGCTCCAGGAACAGGTACGTACTCAGACACTGGCGCACAGTCCTACACCGCAACAGAGCAGGGCCGACCCTCGTATATCCCGAGTGAGGCACAGAGACCTGGACCATCGTATGCCCCTCCTGAACAACAGCGCACCACGCCCTACGGTGCTGGTGACCACCGCACATCGTATCCCGACGCGCGAGCTCCCACCTACGCACCCAGCCCCTCGACCACCGCGGGCACCAGTACAAGCGGCGGTAGACCAACAGCATACGTTTCTGACCCCGGACCCGTCACCATCACTGCACCCCCTCCCACGGCGGGCCCCCCTGCCCGCGCTCCTGCGATACCACACGCTACAATGCATTATCCACCCTCGCACACATTGGCGTACGCCATTACTTCACCAAGTGGCGAATCCCACGACGCAGGGCGTGCCACAGGAATGCCACCCCCACCCGCAGGACCACCTGTACACGGGCATCCACACTCACATACATATGGTCCCCCACAAGTTCCCAGCACTCACCCTTCACATTCCTCTGCGCCCCCTCCCCCTCCACCACCACATGCGCATCCGCAAGCTCATCCCCACCTACAGCCGCCCTCTTCTGGCCCCGTTCACCCTTCACCTGCTCATCCACACGGTTCCCAACCTCCACACCAGCAACAACAACAGCAGCCACCCCCTCCGCCACAGAATCAACCACCGTCGCATCCACAGGTGCCACCATCATCCACACACCCTCATGCACCTCCCCACCCACAGCCACAACCAACGGCGCCCGTCGTAGAACCACCACGCCCAGCCTACGTTTCACCTGCAGATACGATGCATTCGAGAGCACCACGGTACGCGCACGGACATGGACACGCGATCGGCGGACACGTGCCACCATCTGGGTCAACTCACGCGGGACAAGTCGCAGATCAGGGTTTGGCATCGCCACAGGGACAAGCACAGGCGTATGGGTCTGCCGCGAGTTTTGAAGATCGTGAACGCGTCGAACGCGAGCGAGCGAGGGAACGCGACAGAGACCGTGCGATACGACAGAGGGAAGAACAGCGGGAGCGAGAACGCGAGCGGGAGGAACAGAAGGAACGAGAACAAAGGGAGCGGGAAAAGGCACGTGAGGCCGCGGAGAAAGCGCGCGAGATGGAGATGCAGCAACAAAGGGAGAGGGATGAGAGAGCGAAAGATTACGAGAAAGAAAAGTTGATGTTGGAGGCGTTGGAACACTGCAAGGTTTTGTATGATTTTGCCAGTCGATACGGTACGTGTCTGCCTTGCCCACGTCATCATCGCCGACGAGTGAGCTAACATTTGAACAGCACATATGCAAACGTCTTCGCCGCACGTGCAACCCACACCCCAGGAACTTGAAGAGATGAGTCGTCGAGCATCAGAAGTGATCCGCCTCTTGGAATCTCTCAAATCCTCTTCCTCGACCATTACTTCGTCGACGCCAACCTCCACAACACTGACTGGCGGCGAGTGTCCTCTCGTCGATATTCATACACCACACTCAACCTTTCACAGGTGCGGGCCCGTCCTCTGCATCCATGGACGCCGATACGCGTCCACCCAAACGACCCTGGGAGGAGATGCAAACTCAGCAGCAAGCGACCCATTCTGGCTCGTTCCCGTCCGCCCCTGTAGGTAACGCACCGGGGCCATCGACGAGTGCCGAGCGGACCGCGGCAGAGAAGGACATGGAATTGATCCGTACAAAGCGTGCGATGACGACAAGCCTTGCAGCTACGGCTGCTGCTGGTGGCGGAAGTTCGGGGGGTGGGACACCTTTAGCATCTGGGAACTCTACATCGAAAAATAAGTACCGAAAGCGAAGCGTGAGTCGACGATCGTTGGCCTGTGTTCACGGTGTGAGTGCGAGCTGAATCGGAAATATTCTCGTAGCGTGCTACGCCTCCTGGCAAATGCCACTCATGTAATATTAGGGAGACGCCCGAATGGCGACGTGGACCGGACGGTGCCCGGACCCTTTGTAATGCATGTGGCCTACGTGAGTGTCTGTCCGTCTTGTCTCCGTCTTCGTTCTCTTCTTCGGCTCCGTATGTCTTTCATTTGGGTCACATGTTCTCCCCCGCGTGCGCCTTACCCCTAGGCGCCGACCTTCCTGCGAGCCTTATGAATCTGACTGTAAACACATCAGACTATGCGAAACTCGTTCGGAAGCGCGAAAAAGCGGCCGCTGAGGGTGGTAACAGTGGCATGCAGATAGATATTGACATGCTGCGCGCGAGTGCACGTGCGGTCGAAAGCGAGAAGTCTCGACCGCCGGGGAGCGGTAGTGCCTCCGGGGGAGGAAATGGCGGAGGTGGTGCCTCCGGCTCCGACACGACCGAGATGACGGCGCATACGGGCTCGTTTCAGATCATGAACGTTTCGGTAACCCCGGACAACAATGGATCGTCGTCGTCTACGACGCAGACACAGACGCCCACTCCAACACACGTTTCTTCCGGCCAGCAATCTTCCCCGTCACATCATCCACAGCAGCCCCCACAAGCCACAGCATCCGGGGCTCCACCTCCTCCATCACAACAACAGCCGCCTCAGTCGTCGACGACGCACACGCCGCAAATCCCACACACGCCGATGCCTCACTCTGCTACACATTCGCTCAGTCTCCCACCGCCATCCCATGCACTGTCATCTCCACACGGACAGCAGCAGCACTCGTCCCCCCACGTGCATCATCCTCAGGTTCCATCACAGCACGGCCACGCATGCTCACGCCGCTCATCATGGACGGATGCACCCACGACAAGCGACATGGCCCACTGGAAAAGGGTATCCGCCGGATATGGCGCAGCAGCCGCAACAACATCCACACGCACACCAGTCCTTCATGCGGGCGTCGCATTCGGTGTCTAGCGCTACCTCTCCACGTTAGCTTGGTTCGTCACAAAAACAAAATTGGGCTCGGGGATATTTTGTCACCCTTGCCCTTCCCCGTCCTTTTCCAAGAAAAAGTGATTAAGATTTCGTCTTCCGTCCTTGACATATATCCACTCTTTTTTTTGTTGTTTTCCTTCATGCTCTTTTCTTTTTGTCGTCGCTGTTGCACGATAATGCAGTGTTAACGATTTCCAATATCTCAAATAATGTCGATGCCCACTCACCCACACTCAAATCTCACTCGTATACATATGAACCCTCGTAGCAACTTTTTTTTCCCACTTCGCCTTCACGTCGTACATGTCATTGTACAGGTTTATATCATAGCTACCACCTGTTCCTAATGCTCTCATCTCCTTTTTTTTTCTTTTTACCCTTCCATTGACCAACCAACCATGCTCTCTCTCACACATGTCATCTCTGTCTCTGCATCTGTCGCGTTCGCCACTGAATCTCTAAACTCACGACTTGATGCTAACAAGTCCTCGATTTATCTGGTTCCCGTTTTTTTTTCACGCTAAGGTATACGCTTATAGCTTGTATTTCCGCCTACATAATACGCTCCGTCGTCCACGTTGTCTCTTACTTTCCTTTTTTTCGCTTATGCGCTGGTATGTCCTTAGTGTACACATACATTTGATCCCTATTGTGGGATTGAACCATCAAACGTGCAAGTATCTCTCTGATCGTGCGGACGCCGGCCACCGAGAATCTTGGAGAACTAGAGGGGGTCGAGTAGTGAACGGACAGCTAAATTGAGGAGGACACGACACGCGTAGTTGGAGTCAGTGCTTTGAGGCTAACGGCAAGTGGCAGAGGAAACAGTGTGAATATATGATCCATGCTGTTTCATGATCAAATGAAAACGGGTCTGTGATCTCATCTAAACAGCCCGAATCCTTTGGTTCGTTGGAAGCCGGCGGACGTCTGAATTCCGATATTTAATCGTACTCTGTATTAATTAATGCTACTCTTAATACCACGGCCCGGGCTCGGACCAGCCCGGTTCCATGATGGGCCAGTGCCCGAATACTCATCCTCGTCATGTCGGTATGTATTATAAGTAGCCTACTTGCAATACCGTTGGCAGTTGATCGAATCTGTCTATCTCAAAGCTTCGAACATACCTGTACCGTGCATCGGCCCGCGTGATTTGATCAGAACGATTTCGATTTATTCGTGAAGGCTGAAAAAGGTGTGGTAGTTGACGTCGCGATATCATGCGGTAGGTAGGTACTTGCACCCCTCGTGGACAGGCGCGCATCCAACGTCTCATAAACTCTGAGATCGGGAAAGTGACACCACGGATTGGCAATTGTCATCCCCTTCATGACATGATCACGGCTACTGACTCCAGCAACTCACAAGCACGCGAGTTCGGAGGATTTATTATCAAAAAAAAACATCACGCTTGGGTCCGGGGCACATCGGCAGGGCAAAGAACGAAACGAGTTTTCCCGAGGGTGGCCAACGATTTCACATTGCTATATCGTGTATGGGTAACGAGAGATGGACGCCAACACGAGGAATTAATTTCTCGACGAGAGGACCCCAGCAGGCTGTGGACCATACCTGGAGAGACAGGTTCGTTGATTGATCGATTGGTCATAGTGTTACACTAAGATAGCGAAGACAGCATGGGGCCTGTCCAAGCAGGGCACCTCAGTGTGAAGGGGAATTCATACATAGAGAGAAAGAATCAAGAAACAGATGTGATGAAAGTCGTATGCCGAAAGATTACACATTTCGGGTTGTACGACAGCAGTCGTGTGTGCGCGTGGGGTGTTGGCAAAAGTTGGAAATATGAAATGAACAGGAGAGAAGAATTGAATTCATTACCTACGTTCAGTGGATCGTGTTGGAGACGAGAGAGAAAGAGAGGCCGGAAATAAGAATAGAAATTGGAACGACTGCCTTGTTAAATAAATAAAGGACAGAAGCGGTGGTTTGCTTCAAAAAAACGATTTCATACGTTGGTCATGAGAGCGTCCATGCGTGACCAAGAAACATCCAGAATAGATTAAATTCGCTATCGCCATCCAGCCAATTGTAGGATTGATACAGATGTCTTCGATGTGTTGATACAACAGACAACTTTGGTTCCGCGTGAATCGTTGCAAGGAATGTCGATAGAATCTGTCACATGAAAGCCAGTAGGAGACGAAAGGACCACGTTTCCACAAATCAGCCATTTGCTAGATCGATGCCCGCGCCTAGGACACCTGCTCCACTTCCGCTCCGCAAGCCATCCTTCGAAGATGAGTCGGGTCCCGGCTGGTGGTGGCGGTGCTGTTCTTCCTCGAAGAGCTTGCGTCCCAGATCTGTGCGTAGATTCGCGCCCAAGCCGGACCTCAAAGAGATCGCAGATCGAGGGATAGCAGTTGCGGCGGGTGAGGGTGAAACATTGATGAAATCGTTGAGATTAAACGGCACGTTCCCGGGGGTTGGAGGTGCTTGAAGAGATCCCGATAAATTAGACAATTCTGCTGCCCTTGAAGGAGATGGAGGAGATGGGAGTAGTTGTGAGGATGGCGGTGCTGGAGAGTCCGGTGTTGGCGGAATAACCGTCGGTTCTGCCACCGTCGTCCTGTTTGTATCGACAGGGTGATCCAAACTGAATGACTGGCTTAGTTGGGAATTTTGACTAGCGGGGAAGCTATCAACTGTGAAGCTGCTTTCGCTCTTGAGCGGGCTGTTGCTGCCTTCCGATCCGGCAAAGAGAACTCTGCCTTTGGCACGGAGAGAGCTAGCACCTCTCAAAGCTCCGAAGGCTGCTAAATCCCTCGCGTCCTTATCCCGAGTAGTAGTGGGACGCACAGGCGACGGTGATGTATGTAGGTAGAGCATGAGGTTTGCAGCTTCTTCATCGTCAGCGCGTGGAGTCGTATGGAGATTGTCCACACTGCCACGTGGCGGTGTGGCTGCTCTAGTCGGATGGTGAACATTGAAGGAATCTGCGGATGGCAACAACGACTGAGCTGTAGGTCACGCCTGCGCCCTGCCCGTAGTGCGTGAACGAGTGGAACGATCCTGAGTCAGATATGGTCGAAAGGCTGGAGCGAGGCGAAGAAATGCTTGCTGCCGAGGGACGCGACTGCAAAAGCGATGTCAGGGTGGCTACAGCCTGCCTCTCTACATCCGCGGTCTCCTCAACGGATTCCTTCTGCTTGCCCTTGTGGACCTTCGAAAGCTTAGACCGACTGGTTGCCTCCTTTCTGTTACGCGAATTGGCACGCGTGCCCTCTGCGATGCTGCGTACTGCAGGGGAAGAAGACCCAGCGGCGCCTCGATGACCATGCCGAGAACGAGAACCAGCCGACGAACGAGATGCAGCTGGGACCGGGGGATCCTTTGAATTATGCACTGTTCGCGCTTGCTTCAATGGTGGAGGCCCTAGAAGGGTGCTGTACAAGTTGTGCGCGGGATTTGTGACGGTGCCTGGGACGTCGGCGTGACGGAAGCGTGTAGGACTCAAGTGGGTCGGGGATGATGCCGCTGAGGGCGCGTTACCACCTCTTCGCGCAGCGGCTCCTTGAGTAGCAGTGCTACCATAGTAATGAGTCGTCCCGGATGCTTTCCGCTTGCTTCCGATCAAGCGGAGTGGGGCAGTAGAGAGAGTACGGGTCTTTGCCTCGAGATCGTCGATAGGGACCTCTGTGACGTTATGAGTAGCCTTGTAGGAGGCATAAGAGAGGCGGGCGCGAAGACCGCGTACGACCTATAGCGAGTGATGGATGTATTAGCTATCGCCGACAAGGACACGGGACACAGGCCAAGGGTGTTAACACGATAGAGGGTGGGAGAGAGACACGCTCGTTGACAAGGGCATCGAACGCGAGCGTGTGGTTGGCTAGACAGCTCGTGGCTATGGTGGCGGGACTGATCACTCACCACTGAGAGCTCAGCGCTTGCCATGAATTTCTGGATAGCTTTCTCTCTCTCTTCTCTCTCCAGCGGGTCGATGTCTGTGGATACGGACGGGCTGCCTGGTTGCAGGTAACTCGCTGGGGGGGACGCTGAGGTCACTGAGGACGATGGTGTCACCATGTGGAGCGCGTCTGCTGCTGCTTTCCCTTAGTTTATTTACAGCTTTTGTACAGATATGATGCAGGGGCCTTTACAGGCGTCGAAGTGGATGCCTTGATGCTGCAGTTGGCAGCGAGTTGCGAGTGTAGCTGTCCGCTGTGTGAAACGGTGAGGAGCGCGTTTACTTGCAGGGGGGGGGAAAGACACGCGCGCCACGACGCGCTCGCCTTATTCATCCGAAATTCCCACGCCGGCTCGTTCCTGCGACAATTTGCACCGGCTACTAACTCAGCAAAGATGTCATCATGAAACGTTGCACGCAGCTTGACACCACGCAAGTGTATGTACATATGCATCACATCGTCAGATTTAGTGCGGGTGGGTATGGCATGTGGAACAGGAGCCGAGCTCGAAGGGGCCTCCCCACGAGAGCTCGCCAAATCAGTGGAAGATGTCCCAGGGTAGACAACTCGGAGTTCAATCGGATCGTGTCATCAGTACTCAGCTGGGAAGCACCTCGCTAGCAGAGACGCCGGGTCGTTCCTGCCAGAAGATGGCACAATGAGTGACGATAAAGGAACCATCACATGACACCGGCCACCAGTTAGATGCGCCAGCCGGATATGGGGGCTGCATAGGTCGGCATCGTCGAGGTAACATCCACTCGACTTCGCGTCTCGGGGCCGTGGCCCACCGCCATCGATTCTTCCCAGTACCACCGGGGAAGGAACCCCACGCGCTCTTCCCCATTCACGACATCCGCTACCCCCGCTTCATCAAGCATCGTTATCGTTATGCCCAGCCTCGGCTTGAATGACACGCGCCATACTTCCCTTCCGGAACTAGATTGTACTGTTGACTGCAAAAAAGCGAGGAACCTGTCGCCCCAGTCCAAACAGATACTCGGATCCCATGCACCGGGTTTCCCACGAACGAGTCGCGGTATCTCCATCGTTCTAAAAGATTGCAAGGCAGTAAGATGTCCAGACGGAGTGCGGAAACCAACGATGATTTCCTATAATCAGCCAGATGGTGTGTAAACATTCGAACGCGCCGATCCGGCGGCAGGCTTACAGGCACACCAAGAAGGAACGACTGTAAGTAGAATTTGAGCAATTTTCTGGTATGATTCGATAAGAACACAAACGACCGTTATAGCGGACGACGTACTTTTCAAATCTGGTTTCGTCAGAAGGGTTCCGTAAAGATAAAGACGTCTTCAGTTCGACGAAATTGTCGGTTGTTCCAGAGTAAGTCCCTGGAAGTAGGTAGGTGGAAAGGATGGCCTTTCCCGAGATCTACATACCACGAACACAGTCCACCTCTCCTCCCATGATGACTCTACGGTCTGCAAGCTTGGTCTTGACTACGCTACACCATTGAATATTCGTGTTCACGTCTCCACCCCAACCAGGAGCATCCTGAGAGTCAGGAGGGACATCGCGGTGACCACTTGGTTGAGATGTAGTGCAGTAGGACTCAAACGCGTACCCGTAGTACGTTAGAAGCCGGTTACGAGGCGTCATCGCATTCCTACAGAGTCAGCAACACAGGAGAATGCGAAGGGCAAACTGCCACACTTTTCCTGGAGTTTCGCATCTGACAAGTGCTCTTCAAAGTAAAAGGTTCCATTTATGAGCATGACGTTGAGTTCCCAGCCATCTGTCTCTTCGTAGGGAGCAGCCAGTATCCTTTTCCATCGCAAGGTCGATCGCAGAGTGTAAACAGCAAGCGATGGAAAGAGAACCGAGACCACCTTACTTGGTCATGATACCTCTCCAGCATATCACATTGACGTCGGGAATATTGACTGCAGACGATAACGGATTTGAAGCACGCATGGCATTCTTGAATCTCGACAGCGCAGCTAATAGAGCGTCAAGTCGGCCACGTTCTGCAGGTCGCATGATCGACCTATCATAGTGGAAACCAAGGTCCGCGCCGCGAGGAGGCTCGACATAGTAGCGTAGTGCTGAGTCGTTGAATTCCAGGACATGGTCGGAATCGTATGAGAACGTCAGAAGTTGGCTTGGCCGTTGGATAGAAGGGGCCTTTAGAGGTGAACAGGAGAGGCTCGGATAAGGGAGACTGGCCACGGAATCCAACTGCTGTTTGGCTGGCGAGCTCCCCGAAGACAACACGTCCCTGCGCTTGTGGGCCATGTTCAACGTTGATCAAGGCGGTGGCATCGCTCGGAGGACTCCCTTCCGCTTGGTCACGTGAGGCGGTCCACTTTCCGCAATGATGCCTCGCCGTGTCCTCGAGGACGGTCACGACTATTGCGGGTCAACATTCGACACTTCCCAATTGCCCACTAGAGGGAATCGAAGTCAACAGTGAGCCAAGTCACGACATTTCCAAATTCCAGACCCGGGCGAGGTAACAAAATGCGTTTGGCAATGGCAATGTGAGCATGGCTCGAGTCCAGTGAACCACTAACAAAACCTGTGTTCGGTGTGGATTTAATTAACTTTAGATTGGGCACGCGTTAATGCTTGTCTTTCAAACGGAGCAATGCCCGCTCATCATCTAGGGAATTCCGTAAACCCAGGTCCTCTGCGCTCCTTTCCTATTCGTGCTCTCCAGGGTGTATCCTCTTACGGCTGGTCTTTCAGTGGCTCTACCTCTTGAATCGACCCGATAGCACTGCAACCGCTGGGAAATGTTTTCAGGAATGGAGAGGCGAACCCACCTCATCCCGAGGCCAGAGGTAGCGCTCTTACTCTCGTTGACCTCATCAAGTCAACACGACTCTGGTGCATGTTCGGAAAGCAGCACCGTGCCGCCAAGACGCCTTCCCGTAAGCAGGCGCAGCTATGTAAATGCTCTCCCTATTCCTCCCCCTTACATCCTCACCGCATCCAATCACACTCTCAACGAACCATCATGATTTTCTGTGGGTACCAGATAGTCTCCCCTCGTAACACCGGCCTAATACCGATGGATTGCAGTCAGCAGGAAAACGAAAACATCATCACTGCCACCAGAGTGGCCGTCGCCGTACCATAACAAGTGTTCCCAACGTGATTGTCTTTTCCCTAACAGTCCACAAACTGTCAAGGGCGTCTATCAGTGTCGGGGCGTTCCTGGAGGTTTCTTCTGTGAAGGGACCTACAAGATATCCTCATCTCGCGCGCAGGAATCGGAACGCTATCTCAAAGAGCTGGCCGCGCGACGCCGAGCTGTGGAGGAGGAGCAAAGGAAACGCACGGTCTCGGAAATGAGACGGCCCGACTTGGGCCACCGTCGACGAGATGTAGGACCTGTGCATTACAACGCTTTGGATGATAGGACTCGGTCCGCGTATGGTCAGCCACCTCGTACGGTGGCCGTGCGACCTAATGAGACCAGGAGACCACAAATCGCTACTAGTAGACGGCCATCGTACGCAGGCCATAGACCATCACAAACTCAGATTGAGCAGGAATACATGACCGATCAAATTATGATGCACTTGTACCCGGAACGACAAATCCACCCGCGGTGGTAGGTCCTCGTTGCATGAGAATATACTGACCGCTGACTGACATCGGCATTCCAGGATATGACTTACGCTCCCGATCACTCAGTATGACCTTCATGACTATGCTTCGTTTGGCATGGTACGCTGATACTACACGACTACGTTACTACACCACGCTCAATATGTACCGCCACACGCCGTAAACAAGCGAGCAGCTGGACTGCATCTTCTAAGAACTCGGATTCCGAACCAGTCCAACTGCATGAGGTGACCTCGGTGAAATCGAGAAAGGATATGGTTTGGGATGTCTGCATAAAGGCTTTTGAGATCTTTTTTAGGGTGCAAGACGAAGCGAACATACATGATAACACCTGGCGTGAACTCTGGCTCCACATCGATATCGTTGCCAAATTCGTCCTTGGCTTTGTTGACGTTGAAAGCCGCAAGAATCGTAACCATAGCTATCCAGACCGCCGCCTCTGCGAGGTACTTCCCAACGCATATCCTGAGTGTTTACTGTCAGTAAAGCACTTCAAGCAGAGGTTGTTTTACCTTCTGCCAAACCCGAACTGTATCTCTCCGAGGTCATCGGTAAGGGAACCGTCCTCTGCAATGAATCTTTCAGGCATGAACCTCATTGGGTCAGGATATTTCTCATCGTTATGGGTCATTGCCCTACAATGGTCGGTAATCAGGTTTAGGAGTGCGTATGACCTACTCACCATATGTTGGCGAGGACGATTGTGTCTACCAACTGGTTTATGAGATGACCATCAACTACAATGAACGCACCCACCTTTAGGTATGAAGTATCCATTGTAAACATCGTCTTCAGTGGTCATGTGCGGTACCCCTCATCAAGGGAATAGTGGTTAGGAAAAGAGTCACCTGAGCCGTTCGAATGTACCCATACCAAGTGGAGTAACCTGACACCATCTGAGCACTTCCCGATACGTCGCCTCAAGATAAATCATGGACGGGCGGTCTGTGAAGTCTGGTAGTCTTAGTCCTCCCGTAACACGATCGATTTCTGCCTGGGCCTTCTTCTGCACTGAAGGAAACTTGAGCATGGCCAGTACAAAAGCTGACAGGGCAGAGGAGGACTATCATAAACGTGAACACCCTTCATGTTTGGAGAGAAAGTGGGAACGAACAGTCTCAACAGCAGCTAAAAAATGTAGATGTAAGCCCCGAGTTCAAGGATGGAAGGGGTATCAAGACTAACCAGCGTATGTAGTCCCTGCAACGGACTTGATGACAACTTCTTCTTCGTTATGTTCAAGCATTTCCAAAACCATAGAGTGAGGTGCGATACCCTCAGCCTTTAGTGCATGTCAGAGATGATCGGTTTGAAGGAACTGACTTCTTACCCTTTGTTTCTGCACAAAATTGTAAGGCTTATCACGTAGTTCTCTGGTAAGTTTCCTACATTCACGAGCGAATTTCTTGAATCCCGCTCCAGGACACCATTCAGGTAGGTACCGTACTGGAAAGAGTTCGTATAAGTGAATTGCTTGGGGGTCAAAGATCATGACCACTAACGAGCGGGGAACGCGTTAACCAGAGCAGCGCCGGGGAAGAACGAATTAGTGAGCATCTCGCTGGCACGGTCTGCGATAGATGCAAAGAGATCATTTCGAGGAGCCATCTCATATCCGTAAACAACGGTCATGATGGTCGACGCGGTGAAACTAGGACGAGCGCATGCAGAATCAGCATGGGGAACCACCGCGAACTCCACTACGTACGTTCTGATATGTTCTTCCATTTTGTCAGGCACCTCGAGGAGATTCCGGGCCAACTGGTGAACTCGGCGCAATTGAATGTCCCTGTAACTCAGCATCGCTTGTGGGTTTAATGCCTGATGCATTGCCTTCCTATGTTTGCGCCATGATGCACCGTAACGTAGGAAACCAACATTGAACTCCCAACCCATCCTATATGAGATCAGACGATAACCCACGATGAGCAGACGAGCCTTCACACTCACAAGGTCACCATTGGGACCTGCGGCCTGTCAGAATAATTCTGGGACCGTTTGTCAAGTAATTCCTGTGCAACCTGCTCGGAATGCAGAACGAGAATCCGGCTGCCGAGGATCTCGAGGTAGATGAGATCGCCTGCAAGTCGTTTATCAGTAAATCCGCGACATGACAGAAGGCAAGTCAGTGAGTACCGTATTTCCTGCCCCACTCGGCAAAGGTCAACCATTGGGAGCCTATGTCTTTGATAGAAAACAAGCTACCAACTACGGGGAGTCGAGTAGGACCAGGTGGTAGCGGCAGACCCGCAGGATTGTCTCGTCTCCAACGAAGATGTCTCCTGACTGCTAAGACGACTGCCGCTGCAAGGAGGGCGTACAAAACCTGGACAGATTGCATGGCACGAGAATATGGGTAATTGCTTGAACTTACTGTGGATGTCATCGGTGTTATATACTGTACCACATCTCCTGTTGACATCCTTTTAGGTCTTGGATTAGGAATACGTACCTCTCAGACGTGGTCTCACCCGTTACGTGCGTGCTCATCCGTCCAACTTTACGTACCACATTGCGACAGCGGTGGTAAACTGCGAAGACGTCAGGGTCGAAAGAAGCTAGTCTCAGAGTTTCACTTCTACTCTGAAACTGGCATGCTGAAGAAGGGGGAAAGAAAGACCTCGTTCAGCAGGAGGACGGAAGTTTAATAATTTATTACTTACTCGGCTACACCCCCAGTGCCAGAACTGGTAAAGTGCGCGCGCTTATCGTAGAGCTCGTGGTCTTGTCTTGGATTTGAGTTTTTTAACCAGTCTCAGATGGCAGCTGGACTGATGGAAGCACATTTCATAACACATACAACCGATCGAAACCGGAAAATAAGATAAATGAGAAAGATAACGATACTGTACAGTGATGAATGATTCCAGTGAACTGACGAACGCCGCATGCCACGAGTCTCAATGCACCCTCTTAAGAAACCGCTCGCCGTCGTCGAAGGATCGTTTTCTCTTATTCCAACCGCCAGTGATGGATTGCGGTACTATGAAGTACTTTTCGATGGGAGGCCGACGAGGTGATTTGGAGACACCATGCTGAGTGGCGAAACCCGTCGCAGTAGGGCTGGTAGGGTTAGAATGAACGAACGACTCCATGGCCATATTTCCGGCTCCTTGAGAAGCTTGTTCCTTGGGATTCTTTTTATACTAGAGTATTGTAAGAATTTCGAGAGTAGGAAGACGGGTGTCACATACACTCTCCAACTCGGGCTTTCCCCGCCACTTGGCAACGGCCTCACAGAACCGTAAGGCAGCTCGCTCGACGGGTTCCGCAGGATAATGCCAAGCCAAGTCCTCCATATGTGTCACTAGATCTGGTGTCTGTTGAGGAATATCAAAGAACTAGTAGATCACTAAGAACGGTTTGAATCGTAAGGCGGTCAGATCAGACTCACTCTCCGACAGCGAGCCTCCATCTCCAAATGGAATGCAGCTTCCGCATTGTCGCGTCCAAACGCCATGCTATTCAACACCCCACGCAGAGAAGGGAAAAGAATGCGAGTAGCCTCCCTTAAACCAGGCAAATCATCCGGGTCAAACCACTCGAACTCAGGGTCTCCAAGATCCTCCTCTTCACTTATCTCCACATTATCATTGAACCCGCGACCAACTGAGAGTAAACACTCCGTTGCATCGGCACCTCGCCAGCCAGCCGTGAGGTATCCCTCTAAAGCAGCTCTGGTGAGAAGTCCAGCTAGGAGCATGTACCAGTCTCGCGATGGTTGTAATGGAGGAACCTCCGCCTCGGAACGGGGTCGTCTGGAAGGTGACGGTGACGGTGAGGTTGGTGTTGGCATCGAGGCTTCGTCAGCGGTCCTTCCCTGAGTATAATCGCCTTCTGGAGCATTGTAAGGTTCCTCTCCGAGCTCGCGACCGAGCTCCACGGAAACCAAGGCTGACAGCCGGAGGAATCGAGGGATAAGCTCCCATAACCGTGGGTTACCCGCGGCTAAACTAGTATGCCCCGCATGATCATTGTCGGTTTCGGCAATGGACCACTTTGACTTTCGGCGCAAGACGCTGCCATGTATGCCAGGCTGAGCAAGCCCCGTGCCAATTCCGCTGCCGTCTTGCCACCCGGTTACACCTCCGTGGTTTCCCCACATGCCCTTTCCGAAATTCATATGGGGTGTTTGCACGGCCGATTTACTTCCAAGGGTAGTAGAACCGCTGGCCATGGATATTGCCCGGCCTCTCCCGGAAACTCCGGGAGCTTTAGAGGAATGCTTGGCTACGACGCAAACTTCACAACCTGCATGAAGATGCCTTGAGCAGCGCAACCCTGGTGAGGAACTCGCTGCTGAGTGATCTGCGCCGCCCATGTACATACTCCTAGCTCGACTGGTCAAAGTGATCTAGAAAACTTGACTTGAACGTCATAAAGGAAACCCTAGCAACCAACTCACGACATTTTGGCGAAGAGGCATGGTCAAAAGGGGTTGCGATGTCGGGAGCTGAGAGTACAGACGTTTTGAGACTGGAAGTGATACCGATGACAGGAGCGCTAGAGAGGGCGGTAACTTTCCCGAGTATTTTCCAGAGCAAGAAGACGAAATGACACTAGCGCTGGTGGAAGGATTGGGTGATGCGTTGTGAGGAACAGGCGAAGTACTGGGACTGTCAGACTCAGAGGAGCGCTGGTCAGAATTGGTCGAAACGATGATAGGTGGCGGGTGGTGATGATGTCGGTATGGCGATATTGGGGGCTGACGAGAGAACAAGTCGTTGATCACAGTGCCAAGGGACAAGCGGAGACGAACACCATTGGGCAATGTGTGCGGATGATTTTTGCTGCCCCGCTTGGGTGAGTTGTTCGGTGTCAACGGGTCGTTGTCCAGTACGGGGTGTTGAACCGGAGGGGGTTGCTCCAGCATCGATGTCACTACTTTTTCGAGGCTTATGGCGCGTAATCTCAAGCTTGCAGCGAGATCCAAATCTTGTCGTTGTCTCCTCTCTTCCTCGTCATCGTGACGAGTGCCACCTTCCCTTGCTTCCAACACGCCAGCGTCCTCGCCATCACTGACAAGCTCCTCGTCCTCTTCATACTGTTCCGGACGTTCCCGGTAAGCGTAATTGAATGAAGAGGGACCACCGGTGCGATCAGTCATCCCCAACTCTGCGCGAGCTTGGGCAAACCGGGTGCGAGCATGAACCCATAGCATGTGGTCTATGATGAGGGTTCTAGTCGATTTTTCCCGAGGGGGGATAGAGTGCAGATGATGGGCATGTTTGTGCGCGGGAGCCTTGAACGAACTAGTTACTGGTAAGGAGGAGATCGGCTTTGAGGGCTGGCTGGGAACATTGGGAAGCGTGTTGGGAACGATGGGATGGGTTATGGGGTAAGTTGGGAAGCCGCCCGAGTTTGGAAAAGCTGGGATGGGCCTGTTACCGTTCTGCAGGGCTGAGTAGGACATGGCGATGGGATCTCCACGCTCAAACGTCAGCCAGTTCGTGTGCCTTGGCGAAGATGGTTAGGCCCCCTCGACATCCAACGTCAGAACGGATCAAGCACGGACTTCCGATGGTACGACAATACTTGGGACAAGGATGGAGCGTGAAAATATCCACGCACGCACGTCTGCGCGCGCCTAGATAAGTGATCGGTTACACCTCTGCGTTTACTATGTAGGTTGTTGGATGAGAACAAGCCAGTCGGAAGCGGAACAAAGTCGCTCTGTGCCGTGACACCCCGAATCGGAAAACCCAATGGACAGCCTCCACCGCACTCGACCCATCCAAAGGTCAAGCTGCTCGCAAAGTATGGCAGCATCTTCGCTGCGAAATTGGCCGTGTTCGTCGTGCATGTCACCAGGACTCTTCCCATATCTGAAACTCCAGACTGAAAAACTAGATTTTTCTTTTTGCCTCACCTCCCAAGATCCAGTGCAGCGAACGAGTGTTGGGAATGGTAACGTCCGCTTTGCACTGTTCGATCACACCGTAGCGTGCTTCGCTAAAGTGTCGGTAACCCCATTGAACTGACTGATCTGCTCTTCGAACCTACCAATCCCTTTTTGCCGTGCGCGTGTTGAGCGGTTTCCCTGTTTCAACCGGCCGTCTTTAGCCGGGTAAGCTGGGCCCAAGTGGGTCACAACCTGGTAAAACTTGGCCAACTCTTGCCAAGCGCATCATTAGAAGCCGCCTCTGAGAAGCAGCCGCGGTGGGTGAGGATGGCACGGAAGTATACAAGGTGGGTTGCCATTGCATGCAGGTTGAATTTTAGTATCTCAATGCGTTTAAAAATCAGACGTGCTTTTCTCATGTGAATACCTTGAAGTATTTTAATACTAGCCATTCCCAAGACTATCAGATAACTCCCTCTCGAAGCCGGTGCCGAGGACGCGGTGTCAGTGTATCTTAGCACTTACTCCGACGCCAACGACTCCCTTCTCCAATCGGGAGCTCACCGTCACTGAATTCTGTTACCTAGGTCCACGACAGAGTGGCCTCGGTGTGTCTATGCCAAGGAACAACGCCGTCGATCATAATGGATAAACGAATAGCTCTGATGCATTCACGACTTGTACACACGATGGATCGATGGTCGGCGATTCGTCGACCACGCCCCACGCTTGCCATGGGTCACATCGGACACCGTTTAACTTTCGCGGGAACGCCAGGTGTCGAAGTTACGCTACGCGCGTTCCATTTTCCTCCATAAACGCTGCGTCTCCTTATTCAGACATCGCTCTGTCAATGGCGAGGGAATACCTTGTGTCAAAGGAGATAGTGCGTCAGAATGCTAACCGTGTCATTCTGTATTCCCAGCGCCCCCCCTGTTAAACACCCGCTTTACTCACGTTCGCTTTCCCGTGCCACATCGACCACAAAGGACTGTTTACGCCTGGTTACGCCGCATCGTATCCGCAGTCTGGGCCGCGAGTCACTTCACAAGAGGTCGCTGATGTACCTCAAAGTAAACACTAGACCGCAACCCACATCCCGTCATCACATATCCCGCACAACTGACTAACTAGTGCACTGCCTTCCGATATGATCGCAAAACAAAAGTGTTGAATGCGGTGAGACCAGTTGTGCCTCGCGAGCTGAGCTAAATGAACCGTTTTATGTAACCTCTTTTGCGCAGTTTTTGATCAAAGGTTCCATCTATGTAGCCATCGTGAACGCCGCAAGTATGGAAACGAAATCACTTTTTTTTTTTTTTCTTTCTCTACCGTTTCACCGCTCAGGAAGGCTTCCGGTCACGGGTCACGGGAATGAGCCGAAGTATGTATCACGCGGACAACCCGCCGTGTATATTATTCATACGAAGGATTCGAACGATATGGAACTGGTTGGATCATCGGAACGGCGAACTTGGGCTGCAATGTCGGGGAAGCAGCATCAGACCTGCCCGTTCACTGATCGGGGGCTGCGTACGGGCGAGATGCTTCCGCTCCACTAGATCCACGGTACATACAGCCCCCAAGTTGGATGTCGACCGTTAATAGTTTCAAACAACTGTTCTTCGATGCGAAAATAATTTACACGAATGCCAGGCTCGATGCTTGGAAATATGATCGATCTAACCACCATGTCTTCACATCACCCGAGGCTGTGATAATGAAAGACGAGATCTTGCCATCGCGTGATCTTGCACAGTATCTATCATCGCCAGGAGCTCTTCCAAGGCAGTGTTGAATCTTGATCACACTCCCCCACGCTTCAGAGAGGCCGAGACTTAGGGTTTTGGATTTTTTTTTTTTGGCTTTCGGAGTACTGGCCCAGTACACCATGATGAGTACACAGCCGAGTGTTTTGAACCAGATTGTTCCGGTCAAGCCAAATATTAACCGTGACTCGTGCGATGTCCCCCTTCGTCATCCTGGGTGAGGCTATGCGAGCAAAGAATAGTTTCTCATCCGGCGGATGAGGTAAGGGGCGCCGTTGGACATTTCGCACTGCCTCCTCGTCGCCGGCAACGGCCACCGGAACGTCCCTACCCGTACTACACACCAAACCACAACCGCACGAAAACGAGATACGTTAAGCTTTTATTCCTCGTAATCATAAATAAGAGTCATGACCGAACGCCCACCAATATCTACGCTGTACTACGCTACAAGAATGACGATGGGGAATAGACGTATGGAAGCATCAATAATAACGTCGGATGATTTCCGACAAAGTAGCGCAACACTACAGTGGTTGTATGTACAAAGGACTTGGGGGGAATGGGCAGACAGTGCAATCAATATCAGTATAATGATGAGCAGTGGGGCGAGATTAAGCAGAACACAGAGGGCAACGAAAACCCGCGGAGCGTCCCGGTGAATGTATGGTAGGTGAGAACACGAAGTGGGAATAGGGAATAGTTAAAGCGAACAGCGACCTGCGAAACGAAGAACGACAGACGTGGGTCATACCATCACACTCGTGCTCGTCCACCCCGTCTCCTCCGTCTTGGGCACGGGTACCCTTTCAGAATCTTTGGCTGCGTCCAGGACACGCTGACATTCGGCACCGCCCTCAGATCGCACTACAGTGGCAGTGGCACTCAGTTCACGTACTCGTTATCAGGGTGGTGAAACTTACAGTGCCTGTTCAACGCATCCATGCGAGCAAAGGTCTTGCGACAGCCCTCACAAGTGAATGGCCGATAATTGAAATGTAGCTGCTCGTGACGCTTGCAATCGTGCTGTCTCGCGAAGCCCTTGCCGCATCCAGGCCACTTGCACTGGAATGGACGTTCTTCGTTGTGCGATCTCATATGACCTGATATCGAGGTCAACACAACATGTTACGCGGGTCTTGAGCCAACACACCTTTTAGATTGAAGCTTCTCGTGAATGTGCTGCCACAGCCCGGCACAGGACACATGAAATTTGCTTCTTGCTTCCTTCGACGGTGGCTAGCACCAGCTGTGCGCTCGCTTGTTACGGTGGGCTTCGTCACCGATATCGGGGCGTTGAGTGGTTGCTGCGCCGACTCTGGGCGAAGCAAGGAAGTTGAACGGCCCGTGAGAGGCACGTTGGGAAGATCGTCATAGCGAACACGTGGACTCGCAGATGGGCTTGGGTATGGGCTCTGACGGTTCGAAGATAACCCGCTCCAGCTTCCGTCACCCCCTCGCGAGCCAGACGAAGCCCTGCGGTTATGTCCGCGGATAGGAGGCAGAGTCTCCTGTGGGTATAGGAACTGGCGATTGATCAACTCCTGGTGTGAAGAGGGTGGGAATAGCATTGCCGAAGTATGAGACATATCCTCCGAGCGGGAAAGGCGATTGTGACCTGGACGTTGGCCGCCGTCAGACTTTGACCGGCGAAGGGGGTCGGGGGAGAGATAGTTGCCCATGGTTGTGGATGGAGGATTAGTGGAATTGAAGTTGAACTGGGGGAGTTGAGGGGAACCGAGATTAAAGGATGTCTGGTTGGCACCAGCGCTGGACGGGTGCGGATGCATGGGTTGAGGAAGGACCTGATTAAGGTTGACGGTGTCGAGTGCGGATCCTTCGAGAGAGTTGAGCTGTTCCGTCATGAGGGGGTTGTTCCACAACTGAGGGCGTGGAAGGGATGAGGTATCGGACTTGCTGCGCGTTCGCGGGGGGAAACTTGGAAACAGGTATGAGGTATTTGTAGCGTCGGCGTGGATTGGAGGAGTAAGAGTGGACAGCCCCTGTTGTTGTGAAGGGTGGCTGTGGGGGAAGAGCTGTGCACTTTGTTCGTGGAACTGGGACACCCCGAGTTGTTGGTTAACTTCGGTCTGTTGTTGTTGTTGCTGTTGATCCCACTGGGCGGTCGACCCCTGCTGCTGCGAACCGGTTTGGGTCGAACCTGGACGGACATAGGACGCGCGCGTTTAGACAAATAAGGTAAGTATGGATTTCCACAAACGGAAAGGATCACATCAGGGGAAATCGACTTGCCTTGATGAAGGGTTTCCAAGGTCGACTGAAAAGGAACAGATTGGGAAGCAGCTCCACCCCCACTGACGGGGGTCGCAGGGACGATGTGAAGCTGCGGTCCACTCGTCATGAACCCACCATCGCCCTCTGGAGCATTGATAAGAGGGGGGTCCTGGGAGAACATGGATCTGGCAGACGGACTGTTGTCTGGAATCAGAAGCTGCGGAGGCGATTGAGGCTTCTTCGGTGGTGAAGTGGCTCGGTCGACTGGGAGACGATTCGCCTGCCAATGAGGCGATTCAAAGCGGAGCTGCTCAAATGAATGAGCGACGTCCAGCCGTGGAGAAGAACCAGCGTGTATCTGAGGATTGTGGTTGGAGGACACTGACGACGTTCTGCTACGCGGGGCTCCGTCGTCGTTGCTAGATGGGGAGCTGTGGTCAAACGAAAGGGGAGAGTGCTGATCGAGAGGTGCAGGTGTGACAGACACAGACAGCGGAGCTCCATTGGGATCGAGAAAGTCGCCGTCGAACATGAGTAACGCAGACGAATTAGGCGGATCGTACTCGGACGGGTCGTAGTCCTCGCGGGCGCCCATGAGCCCGTTGAGCTCATCGCCGAGTAGACCCATGTTTTCTGGCCCATCGGGGTCAAAGCTCAGGTCCGAATGACCAGAATATGGTGAGTTTTGATATGAGCCGTTGTAAGACGATGTGTGGAACGGAGGGGATTTAAAGTCGTAAGCATCAAAGGCAGAAGTCGTGCTGATGTTGTGTGGTTTCGTGGAAGGACTCGTGGACTGGTAATCAAACTCTGTGGGGTATTGGACGGGGTCTTGCTGGAGCAGCGCCATCGTTAGAGCTGGTGGGCGGTAGGCGAACGATGGGTGCAGATGATATAGACTGATAGCGACCTCGATAGAAGGGAATGGCAAGCTACGATGAGCAAGCTGGATATATCGGTAGCCAAGGGGCGGAGGACGACGAGGTAAGGGGATTCGAGGGATGGGATGAGAAGGGGAAAGAATGGAACAAACGCTGTGTCAGGATTGCTTTGTGTGAAATAATTATGACCCCCCCCCAATGCCATCAGCCAGGTGTTAAGCGTGCCTTGGATTTTAATTTCAACCTCCGCTACGGAGTATTCAATGTGACCCCTCCCATTCGGCATTCGTCTCATGGGTCTCATATACGTATACTGGTAGAGGTTCTAGACAATTGCACACTCTTTTTCAGCGATGTCGGTCGTTTTGAGTTGCCGTCGTACGTCCTCGGTCGTTCGATCCTGCCGTGCCGATTCTGTGGATGAGAAAGCCCCCAAATCGTTTCAGTCGCCGCGAAGATCCATTCGCCGTGCAGACTCGCGTTCCGACGCCATGCTATCGAGTGTACGATACGATAAGTGTAATAGTGCATAGCACCGACGAACGATTGGCGGACGGGCTTGACTCCAACGTCAATGGCGCCCGTCTGCATCCGTGCATTGCTTTTTCTCCTCGAAGAACTCGATCCCGGACGCGGTTACAATTGATGGTGCCAAGATGTTCGCCAGCCGACCGTTAGCAGCCTGTCTGCTGATCTCTTCCCGTCCCTTGCACAGCTGAAACAAACCGCACTCGGTCCTGTGCAAATGCCTTCACCAACGCGTGGGGGTGTACCATGTGCTATGTCATCCGTTGACGTATGGGTGTCGGAACATCACCACCCCGGTGTTCATCCTATAAGCCGGCCCGAACTCAAAGAGTCCCCGCACCTTTCACGATGGCGTGATCCCCCTTTACAGTGGGAACCTCTTCCCTCATCTATAGGACTAACCGAGATCTTGCATCCCCCTGGGGACAGAGAGTTCAACAATCTGAGCAGGGCAATCATCAAGCCGTATCTTTTTATCCGATCCACTTTGCCATCCCGCTATATCAGCCAAAGAAATGAAGGAGGGCCTGTATTTACATCTGCGTTACCAGCTTACGTGGCATCGTTGCCGAGATCAGATCACTCTCCAACCGTACAGACTCGGAAAATCGTTCATTATTCCGGATTTTGCTGACCCAGAGAATGAATATGAGTAAGCACTGACAAACACCAGGTTCCAGATGCTCCGCCGTGGTGAAGCGATTTCTTTCGTGACCACAAGTCGCCGCGGTAGACGTAGCCTAGGAGCGTACCAATCAGTGTTCTCTGACATGCAAGCCGCCGACTCGAGACACTTGCAGCACAGCCCTATCGATTGCTTTTTATTGGGTATCAGGCATTTGGATCTCGCCGCGCACGATCGTAGTGTCCACGGGTGCTGTTCCGGACGGCCGTTCCCGTCGCATCAACATTTCCCATCCTAAGAGGGATCCTTTGGACTAACCATCGGCTGACCAGTCTCACCGCGCGGGGGCGCTGCCTAACGATTACCCACGATAAAGACGCCCATGATACCGCGAATGGTGACACTTGTAAAAGTCCATGTTCTTGCTTCCCAAACGCGATGTATCACAAGGGAGAGGAGGGCCGCAACCGCACTAGTGTGCCTGGCACTTCGCATCAAACCGTACTTAGCTGAAAGGATACACGTGCTAACCTAGTGTCCAATTCTCCATCATGCATCATGCATCAAGAATTAGGTCGTATTCCAGGACACGTGCAAGATCAACCACTTGTTTCCCAAACCTTGAGATGCCTCCTTTTCTTTCTTCCTTTGCGTTTGACGTACCGTAACAAGGAACAATTGATCTGACCAAGTAGTCGCGTATCCACGACCCCGTCGTCAAAGACCTAAGGACAACCGTCATCCCTTACGATACCGCTAGCAGCCGGAAAACCTTCGCTGCTGAAGTCGTACTACGACTTGTACGTTGCTCGGTGGAATCGGCGTACGCATCCAGTCGAAATCGAAAATTATGCTTCAAAGGTAGGTCGGCCTACCACTGATCAGGCCGAACGTGAGATTAATATTAACACGTGGCAACGTCGATGGTATGAGATGTACCCTATATTCCAGGCACAAGCCTCAGGTGCCTCCACCCTCGAATGCTTGGGATCATCTCGATTGCCGTCCTCGGCCAACTGTGCAACGCCGTGGTATAGGTTCCTTTAATATCATAGTAGCCCTGCAATATGAACATCCCATCACCTGCGGACCCTGCAATTAAAACGCGTACGCACCCACTCTTGCCAGGCTTGCGCAGATTATTGAGCGCTTGATGGAGTCATCACGGATCTGTCAAACCCGTTTACAGTCGCATTCTGCCTTCTCGTTGCGGGCGCCAACAGGTCCCCACATATGATGACCACAGTGGAACGTGAAGTGAGCGTGTTCGTAGTGGTTACGTGATTCGCATCGTCCAACGGCTGTATACATACCGCTAGATCACCCGCCGGACAACGCAGAACAGCTGGTAGCACTTTGCACGAGTCCGTGATTCGTTGGCCCTCAAATCTGGTCTACCACTGTCAGTGTGTTGGCGGCGGCTTCGTCCGAGATGTGAAGTTGCACGAGGCATTGGGATGTGAAGCAGCAAAAACATTGAGAAATTCACTGGTGCAGTACATATGTTGTGTGAGTCAATCGGAGTTGTCGAGTTCTTCCCAAAGCAAGGGCAGTCCCCTGTGCATGTCATTCAGTTCCACCCCGCCCAGTTTCTATAAAAAACTTGGTATTAGTCCTACAAGGGACCTTCCCTGATATATCTCGGTGGACCGTCGCCCCACAAGCATCGAGAATGCCATATTAACCTTTGTCAAAGCGATGCACTACACCTTCTTGACTGCGGACACTCCTTTGTCGATGGTTTCATTGTTGTAAATTCACATAATATGGTAGGAGACATCCAGAGGCTCGACATCATCCGTCCTCTTTCACGATATGGACCTCCCCTTCTCCAGGCAACCAACCATCCCTTTTCCACCCATGACTGCGCTGCATGGAAGCATTGGCTATGATCATCCTCTCGATAGTTACTCCGATGCCGCTATGGCTCATATACTCGTCCCCGCGCGACGTTCTCGAAACGTATGTCAACCGTTTGGTCTATAAAGGGCTTCCTTCTCACCCTTCATCGAACAGCTCTATGATGCGGTAGCCAGTGCCCATGACGCACGCCTCCATTTTGGGGCCGCAACGATTAATCCTGCCGGTCTATGTAAATGTCCTCATAACGTCGGTCGCGAACCCTTGCGTCGAATGGCCGCGCGATCTGGAAACTCACCAGACCATTTGGGTCTTGACTGGGAATACCCCGGTTGGCGTCCACGTCGTTCCTCCTACGAAGATAGACGGGGAGCGGTTGTAGTCACGCTTGCCGAAGTCTGCTCCATCTCGCATGCGGTTGACCCACCCCAAACTTTAAACGAGAGCGAGAATACGACCGCGGTTTGTCCCTCTGACGAAGAGCATCTCGAAGGACTAGATGTTCACGTTTCGGATGTAGAAGATGAGATGGACTTCGAACTTGCGAGTGACGATACCTTTGACGCATCGAATACCAATGCCGCACCTTCCAGTCCGCTCCAGTTATCCCCTCACAGCAACTCCGTATTCGAATTTGAACCGCACGATATCCGCATTAAAAGTACGGAAGTAGATGCGAAGAACATGAACCATCGTGAACGGGAAACTCCTTGCGCTTCAGAGTCCACCCCTCGTCTATTGGAAAACGAAAAGCCCTCGAGATGGATCCGTTCAGAAGCCCAGTTTTCTTTCTCTGCCCCCGCTAGCGACGCATCTTCTGCGATGCCAACCTCGACCCTGTCGTGCGCCAGGAACCTCTCGATGGGGAACCCATTGTATCAGGGGGTAACAGCAAAAAAACCGTCTGCCCAAAAACCTGCACCGACGAATGCAGGAAGGACCGAAGATGCTGCGATTGAGCAACCCGTTATAGATAGCCCTCGGATCGCGTCCGCTCAGAGCCTGCTTAGCCCAGTACGTGATGCCCCATCTCGTACACTGCCCAACGGTCAAGAACCTGTGTCTCGAGAGAACGCTCTGGATGATGATGAGCAGGCGGTTCAAACGATGCAGCAGGCCCTGCCACGCACAAAACAGAATTTTCCATGCTTACTCGACGGTTGCAAGCAGGTGTGTTCATCGGCAGGCGATCTCATGAGGCACCAGCAATCTCTCCGCCACCGTCCGCCACAGTACTTCTGTTCGGGTTGCGAGTATGGGTTCACTCGCCCAGATGCTCTTAAAAGGCACCTTAACAACAAACCGAGGTGTAGGGCGGCTCACAGGACGGTGACCCCAACTCGGTTAAGGGGGCCTGGTGATGCCGAGGGAAGCTCGTCGACGTCATAAGCATGCCGGACACGTTTTAGCTCGACTTCTTCCGTTGCCTCCGCGGTCATATCACTGTCGCAATTCTCTTAACGAAACGGTTACTCTAAGCACTCTATATTGCATATGCTCTTCCGATATCATCCTTACACCATGTACGATATAGAGAACAAACATTGTTTTTTATATGACGAGCGCATCGTCGACTATATGGGGTCCCCTTGGCACTGCTTCCTTCGCCAACTCGTCGCTCAGATCACTTGGTACAGGTTCCACGCCAACGTCCGTAGCATCTTTCCTCAACTTCTCCACGGAGACAGCGCGGCGCTTACCAAGGAATACGCGTCCGCCGGGTGCATCCTGCAATGACCGTACGATGATGTCCTTCTCGAAAAGGTATCGAACATCTTCCAAGGGATATCCCGTTGTCTCTGGTATGCAGACGTAGACCCAGATAGCCATGATCACAGAAGCGACTCCGAACACGAGATATGTGCCGTACATGATATGTGCAAGCATTATCGGTGTGATTTGCGCGATAACGTAGGTGAAGAGCCAGGTTACGCCAACGGCAATGGACATGACTGCTGAACGAAGGTGTCCGGGAGCTACTTCAGACCCGAGGACGAGTGGGGTGAAGCCCCAGCCTACACCGAAGGCGACACCGTAGAGGTAGACGGCGACAATCGAGACATAAGTCGCAGGAACGACCGTAGGTTGGGGATGCACGGCACTGTAGCCCCCAATCCAAATCATTGTAATGGCTTGAGCGATACCACCGTAGATGAGAGTCCTCTTTCGACCCCAGTTCTCGATAACAAAGGCGAGGACAAGACACGTGACGACGAACTTTACGACTCCATAGATGCCCGTCGCAAAAAGCGAAGCAGTCGTGTTGGAGATTCCGAGGTTTGCAAAGATGATAGGGGAATAGTAGTTGACTGCGTTCGTGCCAGTCCACTGCTGGAAGAACGTGGCAATGGATGGTATGAGGCAACGCAATGCGATGATACGATTTTCCGCCATCTTCTTGAACTGCGTGGCGATTGGAAGTTTACGCTTGCCCGCGAACTCTTCACGTATCTCACTCAGGGTGAGTTGGATGGCATCGTCTTGTGGATCTTTTCTGGCGATGTAGCCGAGGGCATTCGCAGCATCAGTATACCGCCCGCGTTCTATCAACCACCGAGGTGATTCCGGCTGGAACAGCATGAATACAAAAAATATGATGCCTGGCAGTAATTGGACTATTATTGGGGTCCGCCATTGCATCTCTCCAGGTGGTATGTGAAGAGCCACTCCGTAATTGACCCAGACTAGACAGCATAACGTGGATCAGAAAACACGGTCGGTCACAGGGCCAGCACTTACAACTCAACATGTTTCCCAAACCTACAGCAACCTCTATGCTACCGGTGCATCGTCCCCGGATAACTCTCGGAGCACATTCGGATACGTAGGTGGGGACAAGAGCTGACATGAGGCCGACACCAACACCACCCAGGAACCGACTAAAATAAAGAAGCTTGAGACCCGTAGCTGGCGTACTTCCCAGTCCGACGATTGACTGAATAGCACTCCCTATAAGAAAGATTACGGCTGATGCCAACAGTGAAGGTTTTCTGCCATATCGGCTCGCCAACCAGCTCGATGCAATGGCACCCACGCTGAGGAAACACACATTCGATTATTTGCCCAATCGTGGCGACAAGGAACTTGACTCACAAGCCTCCCGCCTGGAGAACAGATACGATATTTCCGCTCAAACTGGCACGGGCACTGGCTGACTCTTTATCCAACCCGAAGTAATCCTGGAAAGAGGGAAGAGCAAGAACACCGCCTATGAGGCCAATGTCCCAACCGAAGCACACGTATCCAGCGGTGGCAGAGAAAGCAAGGAAGTAAGCATTTCGGTATTGGATGGTTTGCTGGAGCTCCCTTCTCCACGTCATGGCGGCCTATCCAGAAGATCTAGTCACTAGGACGCAGGTCTCGGCGAAATTCCGACAAGAACGTTCGAAGCGTGAAGAGGGCCACCCAGTCGTCCAAAAGCCTCAGCGAGACGTGGCTTATATGATTCGGTCGGACCCAGTACCGCGGTGCGTATTCTGAGAAAGGCTAGCCGAGTATCTGAGGGTGCAAGTAATGCGGTCCAGCCCTGTCACCCGAGAGGTCGTTTAAGCGAAGGTTATGTATCATGTTGATATTATCTATTGTAAGACTGAAGCTTAGCAAAGTTCAGAAGAGTATATGTATGTGCTGGAAGGCTTCGACACAAGAGTCGAAAGAAAAGGCGGTGAGTTGGAAATGGAATCGACTACACTACGGTAACTCAGGCACAAACACATGTCAATACCTCGTCAGCTACCAAGAACGACGACGATTTGGATTGTCTGTCCAAAGTCGCTGGTTGCTTGCTGGTGACCGTATTTTGAAACTTGACCGCTTCTTCTCCTGTTTTGTTCCCTCTAGCTATACCAACACGTCGGCTCGTTCTGGGAGTGCGAAGTTTCATCGTGCTTAAAAGATTGCTACAGGTAAATGTGGCTGGGCAACGCTGCGCAATTGTGAATTGGAGAATAAACTGTTCAAAGGGTCGATTTACAAGGAAAGGGCCTACCTTATCTCTGGGGGCACAGATTAGAGATCTGGCAGAGCAAAGGCTCTTTTCAACAAATTCTACGCTTTCGAATTCAGATTGTCACCGTATGACCAGGGCAGAAAGGACCGCAAACATGGGTCCGAAGTCCCTAGGAAAAGGTAGTCCAACTTCGCGGGCACATACCAGCCTATCCTCGGGAGCCCACCAGGCAAACGGCACACCGGGCCAGTCAAGCGTACCGTGCATACCGTGTGCCCGACCACGACAGGCTTACCAGACCTAAGAGTTAGATTTTCAGACGAAAGAGCAAGAGGAAGGAAAACGAACGGATGGAAATCACTAACACTAGTATGTTGCCTGTCATTTTAGTGTACAGCGTCGGATTTGCGGGCGTTCTGGAGCGGTTATTTAGTGGCGGTACTTACCTGCTTGCGTATACATACGTAGTGTGCATTCGCGGAACACTCCTTTCTTCCAAGATCGGCCAATCAAACACCCACGAAGTTGGAAAAGTTGAGAATTCGAGTCCCTGCTCGGCTTACAACCGCGATTCTCTTCGTGGGGCTGAAAGCGGCCTGCTGGAGGTTCACAGGTCCTTGGCGTCAATTATCCTCTCTTTAACACCAGGAACCAGGCTCGCTCTCCAATCCGTAAGTGCTCCCCCTCGAGATGTAAATTTCGGAGGTTTGTCGGACTGCTGATTACTTTCGTGCCAAGGCACTCTTGCCTCATACCCCTATAATACGAGCGCCGTCTGATCTCCGGATCCGGCAGAGTTCGTCAGTCGCACAACATCCACGTATCATATGTATCACTAGTACCGCGACGATGATTGGTTGGGATGCGTGGTAGCGTATGGCCCGGCCGACGAACATACAACACCTTACCTCCCACAGGCCTGCACAGGAATGGATATACGTGGGTCACTTCCACATGCTGGACTTACAGTCCCTGACGACGCTCTGTCGCATCCCAGAGCACTGTTAGTTGGTCGTGCAACCATTCCTCTCATCACTCGTAATGGATGGTGTTTCGGTGACGGGACTGGGAAACCGTACACTATTCCGAAAGCAGATATCCTCACGAATACCCATAGGAAACTCGTGTTTCAGAGCACTTGTGTATTGTGGAAATAGCACGGTTCTCTCGCCCCGTGCAGTTAGCGCATTGCTGTTCGCTTGGCTGTCGGTTGTGTTTTGCAGCGAACGTGTCAGACACCCCTGGCAAATGAATCAAATTCGCACGGGGGGAAGATGCGATAAAGGCCGGCTCTGATAAGCACTCGCCGCCTCCCACTCGATCCTCGACGTATAATGGCTACTGCAAGTCTCAGCAACTTCCCCATCGATCTCAAGAAATACAAAAAGTCAGCCAATTATTCGATGGCCATCGTGTGCGGAATCTGACTGTCAGCCTAGATTGGCCCTAGATCCATCGCGGCCGCAACTGAGCGAGGAGCAAAAGGCAGTCCTCCTGCATAACATCCAACTCCTTCGTGATGCTATTGTTCTGTTTACTGCGACAGGCGCCGCTCGCGGTGTGAGCGGTCATACAGGTCGACCGCCTACCACACCGCCTACCTATATGTAACTGAGTTCTTCTTGCAGGTGGTGCTTATGACACCGTCCCCGAGGTTTGCCTCTTACTTAGCTTGTTCGAGGGCTCCGAAAAATATCTTCCCATCATTTTCGACGAGGCGGGTATGTATCGATCTCGGGGTGATGACACCACTTTCGTTCAACATTCGAGATCACAGGCCATCGCGTTGCAACCCAATACCTCCTAGCTGCACTTGAAGGCTCTCTCCCTCCGGAACACCTCCTTCACTATCGTGAGGCAAATTCGAAGCTCCCTGGTCACCCCGAACTTGGGTTAACACCCGGAGTCAAGTTCTCCTCCGGCCGTCTTGGCCACATGTGGCCCCTGGTGAATGGTGTTGCGTTGGCTAACCGCGACAAGGTCGTGTTCTGCTTGGGTTCCGATGGTTCCCAACAAGAAGGAGATGATGCGGAAGCTGCCAGGCTTGCCGTTGCCAAGAATCTAAACGTGAAATTATTGATCGATGATAATGACGTCACCATTGCTGGGCACCCTTCGAAGTATCTCAATGGCTATGATTTGGCAAGGACGCTTGAAGGACACGGTCTCAGAGTTTTTATCACCCAAGGCGAGGACATTGACACCTTGTGGGGGTCTCTGGCTGCAGCAATCACGCACGATGGCCCCGCTGCCGGTGAGTGATGCCATCCAGCCGTAGACCTTACCTGACGTCTTTCATAGTCATTTCCAAACGGGTCATGGCACCAGGTATCCCAGATATCGAGGGAAGCACTCACGGACACGATGTCATTCCCGTCAAGTCTGCCTTGAAGTACTTTGAAGCCCGCGGATACCCCTCGAATCTCGCTGGTGATATACTCCTAAACATCAAACCTGCGGCCATTCCCTATCTCTATGTCGGGTCAACAAAGGAAGTGGGGGCTAACCGTGTTGTGTTTGGTGAAGCTGTCAACCTTGTATTGGACAAGCTTTCCAAGGAGGAGGCTGCAAAGAAGGTCATGGTCATCGACAGTGAGTGTTCTCTCTACAGTCTCTCCACAAACTGATCTCGCGCAGGTGATCTGGAGGGTTCCACTGGCCTGAAGGTCATTCACCAGAAGCACCCGGAGGTATTCGTGTCGGGTGGTATCATGGAGCGTGGCAACTTCTCGGCTGCTGCTGGTTTCGGTTTTGACGCTAATAAATTTGGTGTCTTCTCCACGTTCTCTGCATTCCTGGAGATGATTGTATCTGAACTTACGATGGCCCGTTTGAACAATTGCAATGTCCTTTGTCACTTCTCGCATGCTGGGGGTAAGAGCTACGATTATCCCTGCAATGCATTGACTAATGATGTTTCCCTTATCAGTGGACGAAGTTCGTACCTTCCATGCCTCGTGACCGTTCGAACATCCACCTAATTTCAATCTTCACAGATGGCTGACAACACCTGTCATTTTGGCGTCAACAACTTTTTCGGGGATAATGGCCTGTCCGATGTACATTCGTGGTTATACTTCCCCGCTGACGCTCTCCAAATGGTGGCCATCGTGCAGCGGGTGTTCTTCGAACGTGGTATTCGCTTCGTCTTCTCGACCCGGTCGAAGGTACCATACATCCTCAAGGAGGACGGAAAAACGAGGTATTTCGATGGCGACTACAAGTTCGTCCCTGGAAAGGATGAGACGATCGTGGACGGTAAGGCCGGCTATGTTGTGTCGTTCGGTGAGATGCTGTACCGGTCTTGGGATGCTGTCTTGCGTTGCCGCCAGGAGGGTTTGGACGTTGGCTTGATCAACAAACCGACTCTCAACGTTGTCGACGAGCAAACGATCAGAAAGATAGGGTCGAGTCCGTTCGTACTTGTGGTCGAGTCGTTTAACCAGAAGACCGGGGTAAGGGACATATCAGTCAATTTGGGCTGAATTAACAGCAATGTACAGCTTGGTTCTAAATTCGGAACGTGGTTATTGGAACGTCAATTGACCCCCAAGTACGGGTACATGGGCACGACGAAGGAGGGTATGTGGTTATTCCTTTCTTTTTGTGTGGAATAATAACTTATTTTTTGTTTCTGTGACCAGGCTGTGGTGGATTAACAGAACAAATTTTTTACCAAAACCTTGACCCTCAATGTGAGTTTTCGTTATTTTGGTTGACAGTAAATCCATTGATTATCAATTCTGTAGCCATCATCTTGAAGATAAAGCAGCTCTCGCAGTAGACCAGACTCAGTGGGTAACATTGGGTTTGACGAAGTGACGACATCGGCAAGGATTTGAGTATTGTACAGCTGTCTGCTAAGAAAGATGAACACTTCTTGATCTCCGGAGACGTAGCGGAAACAAAAGTGCTGTGTTGCTAGACTACAAGAGATAGTTGGTCAGTTGCCTGAATAGAGACGTCCCAGATGCTAGGTAAAGAAGTCAGAGAACCGAGTCTCGACACCAGGAATCTCCATAAGAGAAAACTTTGAGACGGCACTTCCTAATTGCAATCGGTTTTGATCATCATTGTTGGGCGAAGAAGGGAAAGAAGAGTGTCACAGACAAAGCACAGCAGCACTGACCTCTTGCGCGATGAACCACTGTAAACCTGGGCGATGACGATAACGAGCAAGTGCAGGTTGCAGTTTTCATAGCCGTGGCCGATTTTTTGAATCTCCGACTGAAATAACTAGAAGGTAGCGAGGACGATTTGACACCTTTCCCACGTAACCCAACAGCCGAACGCGTCAAGGGGGGATAACAGTATAAGCCTCGGAGAAAAAAAAACATTGGGAGACATCAAACAACGTTGCCCATCGATTTATCGTGAGTGATCTTCTCAGAGATATCGGGTATGGCTTTGAATTATCCAACCATTTTTCCTATTTTTTTTTTGAGCGGCGTGGAGCTCACCTGAGGCGATTTGTGTTACACCGTGGATAAGGGTTTTCTGTAATACTGGTTTTTTTTTTCTCATTTTTCAAACCTTTTGATGAGAGATATTTTCTTCGACCGTGCAAACGTGACGACGTCCAGCCTTTTTCCCAACAGTCCGTGATTTGCTCTGCTAACCATGTCACTAGCATTACCGTCTACCCATGGAGGGCGCCCTATCGAATATGCCCGCTGAAGCAGACACAACTGCGGTCCAAGGTATGCAAGCTCCTAACTCCTTAGTGACTTAACATATTCATGTATGACTTCATCCCCAGAGCAGCCGATGAAACGTCGCCCGGGTAGGCCCAAGGGCAGTGGAAAGAAGCAGCACACGACTGTTCCTGTTGTTACCGGTGAGAAGATAAAGCGACCAGTCGGCCGTCCGAGGAAGGATGGGCTTCCTGCTGGCTCTGTTGGACCACGTCGAGCTGCGCGAACAAGAAAGCCGTCTGTGAAGACAACCACCGAGGCTGCGACCCTCCCACCAGGAGTACCATTTCCAGGCGTGAGTATCTGCGCACCTATGCAGCCCACCATCGTTTACAGCCAGTACTACAACAGGCGTATTATCCCCAGCATCCTGGAATACCCCAATGGGAGACAGGGCTGCCTCCGAGTGGTGCCCAGACTTCAATCTCAGCTCCAGCTCCCGCCCTAACTGCAGGAAGCGCAGTGCCCCAAACGTATTCAATCGATCCAAAACTCAACCGAGACGAGTGGGCCGAAGTCATGCGAACCAAACCCGATAAATTCATGCAAGAGTTGTTAACGGCCCTCGCCGCCCCGAATCCCTTACCTAATGTAGGACCAACTGTAGAGGACGCTTTCAAGTCCCACCTCAGTTCTTTGGCCCCTACCGCCGCGCAGAACAAAGAAACTCACGCTATACCTTCGCTCTACTCTGTGTTGAAGACTTTCTGGCTGCCGTCGTCGCCAGCTTATCTATCGTTGATCGCTTCCGGCCCAAACGCTCGTACTCTGTCCGAACATAGGTTTTTGTACTGGGACCCTCTACCTCTGGTATTCAATGGGATTGCATGTAGTAGTTGCGGAGCGTCGCTCAACAACCGAGGACGGATCAAATCGGGACCTATCAAAGTGTATGACCTTGAGAAGCCGTTCTTTGTTATCGGCTGCGAGTATGTCTGCCGAAGTCCAACATGCCTCACGACTGTGCCACCCGAAGGGAGGAAGTTTGCCAGTACGGATGCTTCCATCATGCAAGCCCTTCCAGCCCGGTTGAAAGAGGAGTTTCCTGCTCGGCTTCTTCAGGGAGGTACTGATTTGGGGAGTGGGCCGCACGTTTGGAATTGGCATGCGATGGGCGTATCGAAGTCGTTGTGGAACATGGTTAAGGGGAGTCTGAAGGTCGGCATGTCCAAGGACGCCATTATTCAAGTGATCGATGCCATTCAAAATCCACTGAGAGAGGACAGGGAAAAACACGAAGAGGAAGAAGATGAGGACGCCGCTGGTGAGGACGCACCAAGAATTGTCGTCCAGCCTGATGGCGGCGACATGACCATGTCTCAAGTGCGCGTCCAGACATTCGCTACGTTGTCCGGAATACTAACGGCATGTTCAGAATGCTACAGATGAATACGGTAATGTTTGGAAAGGGAACAATGGCGTGGCGGAAGCTGGCCCGAGCCAAACCAATGGCCCGCACACAACTTCATCTAGCTTAGCCAATGTCACTCCCGAAATGTCAAGTCAGGCAACTACCTCCGCCCAGCCGTTTACCTATGCGCAACCCGGGCCTTACGTTCCATATCCGTATCCTAATTATCACCCGTACCTCGCTCAGGCTCACCCAAACCCCAGCGCGTCCCATCCTCAACACACACCCTCTGGTCAACATGGAGGAGACCAGAATGGCTTGAAGAGGCCATTTGGTTATGGTGACAGTAATGGCGAAGTTGCCATCCTGGAGCCTTCGCAGAAACGCACTCGACATTGTTGCAAGTGCGGTTCCCAGGATTGCAAAGGAAAAGGAGGGCGCTCGTTCTGTCTAAATGCTTGCCAAGACTGCGGCAAGATAGATTGTCGCGGCAGGAACAGCAGGCGACCAGACAAGGTGTGCTCTGAGGCGTGGAACTGAACTTGCGATGGATTTCTACCTCTCGTCTTGTACTTATTCTTGGAACTTACTTGGAATAATTGCCTGCTACGCGGCCTAGCGTATTGTATCCACTTGAACGCTCGACAAGGGTCCGTGTGCTTCCACTGTGTGCGATCTTGCTATAGGGCGTACATTCGTACTGTTCACAAAACACTAGAATTAACGTCGACTCGGCCACATCGTTCCATTAACATGGTAAGTGTACATCCATTGTACTTCGAGTTCGCTGGTAGCGAGGTCACCGGCTTCGAGAACTTCCCACATGTCCAACTAGCTCAGCAGGATATACTTTCTGCGACCCCACACCATTTCCCGCTACGAGACGAGGTAAAAATGCCCCGTAGCTGAAGGATGGTTAAAGTGAGCAGCCATAAAATGTACGAGACCCTGATGCTTCTCGGTTGCGAAAGATGTCAACGCAGGCAGTTAATCTTCGATGACGCTGGGAATGTAGAAAGTAAGGACACCACCAGCATCGGCGACTTCCCCAATGTAAACATAAAGGATTGCACAGTGGTTTTGACATATGCCTAATCGCATATGTTACTCTGACGACACGCCCCAGCGTAGTACTTACATGCAATGGTGGTGGTCGAGACAACGTGACTGTTGAGGAATTTGAGAAAACTTCGAACAGAAACCAGCACAGCGAACACTTTTTCAGGATCAGGCTTTTCGGTGGGTTCGGGATCCACATTTTGTTCTTCTTCGACTTGGGCTTGCCCTGGGGGTTTCACGTTAACCAGGTGTGAACACACGAGACTACAATTAGCGAACTCAGGGAGGGGTTGGCACATCCAATCCACTGCGTTTCGACTTTAACGGAGTCCGTGCTAATTGCTATCTGAAGCTTGCCGCTGTTGTTGGCCCTGAGGGCCAAGACGTCTGATAGTGGGCGAAGTCTTTCCACAATCGTCCTCAGCTTCTGGAGAGGCGGTAACAAGATATGCACCTGGCAACCGTTGTGAGCGCTCACTCTCCATAGTGCGCCAATGGCTCACATCCGGTTCCGGGCAGAGAGGTTCGCGAAGCTTATCCACCTCGGCAGGTCGCATTACTTCGATCCGGACGTCATGTGTTACTCTGACTTTACGACCTGATCTAGATACACCGAACATTTCGAAGCTGAGGACGGCTTGATCATTCTTCTTTGCGAGTTTCATGACTAGTTCGTCTGCATCATATGCAGGCAGGATAGACGAGGCTGCTGCAGTCGATGAGGCAGATGCGGACGAAGACCTAAGCGAAGAAAGAAGGGCTTCGGTTGACAGAGCTACGGTGATTTGGTTATTGGCGTTGGATTGTATGCGGTAGTTGGTGAATATGGAGTCCACCTTGACAACGCTGGCAGTGGGACTCGGAACGGCTCCACGCAAACCCAGGAGGTCGATATAGACTCACGACCATACTTGGATGCCACCTTCGTTTGCATCATCGTTGCATATGATATGCATTTCGTTTTCGGTGAACTTTATGATGCATTTCCGCTGGAGTTTTTCAACAGCTTGTATTATACCTGAGAGTACAATGAGCAGAGTCAAAAGCGCTCTCGTGCACGTACACTCACGACAAAAGATCGCGACGTTTTCCACCGTAGCTCGGAACCGCATTTTTTTATCTGTCGCGGCCAAAAAAATGCTTCCGAAGGTGGTGGATACGTCATGATCACGTGAGAGACGGAGCGGCGATTTCCGCGACAGGGAAACATTAAAGCAGTTTACAACTCTAAGCGTGCTCTCTCTTTCTGTCTTTTCGCTTCTGGAAAGTCGGTTTGAAGGACGACTCGCTCTCTCTGCTGTAGTGTGACCATCATGTCTCGAGAGATAATCAACATCCAGGTAAACTGATCGCGTCGATCTCGTTCACAGCTTCTAATGTTGTACAAACTTCCTCCTACAGGCTGGTCAGGTAACTCGTTCCAGTGTGGAGTTGTGAATCAATGGTCTAACGGCGACTGGGAACTAGGCCGGAAACCAGGTTGGCGAAAGTTTCTGGAGGATGCTTCTCGCAGAGCATGGTCTCGACGAATCTGGGGTAGCCTGTTCACTCTATACTGTCTTCCGTTCTGACACTGAATTGCGGCGCTTCTTTTTGTTCACTGGTCTGTAGTTATACGTTGGAAATGATCCACTCCAGACTGAACGGGTAAGTGTCTATTGGTACCCTTTGTTTGGGGATAATGGGTTACCGTGTACTTCTTTCCCCAGGCTGGCGTATACTTCACCCAAGTCGATTCACATGGCCCAACCAAATATGTACCAAGGAGCGTCCAAATTGACCTAGAATCTGGCGTGTGCGACCATGTAAGTGTCCAGCAGATGGGTCCCCGATCATGATGGATTAATTGTGAATAGATTCGTGCCGGTCCTTTAGGAAAGCTTTTCCGACCGGATACTTACTTTACTGGGGATTCCGGCGCAGGAAACAACTGGGCGAAAGGATGTAAGCTGCACCATTACCTCCTATCCTGCTTTGTGTTTACTTTACGTTGGAGGCAGACTATACAGAAGGTTCTTATTCGCGTTCCATTTTGAAATCTCGCTGACCGCTTGTCAGGGGCTGAGCTTATCGATTCTGTTCTCGATATCGTTAGAAGGCAATCAGAGAGCTGTGAAGCTTTGCAGGGTTTCCAGATCATCCACTCTCTCGGTGGTGGAACAGGAGCTGGTCTTGGATCTCTTCTGCTATCCAAATTGCGCGAGGCAAGTCACTTGTGATTTCATGTACCTTTCTAATCCCTGGCAGGAATATCCTGATCGCATGCTCCAAACCTTCTCAATCCTACCATCCCCGAATGTGCGGTCTACAGTTGTTTTGATATTGTTACATCGCTAATAGGGCAATAGGTGTCAGAAACTGTGGTAGAGGTCCGTACCATCCTCCCCACGTTCCGGAGTCATCCTAACACGTATCTTAGCCCTATAACGCGCTCTTGTCAATCCATCAACTCGTGGATAACTGTGACCTTACGATTTGCATTGACAACGAAGCTTTGTGTGTGTCATCACTGTATCCTCCTGCTGTATCTAACACAAGCATTAGATATGAGATTGCAGTCCGGACGTTGAAGATCAAGACGCCTGCTTTCGGTGACCTCAATCAGGCAAGAGGTGGCTGACCTTAGCTGCCTCTGTGTATTCATTTGCTTCCAGATAATCTCGAGGGTAATGTGTGGAGTGAGCACAAGTCTTCGTTTCCCAGGTCAATTAAACGGGTATGCTGCCTCGATGGTTTTGAAAGGAGTGGCTAACATTACATCAGTGACATGCGTAAATTGGGAATGAATCTCATCCCCTTCCCCCGAGTGAGTCTTCCGAGTTCTTACCAAAAATGACCTGCTCAATCTCGCAGCTTCATTTCCTCATGCCGAGCTATGCTCCCTTTTATGATCCCAAGGCTAGCGCCTTCCAAAAAATGTCGGTCCCTGAACTGACCAACTTGTGAGTTTCCAACTCAGTGTTTTGATATACCATTTTCGACTGCCCTCTCAGGTTGTTTGATCGACGGAGCCTCCTCGTCGCATGCGACCCACGATTTGGGTGCGTTTTCCCTCTCGCTCGGTCTGCCATTGGTTCAAGCAGGTTGTAGTCGTTACCTGACGGCTGCTTGTATTTTCCGCGGCAAGGTTTCTTCTATCGAGGTAGGTAGATCTTTCGTTGCTGCTGATGGAGCACTTACATAGTTATTTAGGCGGATGTAAGCGCCGTACTTTGGCCCTCAACCCCAGCTAACCACTCTACTCCGTAGACTTCGATAGCGCAACTTCAGCGCAAGAATTCTAGCCTTTTTGTAGAGTAAGCTTATTGTTCACGTGTAATTTTTTCAGTGCTTATAATATCTCATAGGTGGATTCCGGACAACGTATCGGTGTCTGTCTGCTCTGTGCCTCCGGTGGGGCAAGCTCAGGTAAGTTGTCCGTGTCTTTGGTACACATACACGATCCATATCCTTTCAAGGCGGCTGTGGCACTTGCAAATTCTACCTCTATGCAAGAGCTCTTTATGCGTAATCTCAACCAGGTACGTACATACAAGGGGAGCTTGTCACCCTGTGGCTCATGGGTTCCCGCTTGCAGTTCTCTCTCATGTTCAAGCGTCGGGCTTTCCTTCACTGGTACACTGGAGAAGGAATGGATTTGATGGAGTTTTCCGAAGCAGAGAGCAACACCCGGGATTTGGTGTAAGTTGCATCTCCGCATTCTCCGATTCCACTGATTGCTGTGTTCTGATGCGACGTAGTGCCGAATACCAGCAGGTGAGCAACTGTTTTCTGGAACCGTGGTTTGCTTTTATGGACTTTCCGTCTTGCAGTATCAGGAGGCAGCTGTCGATGAAGAATTTGAAGAGGTTGTCGATGGGGAAGAGGAAACCCAATAGCATCTCATTCCGAATGAATTTTACCCTCGTCTCGCAGGATCATAAAACTCAAAATAGTACTTTGGATTTCTTTACAGTAATTGGATGCGGAAGCACATTGTCGTTCGCCTGCATTTAGTTGCGTCCACCGTTTGGTGAAGCGGGGGGTTGGCTACCATGATACTTGCCATACCCTGGTCGAATGTTGTGCTTATCGAGGTGGCAAGTTAGCTCAACATGGTAATACTTCCGTTTCTCCGTGTCATGCTGTCCTGAGTTATGGGGCAAACCAGTGATGGCCACGGCAGGAGGGTCCAAGTAATGTTGCCTGCTCGGTATCAGCCCACAGGAGAGTGTATCATGCATACAGTACATTGCGCGCCAATTTTCTACGGCTATGCGACAAACGCGTGTCATTCTACTGGGACGCCGGGATGACGCGTCTAAGGAACACTGCGACGTCCTCCAGTTCCTCCGGAGACGCCGAATGCACAAGTCCAGGGTATTCCTCGAATTTCAATCCGGGCTCTCCAACCTTTTCCTGCAAGGTGATCCCAAACTCTTTGGAGAGATATTCTGCAGACATCTTTCCAATCTTGCACGGCACGAGGGGGTCACTAGCACCGTGCCCCATGAAAATCGGCAGGGAAGGTGCGTGCGAGGCAAGCCTCTGGGATAGCTCCAGGTGAGTGACATCAATTTGCCATTCCGAAGAAATTTACCTTTCCGATCTCGTTCCGGATAGGTAGCCATCCACTGAGGACGACCAGGCCTCCCAGTCTGAACGGCGAGGTCAGGCCTGTCAAGAGTGACATTGCGCCACCCTGACTGAATCCTCCCAACACGATCCGACTTGGGTCTACTCCTGTTTCAATCTCGTCTTTTATAATGGTTTCCAGTGTCTCTACAGTTTTGAGCATCCCATCACGATCTTCCTCTCCTGATTCCTTGAAGGAAAAGGAGTATATGTCAAACCAGCCTGGCATTTCGAGGCCGTAGTTCGAGGTGATGGCCCTTGTTGGGGCATTCGGTAGAATCCATTTGATATGTTGTAACTCGGGATCGTTCCCTAGCATTTGCGCCACAGGTAGCCATCCACGCCCGGAATCGCCAAGACCCTATTGCCAGTGAGACGTGAGTCAGATCGCGGGGATGGGCCACGGAATGAATGCATGCATGATACACACATGCAAGAAGATGACAGTGGCCGTGTGCCTCTTTACTGCTTGAACGATGAGGGGAGCGCTCATGTCTAGTACTGGTGACGAGGAAGAAGATAATAATGTACTGACCTTGGACTCCTGCGCAGGTTAAGTCGATCACGTGAGATATCGGTATTCTATCTGGGAAATCCGGGATTTGCTGCTCCGTATCCACGGGACGAGGACGGACACGGAGGGAGTAGCCTGACGTCCGTGTATAAATCTTTGAATATTCTTCTTCAAAGGCACGTCATCCAGCGGGAAGATAGCGGAAACTGTTCAAGTATCCTGTTTCTTACTACGGACTCGATGTTATCGGCCTTTCTTTTTATTTACCTCGCGCCGAAGGAAGCGCTGAGCCTGTGAGCACTCAGCTAGTATTCAACACCCCATGAGCCCAGCATGACAGCCTCCAATGAGTGGCCTCAAGCAAGGAAAATTGGTCCACTCATTTTCCTTCCTTTAGTAACTCTCTCTTCCTGATGTTAGCATGTGCGGTAAGAAGGGCAGCTTTTCTGACACTTGTTCGATAGAACGTTTCACAACAATTGGCCTCCCTTTAGATGCACAAGCACCAATCAGGGTTCACTATTCGTTCTTAGATGAGTCTGCTGAGGTGAGCGGGAAAATGATCGTACTATTTCAAAGCTGCCCTCGGACCTGTCATACGGCGATTGTCATCCGGTATTCGTAATGCCCTCGGCCCACGTATTCTTGTACAAAGTATGGTAAGCCATGGTTTTCCAGCTGTTGAACCGCCACTCGGAGGAATTCCCCCGCTCGAGGATGCAACGCTCAAGGGATACAGTGACGGAGGTGGAATCTGAAAAGACCGAATGTCCAACACCCCCTAAATCCGTTATACACAGATACTTCACGTTCCCCAAAGCCCATGAATTACCCCTTCCTCCAAAGTCCGTCCAGGATGCCTCCATGACCCCAGAGGCTTCGGCTGGCTTCTTCAGCTTGCTGTTGTTTAGCTGGGTTACGCCATTGCTGTCTCTGGGCTACGCCAGACCCCTCGAAGCACCGGATCTGTACAAGCTACAGGATCAGCATGCTTCAATTCGCATTGCCAACCTCGTACTCGAGTCTTTCAAGAGGCGGAGCAAGGAAGCACAGGAGTACAACGCTAGACTGGAAGGTGGAAAGGTTAAGCCTGGCCTAAGGGCTATCTGGTGGGCTATCCGTGGCAATAGGGCTGCCAGAGAAAAGACTTGGAGAGAGCGAGATGGTAAACATAAGCCAAGCCTCGTACTTGCCATGAACGATAGCATCAAATGGTTCTTCTGGTCTGGCGGCGTTCTTAAAGTTATCGCTGATATTGCCCAGGTTACCAGCCCTCTTGTTGTCAAGGTTCGGTATGCAATACTATCAATATTCGCGATTGTGCTAAAGAATCTTCCAGAGCATCATCACTTTCGTCACCAATTCCTATACCAGTCACTCTATAGGACAGCACCCGCCTTCTATTGGGTTCGGTGTCGGGCTCGCCTTTGTGCTCCTCGTACTCCAGCTGATCTCATCCTGGTGTATGAATCACTTCTTCTACCGAAGCATGGCAAGTGGCGTACTTCTTCGTGGAGGCTTGATAACAGCTATCTATTCCCGATCTCTCAACCTCACATCACGTTCCAGAGCTACCTTGAGTAACGGACGATTGGTTAATCACATCTCCACCGACGTTTCGCGCATCGACTATTGCATGGGTTATTTCCACATTGCGTGGACAGCTCCGATACAGCTTACCATTTGTATGATCCTCCTCCTCATCAACTTGGGTCCTAGTGCTTTGGCTGGCTTCGCACTCTTCATCGTCGTAACACCTATCAACACGTATACTGTGAAACGCCTATTCTCCTTCAGATTGAAGAGTATGCAGTGGACCGACAAGCGTTCGAAGTCAATCCAGGAAATGTTGGGAGGCATGAAAATTATCAAATTCTTCGCATGGGAGGTTCCCTTCTTGAAACGCATCTCTGAGTTCCGCCATCTGGAGATGGGGTATGTACTACACTCTCGGATCCTGAGACACATTTTCACAGAAGATTGCAGCTACATCCGTACGCTTCTCGTCCTGAGAGCCGCAATGAACGCAGCAGCCCTGTCTCTGCCTGCATTAGCGTCCGTGATTGCATTCATCACGTATTCCCTGCTCGGCCACTCCCTTGACGCTGCGACAATATTCACCTCGTTGACCCTCTTCCAACTGCTTAGACTACCGCTCATGCTGTTGCGTATGTGGTCTCTGGCAGATCTCACGTTTTCGGACTGATCCCGTGGTAGCCATGTCTATCAGTACCATCTCAGATGCTGCCACTGCTTGTGAACGTTTGTATGACGTCTTCGTTGCCGAGACGTCGGATGAAACCCTTGTTTACAAGCAAGGACTAGATTTCGCCCTTAGGGTCAAGAATGCATCTTTCAGCTGGGATAGCCCACCTCCGCAATTGGAAGATTCCAAGAAACCGAAAGGTGGTAAGAAAGCTAAGCTTGGCGCACAAGGTACCTCCAAGCCGTCCGCGCCAGCACAACAAAAACAGGCGGATACGGCCAATGTATTCCAAATAAAAGATGTGAATTTGGAGATACCACGTGGACAGCTAGTAGCTATCGTTGGTGCAGTTGGTATGGGCAAGACTTCCTTGCTTCAAGGTCTCACTGGCGAAATGCGGAGAACTGCCGGCTCTGTCGAGTTTGGCGGCACTGTCTCCTATTGCGCTCAAAGCGCCTGGATACAAGTATGTTTCTATCGCTTTTTGTGGCTCAGTAACAAGGCTGACTGGTTCTCGCGAGAACGCTACCATTCGTGACAACATTTGCTTTGGACGACCTTTCGAAGGGAAAAGATATTGGAAGGCCATCCGCGATGCCTGTTTGGAGGCCGATCTTCAAATACTCCTCAATTATGACCTCACAGAGGTTGGTGAGAAGGTAAGATTTAGGCGGGGACCAAAGATTTTCAATGCTCACCGCATGTCTAGGGCATATCCCTGTCTGGCGGACAGAAGCAGCGTATCAACATTTGTCGTGCCATCTACTGTAACACCGATATCCAGATTTTTGACGTGCGTCATTTTCAGGCTGAGCGTTCACTTGCTATTCATAGCTGGGTGTAGGATCCTCTATCTGCTCTGGATGCTCACGTTGGAAAAGACGTTTTCTATAATGTTCTGAAGAGCAACGATGATAGAAAAACCCGCATCCTTGTCACTCATGCGCTGCATTTCCTCCCAGAAGTGGATTACATTTATACTATCGTCGACGGGCAGATTGCCGAAAGCGGAACGTACCATGAGCTTATGGCTAACGAAGGCGCCTTCGCCAGATTGGTAAGGGAATTCGGATCGAAGGAAGGCCCTTCCGAAAAGCCGGAAGAAGCCAAGGAAGCGCACTCGGAGGAGCCGGAGAAGAAAGATGTTGTCAAGGGTAAGGGGATGATGCAAGAGGAAGAACGCAATACCGGTGCTGTCCGCTGGCAGATCTATCAGCAATACCTTTCAGCGGGCCACGGTCTGATATTTGCGCCGTTGCTCCTTTTATCTTTGGTTCTCATGCAGGGGGCAAATGTCATGTCTTCTTACTGGTAAGCCTACCGTTCCATCGAGAGTGTCTGTTGGTTTCGACTTCCGACTTTGTAGGCTTGTTTACTGGGAAGAGATGTAAGCAATGATATGATGATGACAGTGTCGATCAGCTCACCCCGTTTAGGAAATGGAATTACCCTCAAGGTTTCTATGTAAGTAACGCAACCCATCCGAAGTGGCATGCCCTTCTGATAACTCGGTGGTCATAGATGGGTATCTATGCCGCTCTCGGTGTATCGCAGGCCTTCACCATGTTCTTCGTGGGTTTTGTATTTGCTCTGCTCACCTACTACGCATCGCAAAACTTGCATGAGGTGCGACTGACTCTGTTCCCTCGCAAGTATTACTCAAAGTCCGCAGAGAGCTATTTACCGTGTCCTTCACGCGCCTATGAATTTCTTCGAAACGACGGTAATTTTCCCTTCGGCCCATCACTGTACTACCACTCACCACTCTGCACTAGCCGCTTGGCCGTATCATGAATCGTTTTGCGAAAGGTAGTGTCACCTCGCAGTTTGGTGGGACGGTGGAACTCATGTTATGCGTAGATATCGACTCCATTGACAATCTCATTGGAGACGCACTACGCATGCTCTTCGCTACTGCTTCTCAAATCCTTGGAGCCATCATATTGATCTCTGTTGTCTTACCTTGGTTCTCGATTGTCGTTTTCGTCGTTTTAGTCGTCTACTGCTACGTTGCAATTTTCTACCGAGCAAGTGCGAGGGAGTTAAAGGTGGGGGTCTAGCTCTTTGCTCTCGATCTATGTGGCTGATCAGAGGTTTGTCTTAGCGCATTGGTATTATTGTTGCAGGTTTGCGTGAAGTTTGTTCTGACTCCATTGCAGATGCGATTTTAAGGGGTTCCCTTTATGCTCACTTCTCAGAGACGTTGTCGGGTTTGACGACGATCCGTGCTTATGGCGAAGTTGACCGTTTCAAGAAGGAGAACCAGGAATTGGTCGATATTGAGAACAGGTTGAGTTAAAAAGTTACATTTCTTGTTTGGCTTTCTAACGTATTCTTAGAGCATACTGGTTGACGGTGACGAATCAGGTAGGCGTTTACGGCACGCGAAAAGAATGCAAGTTGACGATGTGATATCGAAGCGATGGCTTGGCATACGTCTTGATCTTCTCGGTATAACCCTCACTTTTACCGTAGCTCTTCTGGCAGTTGGCACTCGCTTCAGCATTTCACCAGGGCAAACCGGCGTTGTGCTGTCATATGTTCTCGGTGTGCAGCAGGTTCGCGTTTTCTTTTATCTGGCTTCCCTTTTTGAACCCATCTCACAGTCGTTTGGATGGGCAGTCCGCCAATTTGCGGACGTGGAAAACAATATGAACAGTGTAGAACGTGTTGTTCATTATGCAGATGAAGTCGACCAGGAGGCACCCCATGATGTGGATAATGCCACTGTCCCCGAGAACTGGCCCTCCGAAGGCAAGATCGTCATGAATGACGTCGTAATGAAGTACCGCCCAGAGCTGCCGCCAGTGCTCAAGGGCTTGACCATGACCGTCGTTCCACGCGAGAAAATCGGTATCGTTGGAAGGTGGGTATTATATGCATATACCATATAAGCAGGGAGTAAACCGATGCGCACCTAGGACCGGTGCAGGAAAGTCATCCGTGATGACAGCTTTGTTCCGCATTGTCGAGCTTTCGTCGGGCTTTGTTGAAATTGACGGCATGAACATCGCAGCGGTTGGCTTGTCCAGACTTAGGAAGAGTCTCTCCATTATTCCCCAGGATGCGTTCCTTTGTGAGTTTGCGGTTCTGTGAAACCGTGTGACTGCGGTTGAATCAATACCTGCAGTTTCTGGCACGTTTCGGACAAACTTGGATTCCTTTGGCTTGCACGATGATGCGCGTCTTTGGGATGCTTTGAAGCGGGCGTACCTTGTAGAATCCTCACCCGAGCTACAGTCTAACCCAACTCAAGTGGAACGGCCGAATGATACGTTGGCCCATGGAACTCGCTTCACCCTTGATAGTCCTATAGACGAAGACGGTAGCAACCTGTCTATCGGACAGCGTTCTTTAGTATCTCTCGCGCGAGCTTTGGTGAATGATACCAAGATACTCATTCTAGACGAAGCCACTGGTATGGTCCTCGTGCTTGTCGCTCCTGACAAAAACATCTTACCTCACGCTGCAGCGTCGGTGGACTACGAAACTGATCGCAAGATTCAAGATACCATCGCCACAGAGTTTAGGGATCGCACAATCCTTTGCATTGCCCGTGCGTTTCAATAGAATGACTCGTCACGTCTCGAACAGGAACTTACGAACTACAGACCGTCTGCGGACTATTATATCTTATGATAGGATCTGCGTTCTTGACGCGGGGACAATTGCTGTGAGCATGTTGTTTCTTCGCCTCTGAAGTTTCGTGAGTTGACGCGGAATTCAGGAATTCGATACGCCTGTGAACCTTTATTCCATCCCGAATGGCATATTCCGCGGAATGTGCGAAAGATCTTCGATATCTTTGGACGACCTTACAAGTGCCTCAACGCGCGCTCTCCGTTCGAGATAAGCACTGCATTGAAGCTGGTGAGTTTGATATGATAGACGAACGGAGTTTGCGGATAGACGGTGACTAGAGACTGGAGTTTGATACGTTAGCCACTTGCTATTAGTTAGTTGGTAGCAACTAAAGATTTGACCGTGTCATCGATGCATCCGTGTTTGGGTGACTTTCATCGTGACATCTGCGGGTGGCACTGCCATCTTCAATACTACTAGACGTGTTCGGTTGCAACGGGCTGAAAATCCACGAGTACGACTCTCCTCCTGTGTATGCGATGGAGACTTTGACGACCCTCCCATCATTAATCACAGATACCCGTCGGATATCTGCAGTGAGCACAGCCGTCTACATTCGGACCGTACAGCCCTGCGGAGGAGCAACCCACAGCTTGAAATACGGGGACATAGGGCTCGGGTGTTGACAAGAAACAATTCCCCATCATGTCCCAGCCGAAAGAAATCGGTACCCTCGTTGTCGTCGTGCTGAAAGCGCGGCACCTCCACCAGCCTTCATTTTACAAGCAGGACCCCTATGCTCAGGTGGTTCTCTGTGGTCAGACAAAGAAAACCAAAGTCACCCCGAAAGGCGGTCAGCATCCGGAATGGGACGATGAATTCCGATTCCCTGTTTATGCGGAGCCTGGCAAGGATAGACAGAATCGAGTCTTGGAGGTGTCTTGTTATAAGCAGGAAGCCAAGGCGGAGGATGTACTTCTCGGGAAGGGCACGGTGGATATCGAGGAAACACTCAAAACTGGCGAGTTTGATGGTGCGGATAGTATCCAATGGTGATCTCAGCTATTCTACTGACCTGCAATCGTCAGATTGGGTTCAATTAGAGACCTCGGCCGGGGCAAGAGGTGAAGTGTATCTCGAGATGACGTTCTACGCGAATTCACCACCGCCACCTACCCGTCGTCCGTCTAAGCTTACACCTGATCGGCTAGCGAGACCAGTCTCCCATTACGCCTTGCGAGATCAATATATGAACCCTTCCAACAATTTGCCCACTCCGCACACCGATGTGCCCCAGCCCGGTCGACTTCCCCTTTCCGGACCAAGGGAAAGGACATCGAGCAAACCGCCGCCGCCTTCAATGCCGGCGTCATTACATCCTCGAGCAAGCCCACCGTCGCAGCCCCAGCAGCTTTTGAGCAATGCCGTGCAGCCACTCGTTCCGAAGCAGAAGGACGAGCTACCGCCTGTTCCGGGAGACCAGAACAATAACAAACCCGTCGGAAAGAAATCTGGACGCGTTCCTACTGTCCTTCGTCCGGGACGCGGAGGGCGGCCGTCTCAAGCTTTCGCACAGGATTCTCAGAAACTCTCTGGCGTCATTGCTGCATCGTCTGCAGACATTGACGCAAATCATTCTCATCGCGGACCATCACCCGCGCAAACTTATGCGCAGGAACATTATGGGGGATCACTTCCAGCAATATTCATCCAGGAATCTGGCGAGGACGACATTCCTCATTTCCCTCTTCCCGATCCATCAGCACAACCACCGGATGCATTTCGCTCACAGGAAATCTCATTCCAAGGGTATGATCAACATAATACCCAAGCACACTTCCAACCATACGGTCCGTCGTCTCCCCAATCCTCGGCGCCCACTCAGTATACGGCCCCAGAGTCTGTGGCAGAGTCTCGACCACTTTCACAGTATTCTCTTCTAAACCAAAACCCGAGAGCTTCTTCGACGCCTTTACCACAAAGCTATCCAACCACTAGTCCTCCGTATTTTCCAGCTTCGCAAACCCACTCCTACTCACCTTCGCCTCACCCTCCCCCCGTCGTACCTCAAAGTCCACCATTTTCCCAAGCGCAGCAACCCGCGCAACAAACATTATATTCTCTGCATGGTTCTCAAGCTCCTGGAACGCCGCAGCCATACCACCAGACTCATCCGCCTTATCCACCCCACACACCAGCTCCATCCTCAACTCCACTACCTCACTTCCATGCACAGTCACAATATCCTTCACCGCCTACTTCTCACCCACAACCCATCGCCCAACCATATCATCCCTCTCAACAGACACAACCACGCTTCACGGCGCCGCCTCCGCCCCCGCCCCCGCCCCCACCTCAGCTACTTCGTTCAGTTCCGGCACAATCACACCATTTAGACCTAAATGCCAAGCAGAAAGCATCTCATGCGTCACCGTCACCACCACCACCACCACCACCGCCACCCCCTCCCCCGCCCTTGCAGCACTCGCAAACACCCACCTCTCCCACCGGACCTCCGCTCCCTGCTGGCGACATCCCCGTTTCCCCTGACCCACCCACAGTCACACCCCCCAAGCCTGTAGTAGTCACGTCTCCAACGCGCCAATCTCCAAGAGTACCAGCTGAAACACCTAGTTTGCCAGTAGACCCCCTAGCTGTTCCCCTCCCAAGCGAGCCACCTGCAACCACTGAAGAAGCAGAGGCACGTGCCCAGGTAGAGTCAGATATAGGACCAAAGCCAGCTGTACACGACACTGCATCAAAGGTTGACGCAGAAGAGTGGGAGAGGCGAGTAGAAGCGAAAAAGAAAGTAATTGAGGCGGAGGCACGACGGCGACAGGAAGAACAGAGGAAGGCAGAGGAAGCGCGCAAGCGACAGGAGGAGGAAGATGAAAGGCGAATAGAAGAGGAGGCCCGCAGGAGGTTCGAGGATGAAGAGGCGCGTAGGAAGGAGGCCGAGGAACGGGAAAGAATCTTGCAGGCTGAAGCCGAAGCCGAAGCCCAACGACGTTGGGAGGAAGAGGAGCGCGTCCGGCGTGAAGCTGAAGAGAAGCAACTACATGAAGAAGAGGAGAAGAAGCAACGCGAAGAAGAAGAAAGTAGACTTCAAGAAGAGGAACGTCAGCGACAAGTGGAGGAAGAGAAGCGACGACAAGAGGCCGAACTCCAACGAAAGCTCGAAGAAGAAAGATTGAAACGTGAGGAAGAGGAGCGGAAGCAGCTGGCTGAGCGGAGGCGAAAACTCGAGCAGGAGAGGCTGAGACGCGAGGAAGAGGAAAGGAAAAGGCAAGAAAAGGAGCGAAAACGCCAGGAACAGCTCAGGAAAGAGGAAGAACGGCGGAAGCGTGAGGAAGAAGAGCGTAAGCGCCGTCGGGAGGAGGAAGCTGCGGCCGAGCGTCGATGGCAGGAAGAATTGGCTCGGATTCAGGCACGTGCTGAACAAGAGGCCGCTGACGCAGCTTTTGCTCGTGCTCAATTTGAGGCTGAGGAAGCTGAGCGTCGCCGACAGGAAGAAGCCGATCTTGCCCTGGCCCGAGAAGCGCAGGAAGAGGCCGAGCGCGAAGAGATGCTGGCGAGTGAGAGGAGACGTCAGGAGGCGGCAGATGCAGAAGTCGCTAGGAGGGAGCAAGCGCACGAAGAGCAGTTGGAGAGGAGAAGACAGGAAGCAAGGAGAAGGGAAATCGAAGAAACAGATAGGGAGCTGGCCAGGAGACTTGAGAGGGAAATGAATCTATGAGACCTGAGATTTGATCGACCCTACCGCGTACCGAAAGACTGCACTCTTGATACCAGTTTTCTTCTGTCGTAGAACGTACCTATCATGGACAACGCAACAAACACCCCACTTAGGTGATCTATGTCCGCGCGCAATTGTCGCACTTCCATGGCGCAAGGCTGTAAGTACTCCAGTAAGAAGGTCCACAGTGGTAGTAAATATATTGAGTGTCCCCTCCGCGACTAGTACTAGTAAGAAGGATACGTTAGACAACACAGTGAAAACAATGACAGCACAAGATACAACACGAAAAGTGGATCCGACAGCCGGACACAAGAACGTCATCAGAGTAACTCCTGCCGACTCGGGAAGAATTCATTCCGAAAAAAGCTTCTTCAGGTAATCCACTGCTGCCTGACGCACGGAACCATCGACTACGGGATTGTTCAAGAGTTCGGTGGCGAGCTGCGCTCGCTGTTTCATCTTGGCAGACTCCTTGTTATGCTCCCATTCCGCCTTTTCGCGTTCCAATCGCAGCCGTTCCATTTCTCGTCGGGCCGCGCTCTCTTTCTCCTCCCGTTCTTCGCGCCGTCGTAGATACTCCAGCTTAAGTTTGCTGTGTTGCGCCTGTGACTGAAGAAGCTGTAAACAAGCAGCTAGCATAGATTGAGGCACAGTAACAGCGGCGGACGACTGATCTGCCTGCAATTGCATAGGTGTTACATTCGACGCAAGTGCTCGACTACCCGAGCTAGATGGCCGAGTTTCAGGAACGATGATGTCGGGGACAGTAGGGGGATGTGGGCCGGTTGACTGGGAGTGGGTAAAAGTGCGTGCAAGAGGCTGTACCGGTACACTTGGTGGGTTCGGTGTTGCTTCTACCGTGTCCGAAAGACGGTCATCATCATCTACATCATCGTTGGCCATAGGTAGCCCAATACCCGATCCGCTTTGCCGACTCCCCGGCGGGCGCGTGGTGGCCGGGTCATCATTCCACCTAAAGTAGATCAGCGGTACCCCCGAGGTTCGGGCTGATCTCACCTGTTGCAGAACAGATCGTACCAGCCTGTTCGATGCCAGTGATCGATAGTGCGGGCACTAATATTCCCGACGTCACACCCTCCTTTCCGGGCGAGCTGTAAACGACGTTCGTACTCCCGCAGTCTGTCGGTCTCGTTTACTCCATTTACGGGCGGGTTACCCGCCCGCCCGTGAAACGTTTCGAAAGCATGGATGGACTTGAACAAGTTGAAGTTACGCTCGTAGCAGCCTTTGAGCGCTTGATACGTTTTCTTTCCTCCGAAAACCTCAGCGGCGCACTGTCACCCAAGTGAAGACGTCCCTCCATCCCTTCGAGCGGGAAGGGAGCCTACCTTGCGAAAGCATGAATTCTTGGCGGTGCGAAGAGCCGCCCAATGTTCGTCTTCTCCATCCCCCATAAGCCACTTGAAGAGCTCCGTCTTTTCTTCCTCTGTCCAATGTTTTGAGCCATGGTTTGGATCGTTCTCAAACTCGCCTAAATCTTCGACGTCCCTCCGCCGCTTCCCAATTTGGGTATTTGATGATAAGGTGTTTGGGCCGTCAGCAGCGTGTTTCCGCTTCACTCCGTTGTTGGCCGCGGAATTGTCATTATTATTATTATTATTGGCTAGTGCAACTGCAAAATCGTGGATGGCCTGATGTGGGGAGCTCGTTACGTTTGGATTGGGTCGTGCGTTCCCGTTCGCATCGATAAGTGTCGGCGGTGAGTCCGTCAACCGATATGAGCTTTCGTGAATTAACGTTTGCCGCGAGCTCAGTCCTGGAGCAAGGTGCGATCCGAGTGCTTGATTCAAGCTCTGTAAGAGGGGGATGAATCGATGAGAGCTGGTAGCGTGCATCCCCGATACTGTGCTCACATTGGCGATGGTGCCTTGAAGCGTCGGATCTCGTGGAATGTGACTGAAAGCCATGCTGGGGTCACTACACCGCACACACACAAGAGGGCGTAAGACATTGTACCAGCGGGCGCCTGCCCGTCGTGCTGGCCTGGATGGCGAACCCTTTTTGAAAGGTGCTTACCCGTGTGGTTGTGAGTTGTCCATCCGGGAGGAGGACACTGCGGCGAACTGCAATGAACCAGCCGTGAACCGCTCGCGCTCGATGTGGCTCGCTCGCAAGACACGCACACCGTGCGTCAGCGGAGCAGCCGAGTACAAACACTCGCAAATACGCTCGCCCGTTCGTTCCAGTTCGCCTCGATATGTGGCTAAATTTGATTCGAAAACTTTCCGAGTGGACTACAGAGAAATAGCCCTTGTAACCTAATGATGGATGAGACGATAATTACAGAGAGTTGTACGAGTACGAGTACACAATGCCACGGATCGTCTTCTCACCCATTCACATCTCGTCATCAGTGTCCCCCTCAGCATCTAGGTCGGAGTCATGGACCTCACTGAAGTCGACGGTTCCATCAGCGAGTATTAGAGGGCGTGGTTCCATAATCACTGTGGGTGGCTGTATGCTGTTTGGTGATTTTCCAGGCAGTCCTACGCCCTTCACCTGGTTGGTGACAACAACGGTGTGATCGCTCGAAGCGCTCAGTTGGCTAGTCACTCCTGTCAGAGGAGTGCCGACATCCTCCGTCTTCAGATCCCCGTCACAGAACCCGTTCGCACCGTTAGAGTGAGAATGATCACGCACGGGCTCCTCTCCACCCTTCTCAGCAGCATCAGTGACTGGGTGTTCTGCAGGACGGCTCGGCGGCCAGGAAACCCCATTTAGCTGGTTTGATTGACCGTTGACGAGATTAATGGCAGATTTCGGTGGGTGATCAAGCAGGTCAACCCGCCGTTCGCCCGTCACCTCCGATGTGGGTTCAGACGGCGACAGTGAACCATTACGAGAAGGGGTGTCGATCCTTCTGCGTTTGCGTGATGTCGTTGATGATGATGATGACCGTGGCTGCGGCGGTGCTTCGTCGCAAGGTGCAGCTGGTGAGGGTTTTCTTGATAGCCGACCGCCGCAGCGCTTAGCTGGAACAGTGGCAAGGTCGTCTGGATGGTTGTCGTCAGCGAAGTGTTGGAGGTCTCGATCATCCTCTTCGCCGACTATTAGTCGTCGACTCGACCGTGTCTGCCGCAAGGGTGGTAGGTGGATCTCATTTCTCCCCCTAGCCGACCGCGTGCGAAAGTCGGCAGGACGGACGATATCATCCTTATTAGCCCTGCTCCGTAGCTGCTTCTTCGGTGTAGTCACAGAATCGGCCAGCACGTCATCGAAGAGGCGATCCGCGGGCGTTTCCGACCCACCGGCGAGTCCGTCACCAGTAGCAGCTTTGTTCTCTGTAACCCCTTCTCTAGGGTCTGGGGCGGGTAACTTCTCCCTATTACTCCCATCCACCGTTGCCGGGCTACCATTCTCTGATGGCGGAACTGGCGTTTTCGGTGCGCCACTCAAAGTCTCGATGCCAATCCCCATCTCACTTTGCAAGATCTCTCCGGTTGCCCTCGTTCTTGTTAAGAAGAACGGTGTCCACTTTAGTTTCTCTGGTTTGACCTTCAGATACCCCTTCTGTTCCCACCTGTCAAGCCATCGATCGACTGTGTCTGGGTCCCACGATATGTCGTAGCGCGTGGGAAGAATAAATGGAGACCCTTGCTTACTCCCCTCTTCGTCCTTCTGCGTGTTTGTCCGCTGCAGATGTCGCCGAGCAATCCCGTTCTTGCGACCCCGAGGAAACTTTATTGAGTGTCCTGGCGAAGGACGAGCTGACGTTGGAGTGACAGCCTGGGTAGTGATCATACCCTGCTGCAGAAGGATATTGTATATATCTTCAAGCGTCATGGAAGTGGCGCGACTTATATCTGTTGACGACGGGGGTGAACGACGCCTGGTATGAGGGAAAATTAACCCATGGACAGTGGAGAAAACGGCTAACCTTCAAGGGTGGGTTGGGAAGGAGCCGTCTTCAAGTACCGCATTATTGCGAGGGTCCAGTAGTTCTTGTAACCAATTGCACCGAGGGCAGATAAAGGCTTCTCGGGAGAACCGGTGCGTCGCTCCTTTTTTGACAACAAGTAACCTAAATAAGGCTGTTAGACGACGAGAGGACACTGCAAAATGGGCGTCGACGCACTGAAGTCGATGAGAAAGCCTCCCCATCCTTGACGCTGCCTCACGGGTAGAGTCATGATGCAGCTTACGTTGTAGTCCTTGGGCGAACATTTCTCCTTACTGAAGTATCCCACAAACCGTGCCCCGACGTCATCAAATTCCGTCATAACATAGAAGAGGAAAGGTTCGACATCGTAGAAAAGAGATTTGTGGTCGAGGAACATTTTTGACAGAAGGCAGAGATTTTGACAGTATATCTTGTTCTTCCGTCCATCCACCTCAAAGATGGAAACCTGGCCGTCGCGGTATATTTCGTCACCTGGTGGATGCCGAGCTTTGCATTTCATCTGAAATTATAAGGTTGAGTTCGTCCTCCTGCGCGAGTCCTAGGTCCATCACCTTATGTCGACCGAAGGCGAAACCACTCCTCATGTACTTCAAGCAAAACTCACATATCCAGAGACGCCCATCCGGAATATTTGCGTACTCTTCAGGGAATGGTGCATCATACCAGGGGTGGATGTCATATCGCCCAAAGCGAATGATTCGTATACGCAGAGTGGGTGTTTGCTCGTGACCAGTGGGGGTGTTCGGGCTCTGGGGGCCATAACCTGGCGTATGTGGATGAAGACCAGGAGTGGATGGCACGGGTGATGGCGTTGGTATAGTGGATGGGATGGATATGTGGTGCAAAGCGTTAGAGCGGAGGGGTCGGGAAGACGGACCGGCAACCGGCGAATCCGTCACGTCGGTGGCCGAGGTTGGAGGGGGTGGTGGTAGTGGTGGTGCCAGCTTCTCCTATACAGCGAAAACCATCAACTACGTCGTAGAATAATCTTCAGGCCACGAAACACGCACGTCAGCGGCCAGTCTACTTCTATCGAATCGTGCCCTGTCTGCACCCTCGATGGTGGTCCTCGAAACATCTCTCTCAGGCGGCGATAGCAAGTCTTCAAACATATTCTTCTCGGGATCTTCTTCGCGATCTTTTCCCTTCCCCTTGGGAGGAATGCGAAGCCGCACAACAAGTGGAGGTGCAGAAGAACGCAAAGTAAGACGCATTCGCTTTGGTGGGCGCGTTGCCTCGGACTTGCGCTTTGGTCGCTTCTTCTTGACTGCCGATGGACGGCGTGGTGTCGGAGCGCCCACAGTAGGCTCGTCTGAGCCTGAATCGGAACTGGAAGACTCGGTCCCGGAATCCTCTTCCTCGGCCGCTTCGGTGTTGTCGTCTGCTCCGGCTTCCACATCAACTTCAGGCTCAGGCTCAGGCTCGCGGACGGACTCGTTCGGATCTGGGCGCTGAGAGAATTGGGGCGGTTTGATGGGGGACGTGTCGGGCTTGACAAGAGTGGCGTCATGAGGTTGGAGTAATTCGATAGGAGGACATCGGGGACAGTGCCATTGTCCTGGAGGGGCTTGTTCCAATGGAGGCCGGAGACAGTCCATGTGCCAACCTGTGATGATGGTTAGTGAAGAACTGAGGCTATGTAATCAAACCGGGTACCTCGGTCGCAGAAGTCGCAGAAAAGAATTCTCTCCTATCAAAAATGAGTGAACGCGACGAAACGCGAGCACAAAAGCTTACATCGTCGCCCTTCTCCTGGCACAATTCGCAAATCTTGCACTCGATACATCTCCAAGGATAAGATCTCATTACGTCCGCAACACGAGCGAGTTCCATGCAGCTGGGGTGACCTAGGGGCGAGATCTGCTAAGCGTTGCGGTCGGAGTGGGAAGAAATGCAAAACACACCGCTCCGCCCGCACTCATCACAGGAGACCATCAACTCAGGTTCGCCTAGTTTGTTCTTGGAATCATTCCCCTGACAAAACCCACATTCCTCTTCTCTCCTGGGTTTTCTTCTTCTCTTCTGTAGTTTTGGGGGTGGGGTAACTAGGTCCGGGATCGGGATGTAAGTGGCAGATGGCTGGGGAGCAAACGGATCACCCCTGGGCCCCTGGTCGTATTGAGAGGGTTCTTGGGAGTAGTGTCTTTGACACACAAGCCCGGGATCTTGGTGAGCGATGATGGGCTGGAGCTGATCAGCGTAACGATTAGCACGCTTTTGCCCGGTGCAAACGCCTACTCAACGACCATACGCGACGCGTTTGGTCCGTGTTTCACGGCAGTAGTACGAGTCAAATCTCACCTGTGCAGGATCACACAGAGGCCCATTCGGGTCCCCTTCGAAGGCAGTGTTGATGAATGCCGTTCCAGCGAGCGCAGGATCGATAGGAATGTCGTCGACGTGGCTAACGGGGGTTCCAACTTCGCTGGTGGTCTCACGGTCGAAGAGGGCATTTGTGGGGAAAGGCAGGCCCCGCATGTTGCGAAGCTTGGGTGACTGGGCCTCCGTCGAGACCAACGCTGGCAAGCTTGTGAAGAGAACGGGCAGCTGGGCGCAGTCGACGTCCCCAGCGAGCGACTGCCTCTTTCCGTCACGGCCGAGCGTGACGTGCAAACAGGAAAGTCCCAGGTCACAATTCCGCACGAAAACGTTTTTCTGCCATACATAATTTCTCCGTGATCAGGCAAAAGTAGAGAGGACTCCACTCCGATACTTAGTGTACGCCGTGGCCAACAGTCTGCTAGAAGCACCCTTGCGTATGTATGACAGAGAAGTAAGCTCCACGCGGACATTTGGGAAGAAAGCCGTGTGACCACTGTTCACCGGATTGGGACGTGTGTTTCGTCACGCTGTGATGGCGCGGAGGACGCCTGGCCGAGCTGTCCTGCTGACGAGTGGTGCCCTGCAGCTTGCACGGGCCTGTCAAACGTGTACGGCTGAACAGACAGGGAAGAGGGCACTTGAAGAATCAAAATAAAAAACTCCACGCCGCATCTCACTCGCCCGAGATAAAACCGATCTAACTAGTAGGGCGGATAAAATGCGTTGAGCCGGCTTGGGACACGGGAGGGGGGTGACGCAACAAACAGACCACAACAAACAGCACTTCACCCGTGTTGCCATCGCCAGAGAAGGGAGAGAGTCTCGAAGCCGTTGGGACAACTTTGGCACGGCCGCGCTGGCTTTCAATCTCGTCTACCCTCCACTCTTCGTCTCTTCGTTCCATACCACCACCATCACCCCAGCGGCGATGCAAGCTGTCGTCGTTCAACATCCCCAGTTACCTCCCCCAATCCTCACCCAATATCATCTCCCATCGCTGACTTCTCCTCACACAACAAACTCAACCATCATGCCCACACCCCCAGTCGTCTCCCGCAAGAGAAAACGGCTCCACCAGTACACCGTCAACTACAGCGAAGTACAAGAAGTCGACAATGAAGGAAGGGTCCGCGAAGTAATCGTCATTGACGATACTCCACCCCCATCAACTATATCTCCCACCACCACCCACACCAACGCATATTCCGCTTCTTACCAGCCCCCCTTATACTCCGCCCCAATCAGGACTAGGGCTCGCGCTGCAGCAGAGGCAATGGCCTTGTCCGCGAGCACATCTTCTGCTGTCCCGGTGCCGCCGGCGCCAAAAAAGAGGAAACGAGACCCGGCAGACGAACCCCGTGGGACTCTGACAAAGAGACCTGCTCCCGGCTTGCAACAACAGGCCACTATTCCCTCCACAAAATCGTGGGCCAGCGGCAGCGGCCCTGCCACAGTAGACGTACGTAATCTCATTGCTTAGCATCAACTTCCCTAGGTATTTATCCTCGTGTCTATCTGCACCATCATCATCAGGCATCCAACGGCGTTGTTCCGTGTGACGATAAGGAGGGCCACTACATCATCGTACCAGATGACATAATCCACAACCGATGTAGGTATTCTGTGCCCTCCCTTTGCCCTCATCGGTTGAGTCTCTTTGTAGATCGCACTGTTCGTCTCCTGGGCCAAGGGACGTTCGGCAAAGTCGTAGAGGCCGTCGACATTCAGACTCACAACAGGGTGGCGATCAAAATCATCCGTGCTATCCCGAAGTATCGTGATGCCAGTAAGATCGAAATCCGTGTCCTGCAGAAACTCAAAGAGAAAGACCCCACAAATGTCCAGTATGTCTTCTCCCCCGAGAGCTTTATATACCTTCCTCATACCGCGGGGATTTTACAGCAAGTGCATCCATTTACTGCACTGGTTCGATCACAGAAACCACATATGTCTAGTATCGGAACTTCTAGGCATGTGCGTGTATGACTTTTTGAAAGAGAACGAATTTGCACCGTTCCCGCGACACCACATACAATCGTTCGCTCGGCAATTACTCGGCAGTGTTGCCTGTAAGTCATCGCCTCCTTCCATCTTCTTAGTTCTTGATGTGGTTCGGTGCAGTTCTTCATGAGCTTCACCTAATTCATACCGACCTCAAACCTGAGAACGTCTTACTCGTCAATAATGATTTTAGACTCGCTGTCGTCCCTGTGCCTGGCAAGGTTCGCATCATACTTGTTGCCATATGTTGACGTACTGACTCCAAATTTAGCGCAATGCGCCTCCACGAACGAAACGCATACTTCAGTCCACTGACATACGTCTCATCGATTTTGGTTCTGCAACGTTTGAAGAAGAGTATCACTCCACAGTTGTATCGACACGGCATTACCGAGCTCCCGAAATTATTCTCGGTATGATCATTTTTCCGTAGACCCTGCTCTTTTTTTTATTACCTGCCTATAGGCTTGGGTTGGTCGTACCCATGTGATGCTTACTCCTTGGGGTGCATCCTCGTGGAGTTCTACACCGGTGTCGCTCTTTACCAGACACATGATAACCTTGAGCATCTTGCCATGATGGAGATGGTCATGGGAAAGATGCCAGAGCGTTTCGCTCGTGCAGGCGCCCGGTCAAAGCCAGAATTCTTTAAAGAGGGTGCACGACTAGACTGGCCTAAGCCCAAGGCCTCCCGACAGAGCAAGAAGGATGTTCGCGCCACACGACCACTCCAGGTGACGTCGTATCAGTCATGGTGTGCCAGTTATGCTCAACCTCATCTATGCACAGGACGTTATACCACCTACCGATCATATGAATCGGCAGTTCTTGGACCTTGTGCGACGGTTACTGGCCTTTGATCCGGCACAAAGGACAACCGTCCGTGAAGCTCTCCACCACCCATACTTTTCCCTTCAGATTCCAGAAGAGCTGTAGCCATCACAAGTTATCTATCATTTCTTGTTTGTAGACCACGCTTCGAACAGTTCCCACCCCCAACTCGCGCCGACACCGTTGTGTTCACTATTTGTTATCTCTGGTGCCCTTCGCTCACTCGTTTTCTACATGTCGGAAGTGCTATTATATTCGGTCTTGGCCTTGTACAACTCGAATCACCCGCATCGTCGTCATCGCTGTCTGATTCTAACTCTTTTTCCTCACGCCACCCAGCGAGTGCAGTAAATGTTTTACTCACCTCATGTTCAGGCAGTAACATACATTTTCGTCATGCATTGTTGCACACAAGACCACCCTGGCCTGTTTCCTACCACTGTAATATGCCAGTCCTAGTTTCTGCGTAGGCGGTCGGACATTGCAAGGATCATGGTGACTACCCGGAAACTGCCTGCCTGGGAAGGTGCATTCATACAGGCACGAATCGGTGCACCACCTCCCCGTGATGCACCGTGTACCTTGTGCGGCATCGGAATCAAAACCGGTGCGTATGTACGTGTACCTCGGTTCAACCTGGAGCGGTTGTGTGATGATTTCCAGATAGGATTGGCGCTCAAGATATCACAAACCCACGGGTCAACGGCCGAACGCGACGTCAAATAATGACTATGTAGGCAATACCACCAATGATGCCGGAGCGGTGTCCCAAGCTGAACTACGTCATGACAAGGGTTCCAGCAACCATTACAAGCCTGCCAGGTACGAACATGGAACTTGCGAAGCGTGAACAGGTGTGCTCCCGTGACTGTCTCCGCACAAGCTGGTTCTGGAACTGTGGCGGACGACGCTTAACGAGCTGACTTTATCACGTCGTTTCGGTCTATCCCGGCGCCAGCGCCAACTGTTGACCCCGTGACCACTATGCCCTAAACAAGGTATGTACGTGCCTTGAGATGATTGCTTCTGCATCGGAGACATCCAACCCACTATCAATGTACGTATGTATCTCATGTAGGCGTCCCAAAGCCACTGGAGTGCCTTACTGATTGCCTAATGTTCACCCTGTCCTGTCCATGAAGTGGTGTTCCTTTTCCCCGCTGCGGTACTAACGCTCACATGAATATTATTTAAAGATCTGGTCATACATTCTTGCTTGCATTACAGGATATAATTCCATCAGAACCCAGTGTATCTGTGAGCTTCTTCCTCGGCTGTGTCGATCGTGTTCAAAAAAATTCTAGCTGCTGTATTTCAGAGATACTTACCATGACGCTTGGCTTTCTGCCTGTCGAGGAAGTCCAAGCCCTTGGTCTCGACCTCACGGTCGATGAATGCGCCGGCGAAACCGGCCCTACAGATGATGTGAGAGAAGCACGAAATAGGAACTCCCCAGACGCACAACAACTCTTTGGCTTTGGCATGGCTAGAAGGTTCGCCGTTCTTGGCTTTGTGATCTTCGTATGCTTTGGCAGCCTGCATAGACATGATGTTACCGGGTCGTCTTACTACGTCGATCACAGTGAAATCGTACCTCGTATGCAGCAGCCCCTGCGATAAGCTCATGCGAAAGTTTGGCCTTGTGCTCCTCGGCTGGCAGGCTCTAAGCATGTGGCTTGAGTAATGGGGAGATATTATCAGGGGGAAAGCGACCTCACCCTGTATTCTTCGTATGCGCGCTCGTGTTCGTGGTGGTGACCCATGTCTGCTTTGATACTTTGTAGGATGAGGGGAATGACAGACGGTAGATGTGAGGGGGGTTTTATATGCGCAGAGAGGGGAAGAGGGGGCTGTACATATCACATGATCTTCCCTTTTGCTGCGGGCAGCCTCCTTCACTACGCCGGCACTGCCCAAGGACTTGGCCCGTGCTTGGTTTGTCAATGACATCTGTCCATCAGCACCCTGTTTTTTTGTCCTCCTGCCATATTTGAGTCACTGGATTGAGACGTGTCAATCTACCTACGGTCCATTTTGTTTAGCTTGCTTGTCTCGGAAGACTCCATCGAGCCATCGCGATTATCGCGAACTCGGCAAATGTACATGGTCTTATCCCATTGCGAACGTTCAATTCAGAACTTGCATAGCACTTTAGGGAAGCTTCCGGTCCGGCCGTTTCATCAGCCGTGATGACCCCCTATTTCGGGTGCAGACTTCACTGCTGCCCTGCCTGGGTGCTGTTTTAGCACGCCATCCGGGTATCTTTCTCAAAGATCATAAGTACTCGACAAAGGCAGTGTCCGATCAGCGGAGTACCTTACCAACTTGGGGTTTCCTCAAAGCGATGCGCAAGTTTGGTGCACTATACAGACGTGCCGTTGCGTCAATGATCAGGGATAGAATGGTGTGCCAGTCTGTGGTTCTCATCTTGAGCAAACATCGCTTCATACTACTCGGTGTGGCCAAGTCCGACTCGATCTCAATACGGCCCCTTATTAGTGATTACACTCCCACACAGTGGCCCACTGATAAGTTCATCGATTATCGTCTGCGATAATCTCCTGGCACCGGTGAGAAAATCCGCCCGCATCTGCCATCGTACGCCGCGCATAAATCTTAGACTAGTTCTTCCAAGATCAGGTGATCACGCGCAGACGTCCAAGTTTAATTGGACCACACCCACTCAAACACTTCCCGCATCGGCTTCACGTTGCCGCAGTATCTGGATAAGTTACTGCAGTTTCACAGATTGATTCGAGTATGTCGATTCTGATTGTATTGCATAACAATGCTTAGTAGATCTCCCTGACACAACACTCGTGTAGCATGTCGTTGGCTACATAATTATCACTGATATTGCTGGTCAACGTGCTCGTGAAGACGCTTCTTGGCTGCAACAAGCATGGTCAACAACCCAGGTATCAACAGGCTGAGGATCTAGTCACCGTCGTGTTCAACCTTGAACTTATCGTACGCATCGCGGCCTTTAGTTTCAACCAGGTGAGTGGCAGCACCGGCAACGAGAGTAGCGCTGTAATACAGGGAGTATTAGCGGCCGTGCAACATGTACAGACCAGCACTGCAACCCACATGAGTTCCTTAGCCTTGGCGTGTTCATCCGGTTTCCCGTTCGCTGCTACGTGGTCCTCATATGCTTTGGCAGCCTGTAGTACATTGGGTCAATTGTTACCACGTTTTCCCACATAGAACCGTTACCTCATACGCGACGGCGCCAGCGAGAAGATCGTGCGTGATGTTTCCACTGTGTACCTCCTGAACTCGTCACGTTTAGCGTGGACAGGATGGGGATCGAAGATGGCAAGGGTCTCACCCCGTGGTCGTTCTGGAAAAAATCTGCGATACCCATAGTGACGGAGAACGTAAATGAAGTAAATAACCAAGGCAGCTCAGGACCCAGAGCAGAGCTTAAATATCTCTGGGAGTGAGAGTCTGTTCCTCCAATCACAGGAACGGAAGGAATCGGTTATCATGATCACCCTTGATGGTGTATCCAGCTGCTGCGACGTCGAACGTCGGCATCAGTTGCCACCTATGTGCCCCACTTCTTACCTTTCTTTTTTGTCCTTACATCTATACTTATTAGACCAAACCATACACCCACAGACGGCCCTGAAACACGCAAACCACCGATGACAACACGTGCTAGCAATTGATTGGGGTCTGTACACTCACCTACATACGTTCAAGCCGCCATCAAAGCACCACTTCGGGAAGTCATGCATTGTAGGTTAGTGCCCTAAGCCAAACGCGAGTATGCCGCACCGCGCCTAGTCGGTCCCATCACAGAGCACGTATTGGACCACGCAAATAAAGCATATCCAGGACGGAACTGGTGTACATCGATACCTCCCGAGGACGTCCTGGTTGGATGCGGAGTACCCGATTCGATCTACATCTCGCATCGGCTGTCTAGGCAGCAGTTGGAGATGGGGTAGCGGAGAGAATGAAGTGGCGGAGATCCCCGCACCCACCCCGAATCTACCGACCTGGAATAGATTGCTGCGGGCGAAGTCACCGGTTCGGGTGCAGTCTCAGCGAGGATACAACCCGTAACATAGTACAGCAAGTTGCAAAACGATAGACCAGATCTGACCAAAACTTACATAGGCGCTTTTGTTTAGTTGTGGGGCTCAGTGACGTGAAGCCAAACAAAGTCGGTCAGTCATGTGAGCGCGGGATTACCAAAACGAGCAACTGAGGGCGCGAGCCGTGTTGAGTGGAGACAACTGGAACACCTGAATATTGACTGTTTCGCAACTTATACCAGTAGCTTTATTTCTCATGAGCTTATTAGAGTCTACATTGTAACCCACTGCTGCTTCACAGCTTCTGGAACGTGTAGAAGATTGCCTGGCATCAGGACCGTGTTGTGGCCACAGCGATGTGAGTAGGTCTGCGCTGCATGACCCTCAGTTGCTCGTTTTGGTAACCCCGCGCTCACATGACTGACCGACTTTGTTTGGCTTCACGTCACTGAGCCCCACAACTAAACAAAAGCGCCTATGTAAGTTTTGGTCAGATCTGGTCTATCGTTTTGCAACTTGCTGTAACTCAACCAGACTCCCAGAGCTTGGCGTAACGGTGAACTGTCCTGCCAACCGCGGAGTGTGTCGAAACCGTAACGACGGTGGATGGTCAGTAATCAATACTTCACTACCGAGTCGTTCTGATCAACCTGCCAGTGGCTCGTGATTGACTCGGGTTACGTGAAATCTGCTACGCGACTCTGTGTTGGTGGAAGCGTGCCTAACCGTCATACCCCCCACTCGGGCAAAAATACTCGAATTATCACTCAGACAGCAGACAAACATAATATTACAATCGTCCTAATGATAGGATCCTGGCCCACGGCCGCGAAGTTTAACACATCATATACACCGGAACTCGCCCACTAATTGCCATAGTAGATGTTCTCAGTGAACTGCTCGTCGATATGCTCCCGAGCTATCATCCTCATTGTCAGCGTCGGAGGTTGCCAAAGAAACAGGCATCATTTACCCTGGCGTCTGGCCCTCTCCTTGTCGATGTAGTCCAAGCCCCTGGTTTCTACCTCACGGTCAACGAAAGCGCCTGCAAGACCAGCCCTAGAAGATTATGATTTTAAGTGCTTTTAGGTATCATAGAGAAGACGCCTAGCCGTACAGGATCTCTTTGGCCTCCGCGTGGCTGGTGGGCTGTCCGTTCTCAGCTACGTGCTTCTCGTATGCTTTGGCGGCCTGTCATAATATATTCGTTCCCTGTAGTAGCACACCTCAAGCGTAGATGCTCACCTCGTACGATGCTGCGCCAGCAATGAGCTCATGGGACAGACTGGCCTTGTGTGGGGACTTGAACCACACCGTTAGCCGTGTGCAAGTGGATCAGGGATAACGGCATCCTTACATTGATAACCTGGTTGTAGCTATCCTCGTGGGAAGAAAAGACGTCGAAGATACCCATGATTATCGCTTCAGTGAATATGAGGATGAGCGGTGCGAGCTGAAGTTGTCAAGAGACATCGTGAGGTTTATATACCTCGAAGAGAGGTACGCTGTCGGAGTCACCAAACGTGACAATCTCCATGAAACCCTGGCAGTTGCCAGCCGCTGTTATAAGTAGACATGACGCTGTCTCATTTTTGTTCAGTCCGTTCCACAATTGGATCTTATCTGCTCCCCCTGATCTGATGGACGGGGTCGCCCTAATAGATCATCCGTCAGCTGAGCTTGTCAATAATTCCAGAACTATCTGGTCATCGGAACGGCCATTCGGGGACCGGCACTGTCACTGGAACCAAAATCTTGCAGCTTATTTTCGTGCGATACGCACGTGTGCTGGCGATATGGCGTCAGAGGACTCGGGCCTGTGGAATAGCCGGGTTAGTGTGGTATTAGATTCCCCCAAATGCTACGACTATAGTGGATGACAATAGTGGAAGCTCCAAAGATAACGAAAGATAACCTTACTGTGATGGTGCATGTGCCGTGTGGAGTGTGCACTGGTCCAGTGCTGTCAAAGATCCTGCCTCATTCGGACTGGATGGTTGAGCGTTGCTCTCCAACAAGGCAATGGACACAAGGACGCACGAGAGGCTGTGATTGTGTCTAACGCCCCGAATTAGTTCGCCACTTCGAACTGCAAGCCAAGTTTCCTAGGCTTGTTAAAGGCGAACAAAGGGGAGACCTATTCGGTACGACTCTGATATTCTGTGGTGACTGAGCTCAACCAGCAGCTAACCTTTGGGCCTCCAGCTTCCAAACTTTCGAGTCCAGTGTGCTTGACCCTTGAAGATGACATTTCTCGGCGTGGACGAAGACAAGATCGTCGAACAATTGAAGCCCGAACTTCAGAAGGTCGTCGATGCTATCACTGGGCTGGCAGCAACCTTGGTGTTAGCCACCATCATCTGTGCTATCGTGTATATCTATCGACAGTTGAAGGAGGAGAGAAGAGCAAGGGAGTCCCATTCGAGGCGTATGATGGCTGAGAGATGATGATGTAGTTTCAGTAGTAGGGTCATTATTCCTCGGCGGTCCATCTATCCGGGTACCTCAGGAAACAATTGTCGAGGCCGTTCAGAAATTAGACTACCCACTCCGTGTCCAAAGTTCGTGACGTGAACTGAGCTACAACAAGTGTAATACATGTCGGTGAGACCACACGAGCCAAACAAAACGCAAACACGCTTGTACATCTGCACGACGTCAACGGTGACCCCATGGCAGACACAGTAGTAGAGCTCCTCAAAGGTACGCATTTATTCTCAAGTTGTCTATTGCATTCGATTCTCTGCCACCGTCTGCTTCCAAATGGCTAATTCCGACTCTACCCGTAGCCAAAATACAAGAGCGCGAGGACCACCTCAGAGAGTCCTGGGTGAAAGCTATGGAGGCTCGTCTTGTCCAGGACGAACTCGTCAAGTGTCACCGATACGAGGGTGTTAACCACCTGGAGAATTGCAAGTGGCTAGCGGACAAGTATATCCGAATGCTTCAGGAAAATAGAGTGCGTGGTCTCTCCTTGGCTATACTTCCCTTCTAAAAGGTGAGTGACCTTAGGTGAAGGGGTATAAGAAGATCGAGGTGTGAAGGTGTCCATGGCAGTGTTATTGCAGCGGAAAGCTAGATGATTTACCTGACCACTTGACTTCCATCTGTACTGGGGTTTTTCCAGCTCACGGTTCCACCACCACTCTGGTGAGCGTAACAAGCTCGTTCTAAATTAGTTGTCCACTATGTCCATAACACCTGAATAGTCGTAAGGCAACCATTGGTTGTTGCATGCTCCGAGTAGTAGTTATAGTCTGGTTCTAGTGTAATTCCCTATTTCTTTGTCTTCCTCTTCCTGCCCTCGGTAGTGCTCGTCTCTCCCGTGCTTGGTTCCTCACCACTGCTAACGGCAGTCTTTTTACCTTTATGTTTCTTGAGGTGATGCTCGGGTATCCAATCCTCGTCGTATCCAGTCGTGCTAACGCCTGTCGCGGTAGCAGCAGGTGAACTTCCCTCCTGACGTCGTTTAGGATTCTTGACCTTGGGTGCGGGGAAGTATGTAAGATAGGCATAGTACGAAGCTCCACCGAGCATAGCTGCGACAATAAGATACGTAGAAATGCTAAATCTGGTTAAGTATCAAGCCACGTAAGGAGGGGAAAAACTGACAGCTTGAAGTCAAACCACGACATTTCGGGCTCGACAATGGTGACGATGGAATCATAAGCAATAACGCGATACTTGTCATCCTGGAAGATCACGATGATGGGACGGGAAAAGTAACCGGGACCAAGTCACGAACCTCAGTCGTATGGTCCAACCAAATAGTAAGTCTCAAGTCCCCTGTCTGAACGCCGAATCAGATTGGCTGGCGCGAAAAAGTCGCAAGTTGGCAAACCTTAAACCTAGGACACAATCAGTCGAACACGGGTGGGTGGACAAAACTGGGGTACGTACTCTGAGTGAAAGGCGTAAGGAATTTGTAGTTTTGCGCCTTCAAGTAAAGGAACACTGTACGCGAGGGATGTCGTCTGCGAATTGCAGGTCAAACGGGAAGGAGGATGGATATGAATTGACGTACATTCTTCACGAGCTTCCCTGTTTCCGGGTGATGAAAAGAACCACCTACGGATTGCAGGGTTACGTTCCGATCGCTCTTGTTCTCGATCGTAAGGAAGATTTGGTTGCGGTCACCATTCACGACCTCTGTAACACTCAAGTTACACCACCACCCCCCCAAGCGGCATAAAATACAACATACGATTAAATGGGTTGCTTTCCGGAAAGGTTGCAACAACCGAAATTTCAGGTTCCCCCGAGTCGGCATTTGCTAGGGCATTAATCCGTCAAATTCAGAGTAAGTCGGAAAGTTATCCTTAGAAGGCACTCACCTACTGCGATAAATGACACCAGCGTAGCTGCCAAAAAGAGGCCACGAGTAACAAAAGTTGGCAAACGCATGGTGTAGCCTGACGCGGTGAAGCCGTAGGGTGCAGTCAACTTTTTAGGTCAACGTGTCCCCCTGAGCAAATTTGACAACATGCAAGGTCATGTGATCACTTATCACGTGACACTTAGAGTAGCACTGGAGGTTCTTTTTCTTCCACTTTTCTAAATTGTGTTTTCGTACACTGCCGGGCCTGCTGGAGTCCTTGAGAAATACCTAACCTACATGTCAGCGTACGTCCCTGCATGCTACTTCGCGACATTTGCCTGAGTAGCTCCCATCTCTACATATCTCATCAGAAGCAACTGTATTACGTTCCACGCCATGTCCGGCTGGCCTTTAAACACCTCGGTGAACATTGATGCATGCCATTTATTGCTGCAGTTGTCATTCAAAGACGCCACTGCACTCTCCAGTTGGGATAGCCGCTCGTTCACCTTTCGGTCCTGCAGGATGCAGGCAGGTTCTTGAGTCGGTACTACATAAACGAGCGATGGCGCTGTGAACTCTCTGCGAAAGGTAGTCGCGAATGTGTCCAGGTGTCGCCCCATCGACATATCATGGTGCATCGGATCCCTGGCAAGCGAGTGGACAAAGACGATGCCAGAACCACGGCATTTCTCGGTGAATCTACAAGGGCATTTTGAGTGCTGGTTCAGGGTGCAGTCGTTGGGATTACCTTGACTCTATCCAAGTAGTCATGATCTTTTCGGCGTCGAAACCCTCGACCTCGGTATGAAACGATGGCGTATCGACCACGACGATTTTGTTTGGATCGTTCTTGAAGTTGCACCTTAACGCCTGCACTTTTTTGGTGCGGGGATGCTGACCCTTCTCCACTTGGATTTGGTCGTTCTTACACAATTCCCTTGTGAACTAGCAGCTGATCAGGAGAGATCACCTATAAGAAAGGTGCGATCTTACCCAGCTCTTGCCTGACCCTGTTGGTCCTACCACACTGCAAGCGACGTTCAGACATTGTCCTGGAGGAATGAGATTTTGTCGTGCCACTCACAATATCACGAAATCGTTTTCCGTAACTTGCGGTGTGACGAAAGCATCTCTGAACCTGGACCCCAGGTCATGAAGATTCTGAATAAAAGGCATCGGATATCCGAGGGATGCGAAATGGTGTCAGTGGTGGATCGCAATGTAGGTGAGTGTAGACCAGCGAAGCTTCACTTCAGCGACGGTAACTCTTTGACACATGCTGTGGGCACGTGTCTCTCAAGGAATGCCTTCCTTTGGGTCGACAATATTTGGACAGTCGAAAGGCGACCAAAAATACTCCATGGGCCTCGACGCTACTATTGTGGGTAGCCGTATGGACCGGCCTCCTCCTGTTATCGATCGATTGCAGAGAAGCAAACGAGCAGATAATTACAGCCTGTCGATCGAAAGTAAAATAATACACGACGAATGGTTCAACACGGACACAGTGCTCGAGTTCTTGGTATTGCTACTTGATATAGTTGCAGCAAGCCTCTGATCGTCGACGGTCCCAGTGCATGGCAGGGTTCAGGGTGTCAGTCGACCGGGACGGCAGAAGCAACGTTACAGGCTTCGAACATGTGATGGTGGTGATGTGTTGAAATAACACTTTCACTGACACCGTGCACGCTTCGGCCGGTTCGTATTGGCTCACTTCTGACACGATTCGTCCCCTCCTGGTGGTCGCCATTGGGGAATCTAAGTTCCTCTCTCGTACGCCGACCCGTAGTTTTACCGTTATCTAAACTTTGCATCCATCTTGCATACACCTTTCTTTCAAATGGAAGTAATCTTATATCAAGTGCGAGATAATAACCCTCTGTCACGGCGAGGAGATACGAAAGACGACCTTGAAGGCGACCAGTGAATGACTGACATGTAATTCACGCGCTTCTGGAAGGAGCGCCCTGTTTGATTTGCGCACGACTACGTTGGTTGCGGTCGCACTACACATCCCTAACGAAAAGCCATCTGTCTAAAATCCGACAGTCCACCGGGTCAAGTATGTCATCTAGCAATCAAGATTCACTGCAATTTCCCCTCTCCTTTCCGTCCACCCAACCACTTGTAACCATATCATACCGTAAGAGGTTGTTCCATACCCACTGTGTCGCGGTTGAAACGGCGGTTCTCGCACAGCGCATGCTGGATTGTGGGTGATGGAACTGCACAACGGAGAGGACTCTCGTCTTACCAAACGAATGATTGATGATGCTATTCGACCCGCCTTGGACGTCGTCGAAGAACACTGGAACCGGAACAAAGCGTCCTCCCCGACTACGCGGACCAACAAAGGACTCAGCGAGGACGGTGGAGACGGTGCTCTCATAATAATAGGAAAACGAAACCAAGACAAATTTTTCAGCAACGGCTTTGAGTATGAGAGCGTGAAGGGCAACCCGATTTTCTTCACCGGTAAAGCATGATGTCGTTTCTCGTGTCCCGCCGGTTTACCTCGTATTTGGCGTGTCTTTCAGAAACTGCAAATCCGCTCTTTGCTCGCCTGCTGACGTATCCAAGTGAATCGTCTCTTACCAACGACGTGCAGTTCGTTCTGACATCTGCGCCGCAGTTCCGACCATTGCCGCTATTAACGGCCACTGCTTTGCAGCGGGAATGATGCTCGCCCTTTCTTGTGATTACCGAATAATGACAGACGGAAGTAGAAGACGCGCTTGGATGTGCATGAACGAGGTCAGCTCATGACATGTGGCCTACATATGCCATACACCGCCGTGTCTGGTTTCCAATTGCTCAACATAGCCGGCTACAGATTCATTTCGGTGCACCATGGCCCCTGTCATTCACTGCTATTCTGAACACCAAGGTTTCTGATCCATCTGTTCGAAGGCGCGTTGCTTTGGAAGGACATAGGTTCGCACCATCAGAAGCGCTGACGACTGGTCTGGTGGACCGACTAGCAAGTTGCGGGGGGACAGGAGCTGAACTGGGGACCGAGAACGTTCTGCAGGAAGCCATGAAATTTGCCAAGGAGGTCTCAGCGTTGCCAAAACGGGGTGTCTGGGGTTCCATCAAGACCTTCCTTTACAGGGACTGTTTAGAAGCCGTACGCCTGGACGCACGGACAACACATTCGATACTACCACCAACAGCGAGGCTGTAGTCGGCCGAGATGCAACTTTAGCTGTGTAAGTGATTAAGAAGATACGTAGACCGTCTCGCCCAACACTGATGCATAGGAAAGGCGTTACTTGCTCAACTGTACGTTTCGAACGATTCCGCACCCGTGTGAACTAGTATTTATGCAACGTGCAAAATTGTATTCAAACGTGTTTCCCGAATCCCTCGCGCCTTTTTGTTGCGACCATGGCTGAGCCAGCGAGGTGTGCATTGTCTTCTTATACCCGTTGCCAGGGCGTGATAGTAAACTGCGGTTTCTGTGGAATCCATCGCCACCCCTCATGCTTATGTCATCCACCGTTTCCCTGGCTAGAGCCACGGTGCAAAGACAATGATCGGTATAAAATAACAAATCACTTGACAGCTCATTCAATAACCGCCGCCCTCCTCTTTCCTTTCCGCCCCTCCCCCCTCCTCGCAAGGCCTGGCGCCCTCCCAGACGTTCCCTTCACTTCTGTTGGCTCGAATCGTTCCAATCCTTGCTTGCTTGCTGGTGCATTGAGTGCATCGTGGACCTCTCGTTGACTTCGATCACATAACACTTCAATATGCAGATCTTGCTGTCAGCCCTTATTCTGGTCGCATGTCTTTCGAATTATGTGCTGGGTAGTGCTATTCCTCAGCATGCGCGGCGCCAGCCCGTTCTTCCTGCACCCCAACTGATTACTTTGCCACTCAAACGACTCCAAACTATGCCCAGGGATATTCACCCTCAAATGGTCGGTTTTCCGGATTACGCTCGAGGAGTCTCTTAACCCTTACTCGTTATAACCATCGTATAGCTTATGCAACAGTACATAAACCATGCTTCTAAACGCCTTGCCCGTATGACAGGCCGTGAAGAGCCTTCAGAACATCAACTCCGTTCCGAAATTCATAAAAGGTTATACCTTCTCGACGGCGGATCAGCACCGAGTCCGAGTTCAAGCTTCAAAGACGGGAATACTCGGTTGGGTATGGCAGTAGCACATGGCCACGGAAAGCAGTCCAGCGAGGGTATGGTCAATAACGGTACCACCATGCCCGGCAACACTACCGCGCCGGGGAATGCCACGAGCAGCGGGGACCCAGCTACCTCTGGAAACAGTACCGGAATCTCACCCGTCGATATCCAAGCAGCCAATAACGGTGGCTTGACACCTGCTAACCCTCCTACGACAAACAACTCTCTGGGATTGGCTATCGAGTACGTTGCACGTTGAACTATATCGGACAGGTCACTGACTAGAGGGGAATAGGGCCAACGACGTAGCGTATATCGCAACAATCCAGATTGGGACACCTGCGCAGGACTTCAGAATTTTAATGGATTCCGGAAGCGCTGATTTCTGTGAGTGCTGATGAATGGGACGGATTGGTTGTTTACTTGAAAAAATGACAGGGGTTGGGAGTGAGAACTGTCAGTCTTCTGCAGGTGGTGGTTGCGTGAGTCCAACTCAACATCGGTTGGGGATATTCTGTAGTGACAGCGTCTCAAGGGCAATCATACATTCCTTGGATCACAAAGCTCTTCCTCTTTCGTGTCAAGCACAACGCAGTTCCAAGTCACATATGGTTCTGGGGCTGTACAAGGAACTCTGTGCCAAGATCAAGTCGGTATCGCAGGCCTGACTTTGAATAATCACACGTTCGGTGTCGCAACAGCTGAGACCCCACAGTTTGCGAATTCTTCCGTGCCGTTCGATGGCCTCATGGGTCTGGCACAATCAGTACGTCCACCGAAGCTCTGGTTAATTTTGTATACCAACAATGTTTCCACCCTTTCAGACTTTGTCTCAGCAAAACGTCTCCACACCAGTGGAATCCCTTGCTTCGAATGGTTTGATCCCGGCTGCTATAACATCGTTCAAGATTTCCCGTCTCTCTGATCAATTGAACGACGGCGAAGTCACCTTTGGAGGACTGGACTCTTCCAAATTCGTTGCCAACACCCTCATTACCATTCCGAACGTCAATCAGCATGGTTTCTGGGAGGGTGCTATCGATGCAGTTTCCATCAACGGGGCAGACAGTGGTCTGACGGGACGTACCGCAATCCTTGACACTGGCACTACTGTGATGGTCATTCCCCCGGGTGACGCGCAGCAACTCATGCAAGGTCTTGGTGGTACCTGTGACACACAGCAGTGTACTCTTCCTTGCACCGCCAATTCCAGCCTTGCATTGTCGTTTGGAGGTTCCTCATTTTCCATCAACCCGAGCGACCTACTTATCCTGCCTATCCAACCTAACAACCCAACGGGCGATTGCGTCGCTGGAATCCAGCCCCAGCAAATTGGAACACCAACCCAGTGGCTGGTAAGGTTCTTGCAAGTTACCCGTCTCAATCGCACTCATGTAATGCATAGGTCGGAGACGTGTTCTTGAAGAACGCATACTTTTCTACGGATGTTGGCAATAACTCTATTTCACTGGCGAAGCTCTCGGCACCTTGATGTTGTGTCACGACAGAGCAGGACCACTGGCTGGTCCGGCCGACATAGCACAGACAACGTACATATTATCGGGCAGATGGGTCTATTGTTGTAGTTATATGATATTTGCGCACCATGAATATATCTGATGCGTGGCGTACTATAAGTGAAATCAATCAGGATTTTTTCTTCAGCAACTCCTTGGCAATCTCCTCGTTATCCGCAGATTGGTCTGGTAACCAAAATGCCTATATCAGATGTCAGTCAACAATCAAATCACTCGCAAGAGATCCCTACCAGCTCTGCCCCAGCAGTGACCATCATCGCTAACCGGGGGTTGAACTTCGCACACCTCGCAGGGCCAGGATGTCCATCGAGGGTTGTCAAGGGCTGGAGGCGTGTAGGTGGCACCTTCAGATCCACTACACCCGACCGAGCAGGTAGGTTTTGCACGTCCCACACGGCTATCCGACCATCGAGACTCCCGCCAATTACATATTTACTGTCTGGAGTCCACGAGACCTCTTCGCCGCTGTTCCCCTTAACTGGGTCGATGCTTGGGGGTGCATCGGGGCGACGTCTCTCCAACCCCACAAAACCCTCCAATTTGGCAAGTAGGTGCCCCTCGAATGCGTCAAGTATGTAGTGTGCGTCACCTGAGCAACCCACCAGGAGATACTTCCCATTGGAGGAGAATGCGAGCGACGTCATATAAATAGGTCGTGGTGGGTAACTGACGAGCGCAAGTGTGGGATCCTCCAGTGTGATGGTAAGAAACGGCGCCTTGTCATAGTTCGCCTGGTCGTACAGCAGAATTCGAGAGTATCGGTTAATGCCCACTGCAAAGACAAGACCGGATGTGTCGTAAGCTACCACCGGTGATGATGGGAGGTTTAAGAGCCCTCGACACGTAGGTACACGGAGATCCCATAATCGTACAGTGTTGTCCATCGAACCAGACATGAACCCGTCGTCGACAGGGGACATTTCCAATGAAATGACTCGTTGCTTGTGACCCTTGAAATACTGCAAGTATTTGTTGTCATGCAAAGAGTGGTACCGTATTGTGTCGTCCTCCTTCGTTGACGCATGTATCACGGTAGTATTTTTGTGAGTAAAACGCGGGAGATCGACGCCATACTTCTTGGAGTAAAGTGTCTTAAGATGTCTGCACCGACTGGTCAACACACAAAAGAAGTGGTAACGTCGGTGACGATAACTTGCTTGCCAGATTTACAACTGTATAGCCGGAAGGTTTCGTCCTCGGAGGCGGTCAACACTTGGTCTCCTCTGTCGTCGAAAGTAATGGAGGTGATATGTCGAGGACCGGTATTCGCCCTCGAGCTGCCTCCTGGCGTTGGTAGTGGCGTCGGTTCGACGGCATTCTTGAATACCTTTGCTGGCTTCAACTTCGTCTGTATTACCTCGGTGGTCACACGCTGGTACTGGAACAGCTAACGAGGATAGCCCATACCATCAACGCATTGGAGAGAGGAATCGTCGGCGGTGCATTGTTTCCGTTGGCATTCGTCGTCGGTGCCATCGTGCTTGATTGAGCGTCTGAGTTTGAATACAAGGTTTTCGCGCGTTCACTGCAGACGACGATGGCGGAAGACGAGACTGCAAGACTATGGAAAGTGAACAAGACGATACATGAACTCGTCAAGGACAGGGTGAGTAGAGACCCTCCTAAGCCTTGCACGCCATGTATACGACTCTTTTGACAGGGGTACCAAGTTTCAGACGATGAAATACACATGGACCTTGCGACGTTCCGTGCTCACTACACGAATAACGGGGGGATGGTCGAGTACGTCTTGCTTGCTTTGCACAGAGTGCACGGGGCTGACGATGTACAGCCGAAATCAACTCAATTTTTTCACGAATTCGCGAGAGAACCCTGCAGACCAAATCTTCGTGTTCTTCTCCGATGAACGAAGCGTGGGCGTGAAGACCATGCGAAAGTACGCAACCATGTGTCCCCTTGTACTCAGCAAAATGACTTTTCTTTTCCTAGGTTGGTGGGTATTCTAGAAGAAAAATCCATTATGAGGGGCATCATCATTTTCCCTGGAAACATGACCCCTTCTGCACGAAAGGTGAGTAGTTTCAGAGAGTTAAGATCTCACTTCGTGAGGCTGATCTACCAATGGTAGGTCATTGCAGCGATGTCCGCTCAATATCGCCTAGAGGAATTTTCTGAGGCCGACCTTCTCGTTAACATCACCCACCATACCCTCGTACCCCGACACGAAGTCCTCTCCCAAGAACAGAAAAAGCAATTACTCGAAAAATAGTATGTGCGGGCGGTTTATTACTTCCCGAGACGCTCACAACAGCTCTTTAGTCGCTTGAAAGAGACACAGCTTCCTCGTATTCAGCTCGCGGATCCAGTCGCACGTTACTACGGTCTCCGTCGCGGCCAAGTTGTGAAAATCACGCGTCCTAGCGAGACTAGTGGTCGTTATGCGAGTTATCGGATATGTTTCTGAGTCTTGCGCGTCCGCCTTCGCTTCCTTTATTTCACGAGGGCTCGCAATTGCGACTTCCGGATGTATTCTAGCGACACGTGCTGGGCGGTCGGTAGGTGATCAACCTGCGTATATCAGACAAAACTCTCGCAGATCTGGAGTTGGCCATCCTGGTACTGGAACCGCTAGATACATGGCCTATATTCATCGGATCGTCGTCTCCGGCTGGTCGTCGCCCCCCAAAACAACAATTCCACACCCGGTTTTATGGATTCATGTTGTGGTTTTGGAGTAGTGCTACTATCCAAAAAATACCAAACCAAATCCTACCAGATTGTCCAGTAGAATTGTAGTGCAAGGTGGGATTATTGTCTCTGGTTTTTGTGCCGTAGAATAAGGGGCTTCACCAGGAAAACTGTCACGGATGGGCTGAGAATGGTAAGAGCCTGCTGGTACATATTGACCAGTCCTGCCCTTCAAACCGCCGAAAGCCAAATGATCACTGGATTGTGCCTTGCATCGACTCGATCTACACATCAAAACGTACCAACAGTGATGTGCGGGAAGTCTATAGTTGTCCGATTTCAGTCACAAGAGGCAGACAGGGACGATGTCTTTCACGTTGGTGGTGGAGACACTAACGAGACCTCCGAAGCGACTGAAACGACGCAAGTAATGACAATGCGGGTGCTTCCCACATCCAACAGCCATCGAGCTCATTCGTATACAGTAATCTATGTCTCGATGGTCTTGAGATGGAGCCTACGTAATGTTTGGGGATTGCCAAGTCAGCGAGCATACACTTCCTTCAGCTTTTGAAGTGCGATCTAGAAAAAAGACCGATCATTCCGATGCGAGGTAATAACAAGTCAACATTTGCGGACCTGATACACCGGAGAGAGCCCCTCCGTCTCCCTCTCAGAGATTTTTATTCTTTTTACACTCTCCAGGTGAGAGTGTTCGCGCAGCATTCCCTTGAAGTAACGTGCCTGGGAAAGAATGATTAGGTTCTGCTTCAAATTTGTACAGGCATCATCACACCTCTTGCTCTTCCACGAGTGTCCATGCATTGCCGGCCCTTCCAGCGCGAGCAGTCCGACCCACTCGATGAACATACTTGCGCATGTCGACGGGTGCGTCATAACTAACTACGTGCGAGACGTGGCTGATGTCGGCACCCCGTGATATTAAGTCAGAGCACACCAGTCTGACTGTGGAGTAAGTAAAGTCGCACACCCTTCAGAGATAATCACGCGTACATATGAATCTGCTGAGCCTTGAACCTTTCCAGAATTCTCTTGCGCTCTCCAGGGGGAAGGTCACTGGAGTATGCGCAAATCACAACGCGTTCGCGATCAGTGCTCACATCTTCGAAGAATTCGATCAAACGAACGAGCCGCGAGGTCGATTCGGACGACTTGGTAAATACTAGCGCGCTGCGGACCGAGAGATTGTAGATAAGGTGAAGAAGTATCATAGGCTTCTGCGACGGGTCGCAGATGATCATGTACTCCTATAGTTTGATGCGGTCAATACCGTACGCATGACATGACATCTCTTACCGTTAATGTGGCGGGTATGGTGAACCTTTCGGAGATGATGTCCAAATCACCAGACTTGTCTCCTCCTTCTGCTCGGCTTTGAACGACGAAGTACTTGGGATTCCGCAGATCTAGCGAGGCAAGCCTGCCGGGATCCTGTGTGAGCGTCGCAGAAAAAAGCAGTTTTTGGCACGAAGTTTCTTTGAGCTCGTCCACATCTGTGTGAAAGTCGACATAGGTCTGCAGCAATGCCGGAGACAGCGAGTCGCAGAGAGGCAAAGGGGTCGAGTCATAGAATGGCGAAGACGCGCGCAGCTTGTCAGCGGAGCGTCGCCGGGCTCCACATGCTGCAAGTACCTGCGCTAACCAATCCTGGAATGATTGTGCTAGCAAACGATCCGCCTCGTCAATGACCTGACAAAAACATCACTCTTCAGAAAGCTCCCTCTAGGTTGGCCCAGCTTCTCACCAGAAATCGCAGGTGTTGGAGGGTGAAATTAGGTGTGCCGTTTAGGTGATCCATGAGTCGGCCGGGAGTGCATATTAATATGTCTACCTTGCTCGAACCGCCCTTCATCCTGCAGACAACTCAAGTCATGAAACAACAATGCCGTGGAACGCTTACGGAGTTGAGGTGTCCCCAACGAGCTGGGCCTGCTCATGACTAAATGAGTGTTGACCCGTTGCGGTTCCTACCTGATCTTGGTCAGGGATGTTCTACTTATGTGAATGTTATGGTGCTGCATACCTTCAGTCCACGTCCTTTACCGACAGCTTCGAAGGTCTCTTTGACCTGAGTGACCAGATCACGAGTAGGAACTACGATAAGAGTACGGAGGCGAGTGATGATCCGGCTTGACAGCACCTGTGTACTGCTGGAATCAGAGTTACGTCGAGACTAATGTTCGCAAAACACGGTAACCTCGATGATAGGGAGTACATATGCTAAAGTTTTACCGCTCCCTGTTGGTGCAGAGACGCACGCATCCCGGGGAAGGCTTGATATCCCGCACAGCGGAGAAGTATTGAGATTCTGGCGGATTATGAAGGGTAGAAGAGCCGTCTGTACTGCAGTGTAGCATCAGCCACGGCCACGCCAAAGCTATAACTGAATTCCTGACCAGCAAACAATTCACTTATACCCAAGTCCAGCAGTCTCTTCCTTGTTCTTTCACTGAGACCTGTCTGCTGATCCTCACCAGATGGTAAGACAGGAAGGACGGTCGCCGGGTCAATGAATTCAGCCTGCAACATTCCCTGTCAACTCGCTGGATATCTGACAAGAAAAGACGGCCCACACCCCCCTGGCGGCATGCTGAGTCATCACCGTTGTGCGAGTTTCAATTGGAGACTTGTCTTCGTTAACCAGACTTCCAGTGGGACCCATGGCAATGCTGTTTCCGCCCTCGATGAGCACCTCCGAAGCCATGTCACCAACACACGCGTGTATCGCAAAATAAACTGCAAGATTTTCATTCCAATGACGGTACTGCCGTGGAGGGGTTGAACCACCATGCATACCAATGGATTCATCAGTGCTTTAGTATACTACACACAAGCAAATAGATACGTTCTCCAGGGGGTAACCATCCATCACCCAGATAAAAGTACAAGGTGAGGACACCTTACGGTTAGACATAAGCCCAATCTCCTAGGCTATCGATCCAGGATCCAAGTTCTGGCTTGGACTTTTGCACAAACAGCGTTGCTGCCGGCGCACCTGACCCGCCGTCGCTCTCAATCTCTGGGGTAGCTGGTTCTGGAGGGGTTAATGGTAGCACAGAGGTGCCCTGGGCAATGAGTATTCCGAGTCCGGGACCTCCGACTTCAGTAAGGTAGGGGACATATCCCTTCTCTTTCAGGGTGGCTATTACTGATGAGAGAGACGATTCGGAGAAGTCTAAAAGCTCATCAAGCCGTATTTCCAGGGGGAGGTGACGCGTACTCACCATCTGGTACAAGGGTGACTGCACACCCGCCGCCGCCAGCACCAGTTAACTTCGTGGCAAGCCCATATTTCCTGGTCACCTCTCTCACGTCCTCTAGGCTAGGATGTGAGACACCAAGGTCAACCAAATGTGCGTGATTTTCATCTATGAGACCCTGAAATGAACCCGTCAGTCCAACGCGCGAGGACGACTGTCAGATCACATGGCTCACAGAAAGCACTGTAGCTCCATTCCCCTCCTCGCCAAGCTTATGCCTAGCACGCACAACAACTTCCCGAATTTGCTCGAGGACTTGACCCACTCCATTAGGATCCTTGGCCAGACGCTCAGCAACACCAGCAACAAGAGAACGTGTATTCCGAGGTACACGTGTATCTGTCAGCAAGAATCGCAAAGCTTTGAACCCTTCGATAGCTTCTAGTCCTCCGCTTTGGCCTTTCGTGTATTGGAGGCCCCCACCAAAGACCGCAACTGAGTTATCAACGCCACTCGGTGTCCCATGCAGGATTTTTTCTAGAAGGAACGCGTATCTGTTTGTGCACTGCGCAAGAGTGTCAGAGAGCTTAGGGCTCGGTGAAGAAGAAGAAGATGACGCGGGTGGGGGGCTCGGAGAGGCTGGCAAGGATTGAGAAGGGACACTGATACGCCCAAATACCAACAGGAGGGATGACGAAGTACAGACAGAGAAGGACGCTGAGGAGCCAAGGCCAGCACCTACTGGAAGGGTGGCTCGGGCCGCAAGAGTGAGTGCAGGTCTGCCATACACATTATTAGCAATGGACTTTCACCTCAAGCCCAGCCCAACCGACTCTGGGTCAGTTCCAAAGAAAAGCGCATACCTTTGACCTGAATGGGCGGCAAGCACCATATACAAATACAAAAATGCTAGGCTTGCCTGGCGTGCATTTGCATCCGATATGTCATCCAGGCCTTGTGATGATATGACGTCGAGAAGTTGATGATTTAATGCAATCTCCCCCTCCACTTGCGATGACTCTGCGACCTATGGTAATCCGAACGTCACAAACAAATAACGTACACTTACGCGTGGGTACAGCATCCCAGGGCAACTCTGATAAATTCCACTCATGTTTGAAGCCGTCAGGCTGACCGACATCGATATCAAGGAAGTGGACCCCAAGGGTATTGTCTGTTCGTGGGGTAGAAATAGCATAGCACCTCAGGGACACTGAAGCCGCTAGAGCAGGCTGGAAAAATCGAACAGTGATCCCTACGGGATCTGGAAGGTATAAGCGCGAAAACTTACGATTCCATAAACAACCGCATGTTCTCCAAACAGGATAACCTTTCCAGGGGCAGAGACCACCCACTGCTTCTCATGCGGCAGGATCTCGTCCTTCGCTGCCTCCTTTTCCGCTAGTTTTTGGACAGCTTCTCCGATGGACGTCTGCACACGCACAAGGCCAGCAGCCGTTCTCCGAACCGCTCCAGCGTCGATTAGGGCGCGTTCTAGGTCGTCGAGGAGATCTGCAGAGTCTTCAATGCCAACACAGAGACGGATTAAATCTTCCGGAAGCCCTCGCGCAGCGCGGGTGGCAGCTGGTATAGAGGCATGGCTAGGGTTCGGAGCTAAGATCAAGGGAGAGGAACCACGAAGCAAGCCCAGACTTACGACATGGCACAGGGCATGCTGATGAGGGAGTTCACACACCCGAAACTGACACTGACAGACCACAATCTGGTTGCAGCGACGACGCGCTCACTGACATCTTTACTTCCAGTTGAGAAGCTAAGGACAGCACCGTAACCGTTGGAGATACGTTCATGTATTTCCTTATTAGGATGATCGGGTAAACCTGGGTAAAACGTGGGGAAGCCGAGAGCATGAAGGTAGCGAGCAACGAGCATGGAAGTGGAAGATTGTTGGTTTAAGCGAAGAGCAAGCGTTTTGGTCCCACGCAGGAGGAGGAATGAGTCAAAAGGTGAGAGACCATTGCCGGTAGCGTTAATCATAAACGCTATTTGCTAGGGAGTTCATGTCCAGCAAGTCAAACGTCCTCAGGGATGGAACTCACTTTTGCAACGTCGTCCCTGTTACAGGTGATGATACCAGCCATGAGATCGTGATGACCACTGAGATACTTGGTTGCACTGTCATACACGACGTCTGCGCCATGTTCAAGTGGCCTTTGTAAAAACGGGCTCATCATCGTATTGTCTACCACAATGAGTGCAGCCGGAACCCGTTCCTTTACCTCCTTTGCGATGGTAGCAATATCTACAATTTTGAGGAGGGGGTTAGTCGGTGACTCAAGGAGAACCATTGCGATATTGTTCTCCGTTTTCAATAGCGGAATAATGGTATCAGGCTTGGTGGTGTCGACGTGATGAACTGTGATTCCAGCGTGGGTGCGGAGGTAGGCCAGGAGACGATTGGTACCACCATACAAATCGTCGCCAGCAATGATTGCGTCTCCGGGTTTTAACAACCGCAGAATGGTGTCTAATGCTGCCATTCCCGATGACACCGCGAAGCCATGAACAGCAGAGGAAATCTTAGCAACGTGATGCTCTGTGCAGATTGAGCGCTGTGGTACAGATAAACCTGTTTGCACATACCTAAATGACTTCTAGTGGGGTTCCCACTTCGAGTATAGTCGTATTCTCCACCAACTCCCTTGAACGTCGCCGTCTGGTATATTGGCACTGACGATGACCCGTATTGGTCTTTTAGACTCGGGTTCTCCACCGTTGCACAAAGCGTAGAAAATCGATATGGCCGGCGGGGACGATAAGGAGAATCTGGCTCTGGAGTAGGCAAGTCTCCTACACTGGTAGCGGCAAAATCGAACGTCAGTTTGTTGGTCATCGTTGAGGATGAGCTGGTGGGAGTCCGCCATCTGGTGCTCAAACGATCAATTAATGCACGTGACTCGAATGGCGTGCTCTTTCACGAGAGACGTGATCTTTGACTACGTACATATTACTACCTTGCAGAGAGATGCCGCCGCAAAAGAGGGCAAGGGAGCAAGGTAAATATTGGGAACAGCACTCACATTGGAACTTGGCTGAAAGAAACACAGCAACCAGGCAAGTCAATGCTGCCAAGCAGGTTCTTGACCCAGAAGTCGTCGCCAAGCGCAAGAAGAGACACCTTGAGGAACTTGAGGTTGGTTTTACACCCTCCAGTTGTGGCCCGCGTTGACTGGCAATTTTCAAGCGTACAAACTACAGTGCTTCGGTCATCCTCAACGATCCTGATTCTGAACCAGAATCCTCCACAAATCCGAAGGCGAAATTTCGCGCTCGTCAGACGGTCATATCGGACAAACGCACATTTGGCAACTCCAAACCCAAGAGGAAGTCCAGTATGAACGTTAGGACTGCCATATTATACAGGAAAGGACTCGCGGCCTTGGTGGAAGAAAGCGTGAGTGCTGCACGCCCTGCTTGGCGTTTGTGTATTGACGCATAACAGGGGATATCCACCCTTTCCTCCACAGTTCCATCGTACATTACAGCTGCCGCTCCACCTTCTCCCTATCCAGCGCGCCTTCTGTGCTCTGTATGCGGCTACAAGGGTGCATACAGATGCAAGAAATGTGCCATGTCGTATTGTGACATGAAATGCGGTCAAGTGCATGACGACACGCGCTGCGAGCGAAGAGTTATCTAGGGTGAGCTACAGCGTGCTTACTGCATTTAACATGGCAGTAACAGGGGACAAGCTTACCCCTGGCTGATCGTTACTAGTGATTCGTTCCCGGTCGACCGGATGCGATTACTGGGCTTATTGCACTTTCGTCGCTGCATTGAGTCATTCACCCTTTCTAGCTTAAATGCACATGTCCTACACAGTGCCGGCGATATGAAGCACGTGGGCTACGACACGCTCTACCTCGACTCCCAATTAGGTGTGTTTGGGGTGTGCCGAATTATTATGCTGACGGGCGCAGCTATACATACGCTCACGTTGTAGCGGGGGGAGGCGGATAAGGAGGGGGAGGACGTAGAGGAGATTTGGCTTGTGGGGCCGAAATCCACCGATTGTTGTGTTCGAGTCTTGAAAGGTCGGCGGGGTGAGGTACATGCCAAGCGTCTGTGTCCCGTTCCTACCCCGCTTCGCATGCATCGTTGCATCTTACTCAGGATTGAAAGGCTTTTCGTCTGACCCGCAGCGGAAATGTCCGTCTCTGAAATGCCTACCCCTTATCTCGTTAAGTGATGACATGAATCCGCGTTGAAGCAGCTCGGAAGCCTGGCTAATGACGGAGTCGTCTTGCAAGCTATGTCGCAGTCTCATCGCATAACTAACCTTGGTACCTCTCGTCATGCTTACCTGGCAGCGGTAACAACGCCGTCTCCAACTCGGAGTGTCGTTTCAATGCCTAATTTTCAGATCGGACGCGTTCTGCCACTCCGTCCCGGCCGGCTTAGCGATCAAAGCCTTGCTGAGCTTTGTCCTGCTTAGCGAAGGGGTGGATAGTGTTGAGCCCCGACCTACTTGTTGATACGTTGGAAAGAATGGATTTACATAAATCCTGCATCAAGTCTTCAATGCGTCAAAGGCCACATCCCCCAGGTTACTTATCTCATCATGCCCGATGTTACATAATTATGTATCCCGCACGACAAGAGGGATATCCGATTCTAGCTGGCATAGGGAGTTTCGTTACGCGGATCGCAGCCTGCTTTCTTTTTTTTGGTTGATTATAACTGGGACCGTCGCGCGTCGCTATGCCCTTATGATAGCATGCCTGGTCGTTCCAGAGTTGATCAGGCAATGGATTCCAGTATTGAGGGGCAACGGAACTACCTTCAACACAACCTGATACACCCTGCTGCATCCTCGGGCGGAGCCACTCCCTTCTTGAAACGCTTGCTCACGATGGCGACTAACGCTGTAGCAAGGAGTCGGTTGGGAAATAAAACAATTACCAAGTGATTGGGACTCAAGTACTGTATAGCACAATTGGAACCTGGGTTCAGAAGTTTCCAACCCACTTGCAAGCTATGGATCAGAGGTAGTCAGAGACTGGCACTTGCGCAGCCGAATCGTTAGCAGCAAGACCATAAATAATAGTTGACATGTGCATAAGGTACCTCTATGCATTAGCAGTTCTTCGTAGTACACGCATACGACAGGCATGAAATACTGACAACAAAGGTAACACGTACGAAATTGCGAGAAAAGCGTAGGAGTTTGGGAGATGTACATATAGCGGATATTGCCACGACGCATGTCCGAAATGAAAGGGAGAAGGTATCGGAGTGCCCACAGGCATTACACCGTTTCCGCTCCTTCTTCCGCGGTGGAGAACGAAAGAGCTTGCCATTGACCGATGCCTGCCAGAAGTCATAATGCGGGATCGAAAAGACGGCCCAACACACGGAAGAGTATGAGCAGGCAGCATGGCCCCGAGTATATTCGTAGGCGGACTGCAAACAATCGAAATAACGCTTGCGTAGGTCACGAGAGGCCCAGGCTATGGAACATGTCATCAAGTGTCTTGAAAGCCACCGGTTTGACAAGACTACAAAAACAGTCAACTTAATACTTTCTAGGATTAGTAAAGGTAACATACTAGCCATCCATGCCTGCTTCAAAGGCTTTTCGCTTGTCTTCCAGGGAGGACATCCCAGTCAGAGCAAGGATAGCGCACGGCCGCTCTATAGTCCGTGAACGTTCAATCTGCCGGATTTCCACGGTGGCTCCGACACCTGTTCAGGTTGGGTCAATTGTTATGAGGCAATGCAGAGGGAGCTTACCGTCCAGAACAGGCATTGATAAATCCAAGAGTACAACGCTACAATGACAGTGAGAAACAATTGGCAATACGGGACTCTAATACTGACTCGAAGGGGCCCTCGGATCTGAAAATATCGACTCCTTCACGACCGTCCGTTGCTTCTCGGCAGTCAAAACTCTATAATATATGCCACTGTCAGCTTGACCATTCCTTGCTGCTAGATTCATTTACATACCTTCTTCGTGAGCCACTTGATACTGCATAAACTGGGATCAATACACACGTATGAAAAGAAATAATCATAAACGTACAGCAAGCTGCGAAGAATGCTGTTATCCTCTACAACTAAAACTTTTTTCATCTGATGCGTTTCGCCTCCAGTCTTGGAACTTGCAGATTGTCTGGGCACGATCTCGCCAACAGTACGTGCAACGGATGTGGTCGTATCGTTTACCCCGTTCAGATCGACGTCCAGAGTTTGAAACGCTGAATCTCTTTCAGAATCGGCGACAGTCGAACAACTCAACTCCGGGCTAGACATAGGTGGAACGGGTGGTGAACGGGGATTGGTGCTCCAAACATCCATGCTTCCTCGCCGACGCCTGTCGGACACTGTGAAATCATCCACAAGCATGGCGGAATGTATGGACACAGTATCCTCCGATGCTGTAACCGCACTACTGTAGCTGGCAATTCGTGGACGACGTCGATGCCTAGCTCTGAGTAACTGCTTGAGAGCAGATCGCAATCGGAAAGGCCCACCGGGCTTGTGCACGATTCGGCATATGCCCCCGTTGTTCTCGTACGCATTGCATATGCCCATCACCCGAGGACTACCCCGGCTCGAGGACAAGATGATAAAGGACCGCGTGGTGTCCATCTTTTCCAAAGCGGTGACAACCGGAGAGGGGTCCTCGTTGACGATGACAATATCACCGAGTTCTTCACCCTCATGGTGCAAGGCGAATCCCCACCAACTCCGCAGATATTTGCAGATGACGTCGTGCAGCAGCTGGGTGCCACGACCGCGTTTCTTGAATCCAAGAAGCGATAAGACAGGTGGTCTCTCGGGATCTTCGAATACGAACGGCTCGTGCAGGTTGTTCGATTCGTCCAGAGTCTCCGCTTCGAAGACAACTTTGATTTCCGTTCCCACGCCCTCTTCGCTGACAACCTCCACCTTGCCCGCAACACTAGGGGATCGCACGATGCTATGTACAATAGCAGAGCCAAGACCGGTCCCGGTCTGTAGGGGGTTCTCTTGAGAGAATGGGTGGAACAAGTGATTCTGTAGCGCTGTCAGCACAACGAAGACAGTTTTCAAATGTGAACACTGCTACCTTCAAAAAGTTTTGGCTGATTCCCTACGGCTCGACTATAAGAAAAGGAGTGTAGTAAAAGGTTTCAAGCGTGCCTCACCTTCCCTGTGTCACTCACGCAAAGCTCAACCATCACCGTCCCGTTATTGGCGTCTTCCAAAGGCAACGCCTGACGGAGGGAAACATGCACGTAACCACGCTACGAGACCTCAGGTCAAACAAGGGACTTGCCAAAGTTTCGACTCACCGATGTGAATTTCAGGCTGTTCCCAAACAGGTTCATCAAGACTCGCCGTATGCCACCCTTGTCGCATTTCAAAGTCCATCCCTGTGAGAGCGAGTGCGAGGTTAAAATTAAATGGGTGATTTACATCTGCACTTGCCCCTTGCCGACGATCAATGTCTACCACTATTTCAACAGTTTGCGCTGACGTGGGAGCACTCATCACGCTGGAAGTTCGGTGGTCCATGGTCGGAGCGTAAACACTGCCGATTTCAGATTCTCGTAGTGCCGATGTACGCGCACAATAGCCGATCCATGATCCATCAATTGCCTCTTCCACAAGTTGTTCAAGATCAACTCTAAATGCCAGGGAAAGATCAGATATAAGCGAGAAAACAACCAAAAACAACCACCTGCTACGTGTGATAACATTGTCGACGCCTCCCGACTTGACGTTGCCACTTAACTTTGTGAAATCAAGTACATGAGTTCACGGTTTCCACGAGAGATGTGCCACAAGCCTGAACAGTGTGAAGAAATGACGTTTGGCCATGGCTCAAAGGGGTATCAGCAAGAAGCTCAGCAGCGGCCAGTATCTATATTGTGTTAGCATGAAATCCCCTCCAGCGCATCCCACTTACCCCGTGAAGCGGTGTTCGTAGCTCATGAGAAATACTGGAGTTTCGGTGAGAAGTTGAAATTACATCAGAGAAGGAACTTACTTTGAGATGAACAAACTCTTCGCCTGGTCCGCAAGCATCATCCTTCGCTTCAATACTGCGGATAAGATGATCACTCCTACAAAATCCGGTGAGGTACCGTTTTTTAATAACATGTAAGCACCGACCTATAGCACGTAGGTAAGATAGCTCGTGTCCTTCCAGCTGGTCAAACCTATGAGTAACGGCCTTTCGAGCTAGAGCACTAACTTACGAAACGCCGTGAAGGATCGGATGCATTGTATGCACATAAAAGAGCAAATGGACGCTTGTCAATATTAAAGACAGGGACAGCTCCGGAGAGATTCAGTCAAAATCTATTGTGATTTACCAGATACTCACTGAGAGCATATTGTATGTGAGTCGGAATAAAGGGACGGAAGCAAACGGGTAATATTCCTTCAGAAATCTTGCCATCAGGATATTGCTTGAAGAACGCGTTAAGCTTGTTTTGTTCATCTGCAGGTAAGGGTCCGCGAGGATGCTCGTGCTTGCGAGTTTCCGTGGTGCATAACCACCGATACAGGTTGCTTCAGAATTGAGTGTCTCTAACACTTCACAATGTGAGACGTCCATGACCAAAACCTCTTCCACGTCCAGGGTGCGTTTTACCAGTTTGGCAGCGCGATCATATACCTTATCCATCGACGGAGATGCGAAAATGTCTGATTTTCGGGATTCACCCTGATCTATCTCCAGACATTCCCGGCTGAAATGCTCCATCTACCGAAGGATAGGCTTAGATATCCACTAGAGTGAAGGCGACTACTCACCGAGGTCTGTATTTTGTCTCGTATGCGAAGTTGTATCTAGTGTGAATATAGTTGATGGATTCTCTCCCAGCAGCATATCCCGACTGATTCCGACTTACCTTGTCTCGCCAAAGCTCCATTTCACGCATCACAATCGCCTGCGAACAGGTTACAACAAGCAACACTGCAAGTAACCCACTTACCGCAAATTCTTTAAGGGTATGACGCTGTCGAGGAGAGAAATCTGACCTTGGGGAGTCGTCCATAAGGGACAAACTGCCCCAGTAGAGCGAGCTGATATGCATCAGCCGAAAGAGTACGAAAAAGCAAGCTAACCTGCCAATGTTATAACCGTCCTGCGTTCGGAGTGGTGCCCCTGCGTAGAAACGCGCATACGGTGACCCAATAACAAGGGGCTTGTGGAACGTGAGTCGCATTACTACACGTTGCGAGTCCGACTCACGTTCTTAGCAAAACGCCAATCCGTATGGGTATCCAGCACAATTGTGGGTTCGTCACACCTGCCAATTGTCAGTAGCTTACAACCCGAAATGACGGATATCTACCGCTGTAACACAGCGTGGGCACAGAACGACATAACACGCGGGGATCGCTCCAAGCGTGTACCACCTGACACGAAATGAAAAGTTGATCAGAGGCAAGAACGAATACAATCAACTCGTTGGCACGAACATTGCGATTTAAACCATCTGCCATGGAACGGTCAATACCAAAGTGGTGATCAGCGGATACTACATACTGTTCAGTACCATCCAAAAGGGATATCAATACAATCTTCGTGTTGAACACCAGCTTAACTAAGTGCGCGATGCGATCGAAGTTAATGTCAGGGGCCGTATTCCATATGTTGAACCTAAGCCACGCTGTTATTACCAGCGAAATGCACGTGGAACCAAGCGACGAACTTGTACAGAGCCCGTCTGCGCTCGAGTTCATCCGGAGGATTGGGAGGAGCCAAGTAACCCAAATCCGCGAACATTTGTTCTTCTTTAGCGGCCCGCCCAATGCGATAACCAGATAGCGTGTCAGACACGGAACGGCCGCCGGGAAGTAGTCTCTCTCGAGCGACCGCCTCCGGCAGTGGAGAGGACGTTTGGCGCGTGAGGCATACTCTGCGAGGCAACGCAGGAGCAGTGGTGACATTCAGATCAATAGGTTCAGAATCTCGGCGATGCGTGACATAATCTTGCCACTGGCTTGGCAGTTCTGCAGTCGGACCACGATTGTAAGCCTCCACTGAGTTAGTGCGAGCGCTAGCCACAGTAAAGTAGTCTTCCTCCGAGTGACCCTCAGGAGAACGGTTGATGGGAGCAGTCGCTGGTTGCGGAAGCGCCGTCCACGGAGAATAGTCAACTGAAGATGTACCTGGTGTAGCTTCGTCGACTTCCGATAGGGAAGGTGAGTTTGAATTTGAAGCCTGAATCGTTGACAGTCGTTCGACGTCCTCAGCCAACATCCTGGGTGCCTTCCCAGAAACTGCCAAGGCGAGTCTTACGCGCACTGTTCGGCGTAGCTTGACTCATCTGTGGACTGCACGCGGGTGGATGTGATCCGGGGATGGCGGCATGCACCCCCCGCATTGGGTCAGTAAGTTCATGCTCCGGCGATGGCAGAGCCAGCGGCGAAATGTTTACTCTAGCAGCAGCGACTCGCATTGTGGCAGCGGCAGTGGTAGCTTCCGGACTGAAGTTCTGAGCGCCATCGAGGGACAACTGCATCAGTTGACCGCCCGTGGAGTGCCTTATGTCATTCAGTGATTTACGGAAGCGGCGCCCCACTAGCGACGCGGAAGGTGGAGCAAGTTTCGAATGGAATTTGTCAGGTGTTGATGCAGAATTGGTTTGTGAAGTTTCATGATTATGGTGAGAACCCTCCCCGCGCGTGGAGTCCGCCACCGCGGAGGAAACGAATGCAGATCCAGAAGCAAGTGAATTCGAGGTAGATTGAGGGACTGCTGCCGCGTTGGGTACCAAAGGTGAGGAACTTGAGCTTTCCGAAAAGGACACGTGGACACTACGCAAGGGTGTCTCGAGGATAGGACGAGGAGGGTTAGGTGTCTTATGTGGGTTCCATTGGCCAGAAGCATAAGCTGTCATGAAGGATGCCCAGTCGTAGTCGGAGTTGTAAGTATCGATAGATCTGTGATCAACGCCACGCGGTACAGAGCTGCTGCTCCCGCAAATTGAGGTAGAATCTGGTATTGCGTCATGTCAGGGCACAGGGAAAATCCAGTCAGACGGCGGGGGAGTGCAATACCGTTCAAATCATTTGTGTGGCCACCGGATTCCGACAGTTCGGTATCAACGCGTGTGCAGTCAGGAGGCTTAGAACGAGGTCTGATATGAGTGAAATGAGGCAGGAAGATCAGGTGGGGCACATACCTGCAAACCCGAAGACGTGGTCGAAGCCGACGGATCGGGAGAACAAAAGGTGATGTTCCTTCGACGATGGAAGCAGTGGCGGGCCTTGAAGGTCTCCGAGCGCGTTCACGGGTTTGCGGCAAGCGCGGTACGGGCATCTGGAAAGACGGATCCTGCAGAACGGGAAAAGGAGTCCGCAGAGAAGGAAAAGGAAGTTTAGAGCTCCCTGCCATATTCGACGTGGATGTATCTTCCATAGTAGAAAAAGCACAGTAAGGAAGTATCTGGTCTATACTTCTGGAAGTAGGGCCGCGCAAGTGTTAACTCGGATTTGTGGTGCGTGTGACACGACGATCCGGAAGGCTCTCATAACCTCGGTGAGGTGCTTGAGCGTGACAAAGGACGAGCCTAGTACGCGAGAGAAGGACAAACCGAGAGCGGGCGATACGGGCGGGGCAGTTATCAAAGAGAAGCGGTGACGCCGTAGATTTGTAGGTGCCAGGCCTGTGTGGTTGTGGTGCCCAGCCCCGAAAGCTTGGACAGCAATGGAGGGCCCATTTACTGGGTGACTAAGCACCCCACCTCAACCAAGCGCTTGGTCCGCCCACGGAATGACGTCGAGGGCGGGGCCCGGCTTTCATCATTCTAAGGGGCATGCAGGATGCAACATGTCTCAACCCTTGTCCGTGAAATGACATTCTCATACGTCTACGACTACGAGCATACTCCACATGTATAATGGTAGCGTCAAGTTATCGTTTTGGTCAGGTGAACCCTTCCAACACCGACACCAACGTCACCACCGCAGCGTATCGCGACATCTACATCAATCACACCACATCATCAGAATGAGATTTTATGCAAATAAAACAGCCCCCAAGAAAAAAACTCACCGAAAAATCATCCACTAATCCAAAAAGACGAAGACACCATGCACACAATACCAAGGAGACCACGAATGCCATGCTACCCTCCACCGTTTTGGGAGAACCCGCAAACCAGCGGTATCTCCCAATCCTTTTACCAATGATCGAAGCCATAGCATCGCCCACGCCCAACGCGAGTATGCCAGTGTACTGATCAAGTTGAGATGGTCTGTGGGGAGCGATTGACGACGGGTTACTTTGCAATGACCACAACCACACTCACCCCTCAAGCCAAACAGCCCCTGCACACCCCATGAGGAGGTAGAAATGGCTTAGAATGGCCGTCCCGCTATCCTTGTAATCCAAGAACTCGTTCATGAACAAATGAACAGCTGCTCCGAATGGGTAAACGGCAAAGTATCGAACATATTCGGCGAATATGAACAGAGCGAAGGCTGCACTGAACGAAAGATGCGAAAAGGCAGGCTATGGAGTCGAGCTCTGGGTCAGCGTGGATTCAGGGTTGCAGGTAAAATCAAAATGACTGACGTCAACGGCCACGCCTGGCAAGAACATCGCTACAGCAAGCCCGTGGAAAAATTTTCGACGTGCGTTGACGCCCAACGTTGGGACGTGCTTGTCTGCGGCATCCAACAAATCGGTGGCTACCTGCGAGCCGTTTGGAAGTTGAGGGAAAGTAAGGCCCAGCCCCCCAGTTGGACTGGCTAGTGGCGCGCCTTCGGTAGCCTTCTGGCTCTGCGAGGCAGCAACTGGAACGACTTGCATCACGCCTTCCCCTGGATGCACAGAAGCGGTCCGTGGCCGGTACTTGCGAGATCTTGACAACTGGCGATTCCAACCGGCGACACTGATACTTCCTAGGAGTGCCCAGTATGCCAAAAGGAGGGGACGAGTCCACTTCTTTCTACCTTCCAGAATCCAAAAAATTACCCAAAGCCATGGGTCTCGCCTACCCAGATTCCACCAGGTCCACGATCCGATCAGTCCTGCAACAATGACAACTGTACCAAAGTAGAAGCCCGCAGCAAGAGCTCGCCTGTGCTTAGGCTTCTCCTGCGGAAAACGAAGGCGACGTACAGGACGTTGGGCTATGTGACGAGATAGGAAGAGAAGCGGTGAAAGTAGAAATCCAGTGAGGAGAGATCCTCCTATAAGAGCGATCTGGAATATCAGAAGGGGCGTAGGAAGACGGTAGGTTTTGATGAAGGGGGTGGTCTTCGGCCAGATCTCCACCGCTATTTAGTGAAATGGGTAATGTGCCTCATAGAAACTCACCTTAGTCCTGGTGAGAGCGAGTAATTCCGTCCCAATAGACAGCCCGCCGAAAGCAACCAAAGCCAACTCGCCCAGTGTGAAACCCCCATGTGCCATCCGAAGCGCAATGTACAAGGAAAATTGGTAGAACACAGACCCTAGCATGATCTCGGAGTAACTGATATCTGTTTGTCATATAAACCGATCTGTGGAAATCAAGGTAAACAACCACTGACTTTGCCAAATAGCGATGTGATACTGCGCGAGGAAGAACCGAACAACCAGGAGGATCAGCGTAAATACAAGAGCAAATGCTGCATACAGCCAAGTGCGGCGCATCTCACTGCGAGGTACCGAACCCCGTTCGCTCTCAGGGACACCTTGCAGTCGCCGGCGGTATCGTGCCTCATACCATGACGAGGCAAGAATTTGAACAACGAGGATGAACGAACAGAGTACTGCGTAGTCAACCAGGGTCCGCCTTGACAAGATAAGGGCCTCGAGGGCTGAGAGAGACGATCGGCCGTTCGTCAGCACACGAGGAGCCTCGATAAGCCATCCTGGTGGCAAAAGTCCAGATTTGGGGGATGCAACCTTGCGTACAGCAGATAATAGAAAAGCCACAGCGATGAGGGGCGGCATCAACAAACCGGTCGAGGCACCATCGTCCAGACACGGCCTGTAAAAAACATTGTCACAACATCGTGGGTATTAAGGTTCACAGCCTTACCGGAAGTTCTTTGGCACGCTCATCCACACAAATCCAGGATGCGGCTTCGGTATTGAGATAGATATGCCATTGTTCCGCTTTCCTTCCCGAGATTCCGTCCGAGGTGACAGCGGTCTACCGTCATCCTTTTTCGGGGAAGCTGATGCAGAATTCATTGACTTGGACAGTGACGTATGCGCCCACACGATGTATGCTATGCATATAATTATATCGACGTCTATTTCTGCAGAAGGGGAGGGAAATGTCAGGACGTGATCCACTTGGTGCAGGTACTGCTTACCCAACGATTGAGAACGATCTGACATGTCTATAAGTTTGTGTGCGCGTGCTAATTGCCTATTTGCCAGAAACAAGGAGCCGAGCAGCAGAAAAGACTCCGCCAAACCCCTGGAATTTGCAGAAAATGTGAACGTCGTTGCTGAAAAGGGTATGGCGAATTGTACGATAATTGCAGAGGGAAAGAGATGATAGAAGGTTGCATGCACTTTATGACGCAAGAACGATGTAGCAGCGATGGGCTGCACGTTGGCCCCTTGGCTAGAATTGCTAGTGCGCATGTGGGGCGAACGCGACCGAGTAAATGAGACCCGGTGGGGTGAGGGGCCGTTTTGCAACTGTTCGCCCAGGTAGTCAGCAGGAATAGGACTCAAGGTACGCAGAGGCGGAGACTGCTGATGCCTTTTTCTTCTGACGTTCTCCATCGTATCCTGCCGCGAAGACTTGAACGACGGGCGACGCCCTCGGACAGGAGGTACCTCACGGTCGGTGTCGTCGCTCGAGTTATCCGTGTCAGAATCGTTACTGTCCAATGCAATGAACAAAACGCCCATGCCGTACTGGAGTACAACGACTGACCTGGATGACCCTGCGTGATAAGTAGAGCTCAAGTCTACATGGCTGACGTCGTTGCGTACTGTTGCAGTCGGCTCGGATGAACCTACACGACGTCTCGATGGCCGCACGCCCAACTGCCTCCTACCCGGGTCTGCCCGCGCAGAAGTATGTACGGAAGGTGGAGAAGGCGAAGACGTCGAGCGAGACAGCTTGGCGAGATTGTCTGGACAGGCCAGTTCGGTTTGCAGCACCTTCGATGAACGAGACACGAGTGGCTCGCAAATCATGTGCAGTCACCACCGGGACTTGCCTAAAAAGGTAGACGCGCCGGTACTTTCCTCAACGCGGTCACGGGGATAAAAAATGACTGGCGACGCGCTCCTGCTCGGCTTGACCACGTCGACATGAGCGAGGAGCAGCGCGTAGTTTACCTCGAGGATATCGAAAATACGACATTCACGAATGCCAGCGTACCCTCTGCTTCGCAGGAGTCGACGAAGTCTGCCTCTTCCACCGTGGCAGCATCGGGCAAGAGACAGCGCTCTTTACTGGACATGTTTGCGGGGTCTCAAGGTTCGCGCTCTGACAAGGATACCAACTCTGCTGTGAAAAAGCAGAAGATGGAATCGGGAAAGGGGGTCCTCAAGATCACAGCATGTTCGACATCTGTCGGCGAAGGCGCTCTGCGCCTGAATTACATTCCATTCTCTCTGTCAGAGTACACGGAATCCATTCCCGAAGAGCACAGACATCTTCTCAAACTGGAATGCGAATGTATGGGTAAAAGTTGGTGCGGGTTGCCATAGTGCCTGATACGGTTGCCCACCTCCACTGCTGACATGCTCCACTTCCAAATCACAGGTTGAAGCTATTAAAGGACGAAATCAAGAAGCCGTACTTCATAGCCCTGAAAAAGTTCCTTTGGGAAGCAGGAGTTCGTGGCGCGGATGACAGCGTGAAGGGTCTCAAGGTTTATCCATCTCGTGCGTCTCAAACTCGGTGGAATATCCCCGAAATGACGGGCTTGGATCTGCAGCCCGTAATATATACTCCTGGTCGAAAACGCCGCTTGGCAAGGTCAAAGTTGTTATCGTCGGACAAGATCCTTACCACGGTCCTAATCAAGCACACGGTGAGCCGTTCATGTCAACACGGTGCTGCGTTGATCCGTGACTGACCAGTGGAAAACGATTATCTCGATCACAGGGCTTTGCTTTTCTGTTCCAAAGGGAGTGAGCGTTCCGCCGTCTCTGCGCAACGTAAGGGACCGTCTTCCTCCGATTGATTATCGAAGCTCAGCCTGGGGTCATCTCAGATATACGCAGAGATCAAATCTGAGTATCCTGAGTTCCAGCCTCCCACTCATGGGTGAGTGTGAGCCGATCTATTTATCAGAATCATCACCCGTTGTTCATATGACGCTAACGGATTCACCCCCCAGCAACTTGTCAACCTGGGCAGAGAACGGCGTCCTCATGCTAAACACGTGTCTCACCGTCAAAGCCAACGAGGCAGGGTCTCATTCAGGGAAAGGCTGGGAACAATTCACGGATAAAGTCGTTGATGTGGTAGACAAGTATGGTGGCGCCAACCTGAGCTCGGGTGACGATGACTCCGACGTTCGCGGAATCGGACGTGGAGTGGTGTTCCTGGCGTGGGGTGCGTGGGCGGCGAAGCGCGTTGCCAAGTTGAACAAGGTAAGGTTTTCCAATGTCACGAGTCCCATACTCGTCTGATGGAAGGGGGGCCATTCAGAGCAAACACCTGATACTGTCTAGTGCGGTGAGTGGTCGTCGGCCATCGTCTCGTCCCTCCATTCCCATATCTGTACCAGCACCCTTCCCCTTTCAGCGCCCACAAAGGCTTTCTGGGCAATGGGCATTTTAAAGCTGCCAACGATTGGCTCGAGAGCAAGTACGGTCCAGAAGGCAAAGTGAATTGGTGCCAACTGGACTAGGCGCAATGGCTGGACCGAGATAAGCTAATACATACCCTCTGCATGTTGATACCTTAGAGTGTATATATACGTGTCCGCTTTTGTATTATACCATAGAACATACTGCTAATGAGTGGAGGGGGGCCGTGTACGAGTCTGTCGTTCGAGATTAGATCGCCGATCGCGGGTCTATCGCTGACGACCGAAGCCATTATTGGATATTCAACCAGATATCGACGACCGTTGTCCAGATTAATGAGCCTTGCAGCTCGTACTTGCAACCTTGGCCGGGAATTAAAACTCGAGCGCTCGGACCAGCTCGGACCTCCTTCGGATTCTTTGGAAGTCTTGCTTGAAACGGGTCGTGCGATGAGACGTCCAATGTGTGGCTGTACAGTGGCTGTGCACCTTAAATGACTGGGCCTCCCAAGTATTGCTATCGAGAGGCCAAAGATTAGCTGGCAAACCTACGTGTAGAGTACTGCCGCATGCGTATCTAGGATAAAACATTCTGCGCCCTAAGAAGAAAAATGAAACGTATCCGCAAGCGATAGCGATACAATCGTGTTGATCAAGTCATTTGAGGGGAGGGGAGAGCACCGCAGATACTAAAGGGAGTCCGAGCCAGGGAAACAGCCCATATAAAGTAACGACAAATAGATATGAGGAGGGTTTACAGTGCAACAGAGTCAGGGCAGTGCATTGACCTGTTTACCATGAGAGGCATAATGTGAACGAACATCGTGAAGAATGGGTGAAGGCGGAGATGCTAGTCGAGTTGCTGAATGGTGAGGGGTGGGACTTGGAAGGTGAATATCACCGGCATGGCTGCGAAAACTCGTGGGCTCGTTGAGCGGTCGACGCGGTTGGAATGGTAATGCGGGAGGTAATGATGGGCGAGGAGCTGTGGGTGATGTCTGAGAATGAACAGGAACTTGCTGTGAGGCTGCAGGGAGGGCATTATCGCTGGAAAACGGGGAGGTATGATATTGGTACGAGTAGTGTGTGTTATCCCGCACGTCGCACAGCAGATAATTCATGTCGTTGTAACCACTGGCTAACGGCCTGTCCGTGGTGTGCTGGTAAGTCGACGGAACAGAATTTCCAGCGACATTGCTTGCGATAGCTGGACGGGATGGAGGGGCAGAGAAGGTGAATTGATGAGAGCTCTTCTGTTGGGGTACGGTGGCGGACGGCACCGTCCGCAGATTGTAAGCCACGGATGATGGCGTGGTTGAGATATGAGGTGGATGCGGAGTAGACTGTTGGTCGTTCAGCATGAATCCATCATTCCAGTGGTTGCCCTCCATTATAGGAGGTGTACGGAGGCTGGCACCGATGAGAGAGGGCGACGTGGATTCTGAACGCCGCGGCGAGGGAGATTCGGCTATTGGAGAGGAGTCTCTACTCTTGTTGGCGAGAGACTGGGACCCGGGTTGATTGTCAAGACTCTTTGGCTTGTCCTTGCCAGTCGGACCTTTGCCGAGGGGTGGACGGTTGGCTGGAGGCAAGTTGAGAGCAGCCCTGAGACAGTTGTTCTCCTCCTCGAGTTCGGTGACGCGCGACTCGAGAGCCTGCATGGTCGAATGAAAAGAAAGAATTGGAAATATACATGACAGACGTGCATTTATAAAAAGTGCCGTACCTGTAGATGTGCGGCTCTTCGTGCACGAAATGCTCGCTGTACGTCTCGCGCTCGGTTAGGAGGAAGGTTATCGTTTCGTTTGCGACCACGCTTGGAGGACATGGTTGAGCTCGATGTTTGCTGTCTGTCGTGCTGTATGGTGGCCAGACGAACGACGGGTCGAGGTGGGATGAGGGAAAAACAAGACTCAACATATAAAAGGGACAAACCTCCGAAGGAGACAAGTTTTGTTTGTCCTCGGGGACACTCGTCCAAATATGGAAATCTCGATCGGGGTCACGACCTTACGAAGCCTGGGCCAGACCGCGCAGGATGGGGCAAATCCCGCCGATGCCGGACTCTCGGCACGAAATTACATAAAAAACATTTTTATGGCTATTTACTGTCACACCCCTAGTCACACTTCGATCGAGCGCTCCCTCCCCAACGTCAGGCGCCGAAACCGACGGTGCAGAGACGAGTCGAGTTCGCCTGTCGTTGGGGTTGCGAGTGCCCATCGTGGAATGCTTGTCTGATCTTTGGTGCCAGCTCGTTCTCTCCCCATTCCGGACGTGGCTGGAGCTCCGTCGCAAGTCTGCATTCCGCATCCTTGTTGATGGGGCCGCGTACTGCATAGTCACCCAATATTACACCGTCACCAACCCCTTTCGGGGAAACCGTCTCTTCGTGTCACAATACCTTGATCAGTTATTTGGTGCTTGTCCAGTTCCAAGTCGCGGAGGTCCACGCATGTGATTCGAACACATGACCCACCTCGTTCACCTCTTATTACTTCCTGGGGTTGCTTCCGGATCAACCAAGACACGACAGACCAGTAATGCACGGTCACATTAGTGTAAAACGTGTCATAGTACGATACCATCTACACAGATCTCTCCAACTCTCACTGTGCTCGTCCCGTCGCCCTGGCTTCTTTCCGGGCAGCTGCCTTTTCCTTGTCACGCTTCGAGAACAGCTTGTGTCGTTGCGGTGCATCCCGTGCAAGCTTCTTGTTCGCAGATTTATTCTGTTCCATATACGACATATGCTGGGCACCACTGAGAGCGGTCAGCGAGCCTGTCGTTCTTTGCACCGTCGGGAATTTTGCGGGGCCAAAGTCTTTTGAGGTAATGGTCCCGGAGAGGTCTCCCTCGGACGCGCGGATATCGGACCCAAGCTCTGCCTCGCTCTCGTTCGCCAACAACACGGACGAGATTAGCTCTATCTGCTCGTCCTTGGTCTTGTACACGAGGTCAGGTAGATCCTCCAGACCATCGAGGTGCGTGATGACCTTAAACGAGTAGCCCTGGTCGATGAGGAATTGTTGCCGCTTCGTACTGTAAAACATCTCCTGTGTGTCCTTTGACACCAACGAATAAAAGAACGCGTTAAATCCCTCATCGTTACGACGCTTCGCCCGCAAAATACGACCTGCGTGGCATGAACTACGTTGCACCTAACTTACATGCCAACGGTTGCCACTCACCTAATCGTTGGGCTTCTTGTCGCCGCGACCCGAAATGTGAACTGATTTGGATGAGGCAAGTGGCTTCTGGCAAATCTATTGACGTATCGCCGACCTATTGGTCCGGTCAGGAACAGGAAATGCGACGTGGACGCCTAGTGAGCTCAAGTCACCTTGGAAAGGAAGATCGTGTTGACGTTGGAGTCGTGCTGGAACCACTGCAGGACGCGCATCCGCTCAACCTGTCCAGTCCCTCCATGGATATAAGGTTTTCTCAGTTTCTTTGCATATGCCTGTTGACGTGTCAGACGAAAAGAAGCGGCACGTTTCTCAGAATAACACAATGACCTCCAGAGCGTAGACATTGTCAGAGAAGACGATGATCTTGTCTCCTCGGGACTCATGATAGTTAATTAGAAATTGGCAGGCTTGGAACTTCTTCGGGTTCATGCAGTACAGAAGCATCCGTTTGCGGGACTGTTCTCGAAGGTATTCTCTGTAGAACTCGGGCGTCATCGGGCACCAGACCTCAGCGCACTGTCGACGAACAAATCGGTAACTCCAAACACAACAGCCCCGTATCATGCTTACCTGCACATTCGCGATGTGGCCCTTGGCGGCGAGATCCATCCAGTTCGCTTCATAGAGTTTGGGTCCAATCATATAGTTCAAATCCTCTATTTTGTGATCTTCTCGGACGAGCGTCGCTGGAATGCAATGCTTAGCCATAGCGCGCACCTAAGGATCAACGACAAAACTACCTGTCAAACCCAACTTCGAGTGTGCCTTGATGGTGGTGACCACCCTTCGGAACATTGCTGCAGGGACGACATGCACTTCGTCCAGTAGGATGAAACCCCATTCGCGAGAAGTAAGGAATTCCATCATTTTCTTGGACTCGTGCGAACGATTGTGGGTGTTGGCAACCATGGAATACGTAGAAATCACAATGCCACTCTCGCCCGCAAACTTCGAAAATAGATTTTCGTTATCGTCTTGCACGATCCTAAGATCTTAACATACGTACCCTCTCCTTTTGGTCTGCTGTGAAGACAGCGATTTGACGGTCGGTTACATTGGACCACTGCATGAATTGCTGCCTCCACTGCATAACGGACACACTGCCCAGATAGAGTCAGTAGCAAACCTAGTGGTGCTATCGTATTACTTACGATGAGGTACAAAGGACGAGGCAGGATTTCTTGATTGTGCATGCCGCAGTGATTCCCACCAATGTTTTTCCTGCCCCACACGGAAGAACAATAATTCCGGAACGAGCACGACTGTGCATAATGAGACTCGTTCGCAGAGCATGGACGGACACAAGACTAACCCGTTTCCAAACATCTTGCTCAGACTCGTCTCCTGATATGGTCTGATCACTGTGGCCGGCTTCAGGTCGATATCCAGGTTCGGGTTGATGGTATCGTTCCGGAAGTCGTATTCTTCCAGCATGGGGTATTCAAGTTCGTTGCACCGCTTTTTGACGTCCTTTGATTACCAATGCGACTATATTAGACTTTAGACGTCTGATAAGCTAAGGACGTACATCGATTTTGGCATCGTCAATTTCGAAAGCATGGACGTTGTCGTCATCTTCGTCAATTTCATCTGCGGCACATCCGGTCAAAAATAACAAATGACGGACCTGGCTAGTACTTACCTCCTTCCACCCCAACTATTGAGGTAAACAGATCACCATCCCTTGAGCCTGCCACTGGTGGAACTCCGGGCCGACCGCCTGCAGCCTCATCCCTACTCTTCTCCGCTTCTCGCGTGCCAGGTATGACCAAGTTGCCTTTCATGGGAGCCTTACCGGTAGTGAAGCCCTTCATGGTGTCGTCCGTGGCGACGCGAGCCTCACGAATCGTTTTGTCCTTGAGGAGAAACTGGAGGGTTTCAGGATAACTGCTTTCTATGTAATACTTGTTATGTTTGAGCACGAGCTTCACTTTCCCGTACGAGTGCGTCCGTTCGCGGATCAGATTTGTAATACTCTCCGGGACAGGTACCTTCCATCGCTATCGGTACCGTTGAACCACTACTCGCTGCTAGCACTTACCTTCGACAGCCGATTCAATACCTCTATGATATCGTCGGTTTGCAACCCCACCGAAACCGCAGCGTATAGCGAGTACGGCGTAAGTTTATATTCGTGTATGAAGGCCGGTCTACAGACTTCAGCAATGATTTACGACACATGGCATGTTCTTGCGTACCTGCTAACAGGCTCACTAATAGCTACAAGAAAATCCTGTGCTTGCTCAGCAATGGGGGAAAAAGCCTCAAGGATGATGTGGCAATCTTCCGGGCTGATCCACAGTGGTCGCTGAAGCGTGATCAGGCTTCAGATGTAACCACGAAAAATCATGTTGCAAGAAGATATGGGAGACAAGGCTATCTTGCTGGCGACGGTGTGCATCTAGCAGGCTCTCCTCTCCATCCGGCACAGCGGCGTTCTTCGCTCGACGTGCCTCCGCAAGTTTGCGAGTGAGAGCGCTGAAATTGATAGTGGCTCCGCGCGGGACGAGGGAAGACTCGGCGCCCGAATCACTAACGTACTCCTCCACATCCATGTATTCGTCATCCTCGCCAGCCCATTTCCGCCGTTTCGAAGTGGATGCTGTGGCCATCGAATCTGAGTGGCTTGTTAAAGAACCAACTCCAAACTAGACGAGTCAGTCCTCATGCAAATTACCTTCAGAAGGTCTCTTCGAAGACATTTAGATAGCGAGAAAATAGACTTCTACTGGAAATGCGCTCTTCGTTATCCAGCAAACGTCCCGAATGATGACCGTTGAGAACAAGCGACAAGTTGCCAGCCACCTTGACTAAACAGGCGACAGGTGATGTGTCAGCATGCCCAGTTTGGGCGGAGTCTGTATTATGAAGAGAGGGTCGGCATCGGAGATTCATTCTCGCTTCTTTATTCGACACCCTCACCGTCGCTTCACAACTTTTTTTCTCTGACGATCGACAATGTGGAGACCCGCAACCCGCGAAGTCACTGGCACTAACGATGGTATGTACTTCCACTATTCTGGAGAGATATTGGCTGATAAATTCTTTTCAGTGCCGCTTGGAACAAGACGTCGTTTTGGTCCTGCACCAGTGGAAGAGTCTGCGCCTCCGCAACTCGCGCAACCTTCCCCTTCTGCATATCCTCGTTTCCAACATCAGGAACAAGACACACGAAAGTCCCGAGAGGAAACGCCGAATGGCTCTTTAGGTAAGCTATGAGACCTCTTACTAACGATGTTCCAAGTGTTGTATGTTTCCTTGCCTTATGGTGGGACTTTCCGACTGCCTATTCTTATAGCAGGGCTTACTCCGAAACTGCACACTTGCACATTTTAAAATAACTGACGCTGACTGATACTAACCTCGATCAACCTTGAATCATTTTCTTTACAGCTGATGCAAATGGGAATCGCAAGCGGCGCAGCCGTTGGGGCGAAACAAAAACTGAAATCCCCGGATTACCAACCGCGATATGCGCTGCTGGTGTCTCTCAGGCCCAACTTGACAACTACGCTATTCATCTGCGCCTAGAAGAGATTAACAGAAAACTCAGGTTGAACGACTTCATTCCCCCGGAACGGGAGAGGTGTGTAACAAACCTTTCGAGTGTGTGCACTATTGACTTAAATCATCAACAGGTCCCCTTCCCCTCCGCCTACGTACGATGCTCATGGCCGTCGTACCAATACTCGGGAGGTTCGCTATCGGAAGAAACTGGAAGACGAGCGCATACGCCTCGTCGACCGTGCCCTCAAGAATGACCCTAACTTCCGTCCGCCTGTCGAGTACCACCAACAAAAGCGCTCCCAGAGGCCGTCGGAGAAAGTTTACATTCCAGTAAAGGAGTTTCCGAGAATAAACTTCTTCGGTCTTCTTGTGGGTCCTCGTGGAAATTCGTTGAAGAAAATGGAACGGGATAGCGGTGCCAAGATAAGCATTCGTGGCAAGGGTAGTGTAAAAGAGGGCAAGGCACGTCCCGAACAGTACGCGGAAGATGCTGAAGAAGATCTGCACTGTCTCGTCACTGCTGACACTGAAGACAAGGTTACAGCCTGCGTGAGAATGATCAACAGGGTTATCGAAACGGTACGTTGTAGTTTCCACTCTGGTAACATCGCTTCTGATCCCTCGCCCAGGCCGCGTCAACTCCTGAGGGCCAAAATGATCACAAGCGCAACCAGCTTCGTGAACTTGCCGCTTTGAACGGTACGCTCCGGGATGATGAGAACCAGATCTGTCAGAATTGCGGTGGTCTCGGTCATCGCAAATACGACTGTCCAGAGCAAAGGAACTTCACAGCTAACATCATTTGTCGCGTTTGCGGCAGCGCTGGTCACATGGCTCGTGACTGTCAAGTCAACAAGGACCCAGACGCTACTCCCGGTGCCGTCATGAACAAGGGCGGGTTCGACTCAGAGTATGCTAATCTAATGGCCGAACTTGGCGAAGGGGCGAAGGGACCAGGAGATAGCGGCAAAGGCTCGTGGAGCGCTCCCTCAGCTGGTCATGATATCACAGCAGGTGGTTCCAACGTGCCTCCGTGGCGTCGTCCAGAGGCCTGGATTTCCAACAACCCGCAACCTAATGCCGGCTACCGTCCCCCTCAAGCATACGGTGGTTACCCTGGAGCACAGTCGTATGGATCTCAATGGGGCAGGTCAGGGGTATCCTCAAGCCACCTATGGGCAGGCTGATTACTCCGCGCAGTACGCTCAGTATTACCAGCAACAGTACGCCCAGCAGATCAGCACGCCCGACTCACTAAGCTGGTTGAGCTGCATGGTAAAGAGAGATTTTTTGACAGCTCCGCTATCAGCTAGTGTTTAACATGCCTAGGATTCCATTTCATTTCGATTACTCTTCACAGCTTCCCCCGTCTAGCGCCATCTTTTACGAGGGGTGCTGGGTCTACTCACATGCTGACCACTGAAGTTCTGCAGGGACAGTGTAGGGAAGGTTCTCTTTTTCTTGTCTTATGTGTCCATCGACCTCAGTGTAGCTCTGTCCTTATTATGAATTCCCCTCCTCGGTCAACTTGATTCTAATTGACGAGCATATCAGTACCGAAATGGCCACCTCTCTTCGTCCGGGTTAATTCTCAGCTGATCAGTGTTTCCCGCGCTTCTTGCGTCGCTGGGAATTTGGCCCTGTATTACTCGGCTTCCTCTTAATCGTAGTCGTCTTCTCAATGCCATGTGTGACCTGAGTCTTCATGAAACAAGCCACAAAGAAACCGTTCGTGGCATCTTCACCTGGGGAGCAGCGAATGAGAGACTCCGCATGATCTGAGATGCCATGTAAGCCTGGGCAGACCACGTTTGATATGATGTATACTAACCTTTGCCGGCGATGTCTTCTTCTCTGCCACGACGATGCCAGGCTGGCAAAGCTTGAGCACGGGGAGCCAGCTTGAATCCGCTATGGGTGGCTTCCTCAGAATTCAATGCCTGGCTAACAACTTGCTCGTTCTCAACAGCATGAATGCTGCACGTCGAGTACACGATTTTCTGAACAGCGGGAACTAGGATGTACTAAGCACACAACATTGCCATGATAAAAGAGGTGCGCTTTACACTTCATCGCGTGCTTTATCATCATCAGCTGGAAACTGGCGAGCTTATTGAGCCGATTATCGAGTCCTTCTGCGTTGTCGTCCTCTTCGACAGGATGAGGCAAATGGAACATAGCAGCCGATCACAAGTACTAACCTGTTTCAAGTAAGTGATCTAGTCGATTGACGATGCCAGAGCCACTGCACGAGGGATCCAACAAACTTAAGAAACTCAGCATAGAACGCTCGTATCGTTAGGGCAGGGACATACATGTGCGTTACTCTTCCATACTTCGGATCGTTTGGATCCACTGTGAGGAAATCAACGTTGATAGCTTCCGCGTTTTTACATCCCGCTTTGTTCAACATTGCCTTCAGTGTGCGATACCGTTTCTGGTCTCTCTCGAATGCATAGAGCTAGGTAAAATATTAAGGTCTCCTTGGAACGAAACAATAAATCTGGCTACCTTGCCCATGTTGGCCATGAGAGCACTAAGATGTGAAGTCTTATTCCCCGGAGCCGCAGTCGCATCGATGACGACGCAGTCATCCCTAGCAGGAGGGGCTAGGACAGTGGCGGGAAAGCAGGACGCTTTGTCTTGCAAGATGACCTTTCCCGTTGTGTAACAAGCATCGTCATGGAACTGACGCTCGGGATGAAACTGCTAGAAGATCGGGGATATGCTCGTCTTGGGCAAAAGCTTTGCTGAATGGACAAGATATGAAAAAATTGCAGCAGAGTACAGGAGTATTACAAACTCTGACGAAAACTGGGTCTGTTAATTTGAATCCCTTTTCCTGGTAGTGTCGGATCGCCTCCTCGGTAGTCCATAGGCACGTATTTACTCGAACGTATCGAGGTATTCGGGCTGGAGAGTATAATCTCAAACTTCGTTCACCAGTTATACGAAGTTGTGTTGTTCCACATACCTGCTCTTGCGTCACCGTTGTTGGCTAACTCGTGGTCAGATTTTACGCCTCGTTTTATCTTTATACGCTGTAGCTCGCTTCGAAGTCGTGTCTTGTGCCGTAAAATGGCTTGTTTGATGGGACCATCCCCAGCTTGTATTCCGCGAGACAGTAGTAAATCATGTACAAGCACGAGCGCAAGATTGAGACTGAGGGATTTGATTTTCTTTCTTCCAATAGTATCCTGGATGCATTGATCACCTCGGTCAGTGATACCTTGTCTGATGTGGATCGACGTATCATTGGGCATTTCCTCGTTCCTCAAGTCGTCGATTGTGACTCACACTTCAGAGTTTCGATAACCAAGCAGCCGTCCGCGCCCTACTGCTCTCTGGCAAGCTAGCGAGGACACTTTTGATGGAGCCCTGCTTGGAGTCGAGACGATCAAGGACATTTGCAGCTTGGAAGTAAAAATCCATTGCATGGGATGCTAAATACCAACTACAAGCGACATCAGTCGTTTGAAACAGGAAACGGACGACGAAAACACGAAAAACAGCGGGATTGCAACCTGGGCAGCGAGTCAGCACGCAGTCACAACAAACGAGACAAATCAGGTTTTTCTATGCGTCACTCCCACTGTTCTTGGGTCGGACAATGTAGATAAATTGGAAACATCATTTTCGAAAACATGCGAGAAATAACACTCACCGTGCGTCAAATGAGAAGAACACCGTCAAGAAGTTGAAATTTCTCGATGTGACTGCTACAAATGAGTTCAAACTCCGAAGAACTTCCGTGCCGAGAAGCGCGTACTCGTAAAAACGCGCGACTGACGTGATGGTCGCGTCCGACCCGTTTTCTTTCTCTCTACCAATACTTGCCTCAGTAAGTGAGCACTCGACTGTCATTTTGCGATTCATGAACAGAAGGTGTCAGTGCCCGTCGAGACGGAACTCTATGATGTTTTAGGTGTGCCACCAAGCGCCTCCGAGAGTATGTTCCGTGTGTGCTCGGAGATTTGACCATTCTCACTTTGCATGCGTTAGATGACATCAAAAAGGCCTACCGAAAAAAGGTGCACTGCATTCTATCTCTGAGTCAATCTAGTATCTAACGGTCTTTCGTTAGGCCAAGGAACACCACCCCGTGAGTGTCTCGCGCCGACGTTTGTGCGCCACCTGAGGTCCCGTTCCTTTCCGCAGGACAAAGTCGGTTTCATTCTGAAATTTCATCCATTCTGCTGAAACTCAACACAGAATCCTAACGACCCCGGAGCAGCGCAGAAATTCCAGGAGATGGCTGCAGCGTTTGTGCAATACTTATGTTCCCCTTTGTGTGTCGCTGATGTGTGGCAACAAAGTTACGAAATACTAAGCGATCCGAATACGAGAGAGGTATACGACAGGGAAGGCATGGATGGTCTAACCGGTAGCAGAGGCGGAGGCATGCCTGCAGATCCAGCAGAAATGTTTGCTCAGTTCTTTGGCAATGCGAATTTCTTCGATTTCACTGGAGGAGTTCCACCAAGACGCAAAGGCGAAAACACCGAAATATCTTATGATGTCACCCTGGAGGATCTATACATTGGGAAGTCGGTCAAGATCAACATGGAAAAGGAGATCATATGTACCACTTGCAATGGGTTCGTATCCCGGATCTGATTATCCATTTTGCATCGATAACTTATGTACAGATCTGGAGCACGAGGAAATGCCAAGCCCAAGGAGTGCAGTCGTTGTGACAGTAAAGGCTGGATCTTCACTCAGACACAGGTATCGTTGGAATTTGCCCCTTTTCTTGAATTGGGAAATGAATCCGTTCACCACAGATTGCACCATCTCGATACGGTACTGCGCGTATGAAATGTCCAGAGTGCGATGGTAAGGGAAGTAAACTTCGCGAAAAGGACCGGTAAGTGACCGCGAATCTCTTCGATAACTTTACCCTTACATTGCGAAAAGTTGTAAGAGATGCAAAGGCGAAAGGACTGTGAAGGAGAAAACCCGCCAAGAGATATTCATTGAGAAAGGGATGCCCGATGGCTATCGCATTGTCCTTACAGGTGCCGGCGACCAGGAGGTGAGGTTGCTCATAACGTTAACGATGAAAACTTAGACAATTAGCCCGGTATTCCCCCTGGAGATGTGGTATTCAAAATCAAAACCGCGCAACACCCGTCCTTTGAACGCTCTGGTAGTGATCTGCTGATGAATGTCAAGATCACGTTGTCGGAAGCTCTTCTTGGCTTTTCTCGAATACTGTTGACTCATCTTGATGGCCGCGGTATTCAGGTCTCAAGTCCCCCTGGGAAAGTCATTAGTCCTGGGCAAACTATCAAGTTGCGCGGTGAAGGCATGCCCACCTTCAAGAATCCTGACAACAAGGGCGACCTCTACATCGTCCTAGAAGTTGAGATGCCCGATGCTGGGTGGCTGAGGAGTGTTGACAAAGCGGTAAGTGTGGATGACGGGTGAATGATGAAAATTAACCCACGTATTCCATTAGGCCTTGGCGAGACTGCTTCCGCCCAAGAAGGCACACATAGACCCTGCACCTGAAGTTATTGATGAAGCCCCCTTCGAGGAGGCTGACCTGGAAGATGTGCGTGCACGGTGTTTTCCGGCTAGCTCAGACTTCTTTGATCAAGCCTTTGCCTCGCAGTTCGGGGGGAGTGATGGAGATGAATGGGAAGATGAAGATGATGACGACTACGATGACCATGAGATGGGTGGCGAACCTGAGTGCAGACCACAATGATTGGTCTGGGCTGTCATTCGCTCCCATCCCATCTTACTCACGACTTATGTATAATGTGCTTGCCCATCTCTGTCACTCTTGGCTTACATACACCTTGTAACAGCTCATCTAATAGTGTTTCCACATCAACCTACCCTTCGGTTGGCGGATTTCCGACCTTGCTCTCCTTATTGCATGCGCGAGTGGCTTTGCAAGCTAATGCCCACATTATGCCACCCAAGACATGCCTCAAGAAGAGTTCATCCTGGTAGGAGTCAATTCGTTTGCGATCGGAACTGCAGTAGCCACGTACACTCCAAATCTCGACGGTATGACCCAGACCAGTGTACCAGCTGCGACCAGCAACACACCCCTGCTGGACGCCAGCGCCGCGTTCCTGGCACCAGGCTGCGAAAAGTTCCGTGTATGATCAGGATCAGGATAGCGGGGTGACAACTTACCAGTGGGATGAGGCCTTCCGTGATCGAACATTCTTTTACCCGGATCTGTTGCCAGTTGTTGGTCAACGACTGACCATCAACTACCCCCGTTGACTTACCAGAGTAGCTCGATTCATCCGCGGCAAGCAGAACTTTGGCACCGACTGCCCGAGGATCGGACTGGAAACTATACCTTGGTCATGTATGTAAACAATATGTGCCCCTTGCCCTCACTAACGATCCACTTACATTTCATCGAGGACCCTCCATCGAGCTGGCAATCCCGCTGTGCTCGGGTGCAGATTGTCCACTACGTCGACAACCTACCCAAGGTGCATAATGTCAGAGGGCATCTGGACGATGTGGGTCGTGCATCTGACCGACTCCTGGAGAGGGGGGTGGTAGTCGAAGTAAGCTCCTACGTTGGAGTGTAATCTGTGAGGCATCGATGTAAGAAGATCCACCATCACCTACCGATTTGCTTCCCGAAGAAAGGAGTGTCACGAAGTGCATCTGCCGCACAGTGAATGCCGACGAAGTTCCCGCCAAGGTTCAAGTAATTCTGCAATGCTGCTTTTCCGGTATCGTCGAGTACTAACCAAAGGTACCTTCCCCTCCTACTCTGAATGAGTGAATACACGAACCTATACCTGAATTATTCAGGAAGACGATCGCATCGTACTTGGCTAGATGTTCGTCAGTAAATAAACTCTTATCCTCTGTGAAGTCGAATTCCAGGTCAGCAGATGATGCCCTCGACCTAAGCGCATCAATGGAAGCCTCGATGCTGTCGTGCCTGTAGCCGGCTGTTGCAGAGTAGACAAGGGCACGGGCAGGCATTTTCAGGGAGTGAAAACCGAGAATAGTTCGATAGGTTATCTGGCAGACCAACTTTGTGGATTTTCACTCTCTTAGGGCAACGATTATGGGAGTCTTAGATCCCCAAAGTGGATCGATATCAAACACTTCAAGCTGTACATGCATGAGGATATGGAAAGCCCTGATTGCACAAAAGCCGGGTTGGTACCGTACTCCCATGGCACACCCTTGCCACTTACCAAACGGAAACCACGGTACCGCGCGTAAAGCAAGCACTGACTCACCACACAAGACACTCCTTATCATACGGTCATCCTACACTTAAAGGACGCTCCATACCTATATACACATGAATGAATCTTCATTTACGTTGTAGCGTACTGTTGAAGGCGGAAAGGCTCGCGACGCTCTGCCGCTGCTTCTGCCCTTTTGTCGTCAAACATCTTGGCATCAGTCCAAACCCGCGTAGTGTCCCTCCGATGAAACTCCTTCAGGGTCAGAAGAAGATCGGAGCTGAATTGTTCCGATGCCTCGCGAGGTAACATGCTTGGTAGATGGTCAATCGACACAACTGAAAGTGGCGGCCGTTGGCTACTGCATCAGACTACTGTCGCATGCACAAGATCAAATAACTAGGCTTACGGTAGGTCAACAGGCACTGTAGGTTCAGTGTGTGCTCCAGCAGCTTCTAGTTGGTCCCTTGTTAGGAACGGAGGAATCGCCGACGACGAACTTATGCAGTTGCTGAAGATGTCAACGTGAAGTAAATCCTCAAACGGTCCACCTTTCGTCGTCTCACCTACGTCCCACTTGAGGACGTCGCTCCTATCGAACATCAACCTCCAGTTATTTAGAACCATGGAAAACACAGACTCATCGAGACTAATTCTACGGAGAAAATCTAAGCGCCGCGTCCACATCTCCCCAAGGCGCCGACGACGAGTGCCTTGGCGCCCTTGCCACTGCCTCCGAAGGCAGCTCTCACATTGGCGACCATTGCAAATTCGCTTGCGTAAGGCTACAAGTTGGCTAATCTCGTACCTTCTCTCTGTGATGGTGCACCCACTGCGGCTCCAGCAAAGCCTGCGGGAAACCCAAAGGCAGCGACACGACGTCCGTAAAGGACTCCAGATCGTAGACGGTGCCACCACCTCTCTTGAACCGGGACAGTACAGAAGACCGCCCCTTGTAACAGCGTCCAAAGTATGTATGGGTGTGCGGCACGGGCTCGTCAGATGTGGCCAGCTCCTTCAACCCGATGATCGGGATATCGAGAGATGCACTAAACCAGGTATTATTATCGACTAGGCTACAACCAACTCTGCGAGTGCGGTGAACGTAATTGTAGTTTCGACCGAGAGAGAACACACCTTTCGAACTCTTCGTCGTCGAACATACGCAGTTGATCGCGTTCTACAAAAGGAGTGAAGCCGTCCTTGATCAACTGACCAACGGTAGATGGAGTGAGAGCTGAACGACGCTCCAACTTCATCGTCTCACAGCGAAGCCAGAACACCTTTGGAACCATGGAGGAAGGTCGGTAAGCAGAGTCCACACATTTCGCCGGAGTGCAACGAACACCATCGAGCCATTTATCCAGGTGAGCCATGTGACAAAACGAGTTAAGGGATCGCCGACGACAGCACTAAGCTCGATAGCAATACTCACAATGGACCGAGGCTGCAGAGTCGAACGGGTTTCCATGAATGTCAGGGTTGTGCAAATGCCCGTACCCTGGTTCTCGCGATGAAAGGGAACTGGTGCTGGTGCCTGTGTGATCAAGTCGTGTAGCAATGGCCGCCAGGAGTGACGCGGCCTTGTAACGGCGATGAGGACAAACTACCATCTTCGCTGGATATGACAGAGGGTACGGTCAGTGCACTCAGAAAGACTTGGAATTGGACGAGTGGTCGCCCCTTCCGGCATCCGCACCAGCGAGATGAGGGATAGACGAAAACTTGGTTGCATCCGCCATCCATCAAGCCTTGAATTCATGCCAATGTATTGGTCTTTCTCTGGTTGTTAGTTGGACTTGGAGCCGGATGGGGAGTAAAAGGACCTTACCTGCTGATCACGTGCGACTTAATGAGGGCTGCTTAGTAACCCCTGTCGCTTGCTTCCGCCCAGCTTCACGAACTGCACGCACGCCGTGTCAGAAACAGTCGCATCCGGACTCCACGCTGGTCGTACTGCTGAAACGATGCATCTTCTCAACCCTCTGGGCGGCCGTTGGGCGCTGTGGTGTCTCGTAGCTCTTGGGTACGGTGCCGTCGCAGGTCTCGTCGATCCTCGACCCCAATGTAAGTTACTCCCTTTTTCAGAAAAGCCCCGAATTTGCGGTTCCCATAAATCTTAGGGGTCAGCACCCCTTGAAAACACACGATGACGACCGAAGTAGATGATGATGGTGGGTTTCCACAGCATGAATATAAGAGGCTTAGAAAACTGACCATAATCTAGACATGGAGGACCCTGTTTTGCGAGAAAAATTGGCGAGTCTGTGGGAGCTGGCAATCCGGGTCGAAGCAAATATGGCAATTTTACGAAAAGAGGCTGATGTCGTTATCGACAAACTGTACACGGTAAGTCTGTTTCGTCACATCCGACACAGCGACAACTGACAGCCCCAGACTGCCGCATTCATAGTGCCATCCCATCTACAAGTCCTTCTCAATTTGGGGCTCCGGAAGGTCGTCAATTTACTGGGGATGGACTCATGGGAAGGTGTATTAAAATCCCACAGCTCCGTGTCTGCAACCAAAGGCCGCCTTCCTGATCATATCTATGAAATGTTCGTATCCCGCAAGATCGCCCCGCCTTCAACCGATCTCCTAGTCATGCTCTCGGACTACGGTACTGCCCACTGGCACTTGCAAAAGCAAGGAAAGGACAATGTCTGTTCCGCAAGCCGGAGTAAAATACGATACCACATAATAGGCCCAATTTACTATCCATGCAGGCAGGAGCTCGAGGAACTATATGAATTCGTATTCAGTACATCGGCTGATGACGACGAACAGGACGATGTATACACCACTTCAACACTGTAGTAGATAGAGAAGTTACGACGTACTTGGGGCTATGCACGTGGCACGTCTTTTTGATTGTCTCTGCCATGTCGCATCACCGCACTGCACAGGTCATTAATCATGAGAACTAAGAACAACGCGTAGTTCGATAGGTTATCTGGCAGATCAACTTTGTGGATTTCCACTCTCCTAGAGCAACGATTATGGGAGTCGTAGATACCCCAACGTGGATCGATATCAGACACTTCAAGCTGTACGTGCGTGAGGATATGGAAAGCCCTGATTGCACAAAAGCCGAGTTGGTACCGTACTCCCATGACACACCCTTGCTACTTACCAATCGGAAACCACAGTACCGCGCGTAAAGCAAGCACTGACTCACCACAAGAGACACTCCTCCTTATCATACGGTCATCCTAGACTTGGACACTCCATACCCATATACACATGAATGAATCTTCATTTACGTTGTAGCGTACTGTTGGAGGCGGAAAGGCCCGCGACCTTCCTGAGAGCTCTGCCGCTGCTTCGGCCATTTTGTCGTCAAACATCCTTTTGGCATCAGTCCTCCTTCGGTATCGAAAGAAGATAGGAGCTGAATCGTTCCTATGCCTCGTGAGGTAACAAGCTTGGTAGATGGTCAATCGACACAACTGAAAGTGGCGGCCCTTGGCTACTGCATCATTAGACTACTGTCCATGCACGAGAATAACTAGGCTTACGGTAGGTCAACAGGCACTGTGGGTTCAGGGAAAGTGGTGATGACATCGTAAATGGGTAACGGGTTGAACGAGTTCTTTGAATCGCAACTGACGTCCACAACTACAGATAATCATCTGTGTGCTCAAGGCTCCAAGTTGGCTAATCTCCTACCTTCTCTCTGTGATGCCAATGCGAGTGCATCCACTGTGGCTCCAGCAAAGCCTGCATGAAACCCAAAGGCAGCGACACGACGCCCGTAAAGGACTCCAGATCGTAGAGGGTGCCACCACCTCTCTTGAACCGGGACAGTACAGAAGACCTATCCTGCTTGCCCCTTGTAACAGTGTCCAAAGTATGTATGAGTGTGCGGCAAGGGCTCGTCAGATGTCGCCAGCTCCTTCAACCCGATGATCGCGATATCGAGAGATGCACTGGGCCAGGTATGCATATGTGAACGTAAAAGGACAACTTCCCCGGCACACGAGGTTTAGACTTGTGGTCGTGTTGCCTGGGAGTGTTGCGCGTCGTAAGATGCACGACACTTACCCAAGAAACATTACAAAAATCCAAGCAGAGACTGGAGAAGGGCGGAAAGGCCCTAACTAACTTTGAAGTCTCGGCGTCACGGCAACGGCGGGTAGACGCGTGTAGTGTTTCCGAGGGGTGTCGTATTGGGGTTCCCGGCAGGTCGACGATAGACGGGTCCACAGGATACAACAGCCAGGTTGGCATCGCATCGGAAGCACTGGTTTGGGGGCGTTGTTGAATTTCTTGCCTGGTAGACGGTGCGAAAGCTAGCGAGTTTCACGAACATCCGTTGATGGACACCTTTCGAACTCTTCGTCGTCGAACATACACTGTTGATCGCGTTCTGCAAAGACAGTGAAGCCGTCCTTGATCAACTGACCAGCGATAGATGGAGTGAGAGCTGAAAGACGCTCCAACTTGTTCGTCTCACAGCGAAGCCAGAACACCTTTGAAACCATGGAGGAAGGTCTGTAAGCAGAGTCCACACATTTCGCCAAAGTGAAACGAACACCATCGAGCCATTTATCCAGGAGAGTCATGCGACGAAACGAGTTAAGGATCGCCGACAAGAAGTCATTACAGCACTAAGCTCGATAGCAATACTCACAATGGACCGAGGGACGGTGAACTGAGGGCTGCAGAGTCGAACGGTTTCCATGAACGTCAGAGTTGTGCAAACGCCTGTGCCCTGGTTCTCGCGATGAAAGGGAACTGGTGCTGGTGCCTGTGTAATCAAGTCGTGTAGCAATGGCCGCCAGGAGTGGCGGAGCCTTGTAACGGCAATGAGGAGAAACTACCATCTTCGCTAGATATGACAGAGCGTACGGTCAGTGCACTCAGAGACAGAAAGACTTGGAGTTGGACGAGCGGTGATCACCCTTTCCAGCATCTCCACCCAACGAAACCAGCGAGACGAGAGATAGAGCATAACTTCGTTGCATCCGTCAACCATCAGGCATCAGGGCTTGAATTCATGGCAATGTATTCGTCTCTCTCCGGCTGTTAGTTGGACTTCGTGCTGGATGGAGAGCAAAATTACCTGCTGAATCTGATCACGTGCGACTTACTGAGGGCTGCTAACCCCTGTCGCTTGCTTCCGCCCAGCTTCACGAACTGCACGCACGTCGTGTCAGAAACAGTCGCCATCCGGACTCCACGCTGGTCATACTGCCAGAACGATGCATCTTCTCAACCCCCTGGGCGGCCGTTGGGCGCTGTGGTGTCTCGTAGCTCTTGGGCGCGGTGCCGTCGCAGGTCTCGTCGATCGTCGTGATGTTGAAGACAAGCAGACTTACACACCAACGCTGATTATACTCCTTTCCGTCTCTATCGCCCTCTTTGTATTATTCACCGTGAAAGTCATGTACATGAAATATCGCCGCATCAAGACGGTACACGAGCACAGGTCACTCGATCATGGTTCCGAGTCCCTACCTTCAACGTCATCATCTCGCCGGTTAGCAAGCATAGGGGAATCTTACTCAGGTCTCATAATTGGTTGCTTTGGATCTCCTAGTTGGGAAACGCGTATCCATTCGAGGGCTGACAACCAAGCGTGCGTACGACTCTCGACGTTTACCTACCGGACGCATGTCAATAAACAGGGAGGAACTCGCTGGTTTCCTGGAGCACGTTCGGGTTTTGGCGTAGCAGAGGCCTCCGATTCTCGGGTCAAGGATCCAACGTCGGCTTTAGATTCAATCAGAGGTTCCAAGAATGCTCTGGCAATGTCTTCGATGTTGCGACCTCCGCAGACGATCCCCTTTGATGGCGAAGGCACACGACAGTCTGTCCAGTTGGTCCCTCGAGTGCTTTCTGGCCCTGGAAATCGCCACCCCGCTGCGAAATCCGTTGACGTTGATGAGGATATCGGTGATATCGACCAAGGTTCCCCTCGTAATTCCATCAGGTTAATTAACCATCCTTTTGGAGATTCACCTCGCACCTTGTACGGGCCGCTGGGGATTAGTCAACTGTCTCCTATCCTGGGGGCCGCGGATTCTGTCTTGCTGTCAAAGAGTCCGTTTGAACTCAAATGCAAGCCGCTCCCGCTTCCCCCATTGCCGCCTATGCATACGACCTCGGATATATTAACTCCTGGTCTAGGGAGACCTCGCAATCTAGCTTCTGTGTCTGCGTATCCGCCTAGCTCCCGGTTTTTGCCCCTGACGATGCTGAATGGTCCGGTGCGATCCGTGACGCTGGAACGCGAACACGCTAAGGCCGACGAGCTTGCAAGTGAGAAATGGCACCCGAAATCGAGACATAGGAAGGCACGTTTTCGGAGTCATCTAGTGGGTGCATCTCCACTGCGAGCCTCATTAATCCCGGACGATGCCGAAAACATGTCCCCGCAACTAATGCGCACAAATGACGATGAGGATGGGCTCTCCATTACCACGACATTTGGTGAGACATTTGGCTATGCCGTACTTCCGCCTTCGGCTTCCTGCACTCCGAGGACGTCATGTATCGCGAATGATCAGCCTGACCCTACCGCAGGAGTCGGTGTCCAAGCTATGACTTTACTTCCTGATGATACGTCGATCATCTCAAAGAATTCTTCCCATAATGAGACTTTCATTCGACCACGGGTTTCCGACAGTCCGGAGGATGCCTCAGCCGATGCAGGACCAGATTTTTTCCGCTTCGACGACAAAAACTTCCACAAAGAGAATGGCGGATGGCCAACAAGGTCATTTCCCAGGTAAGATTCGTCCCAGTCTGTGCAGTGGGAGCTGAAGTCCGTGGTGGTATAGTCCAGAGATCGGTGTTGCAAAATGAAACCTCTAAGGCTCGAATAGTAGGAACTTTTAGACTTCTCGGACTCCTTGAAGGAGATTGTGCGTATGTTTCAAGAACGAGTACCCTGCAACACGCCACGAGCAGTGACATTGAGATTTGGCATTAGTTTTCGACACCCATTGTATCACGTACCGTACCCCATACCTCACGTTACCATCTTGTGTATTCGTAGTTCTTGTCAAGCACGGACCGCCGTTCGACGCGCGATGCAGTCATTCGAGACAGCGTGCACAGGAACGTGGTTGCCCGCTGCCGGGCCACAAAGGTTCTGAGAGCACAGTTTCTATGTCCGCTCACTTACCTCTGAAATCGTCACTGAAGTACCTGAAGTTTGAAGGCGGCTTCAGTAATAACATGGATATCACTGCAAACGCATCACTTGATCGCTCAAGTTTATGTGTTAGACAAGCTTGGCATTAACAAAGTTCTCCACTGCTAGAATTTAATACTATTCATGACAAGCATCTGTACATGTTGCGAGGTACAGCAGTGTAATGTATGCTTGAACAACAAGAACCACCCACCGATTGCGAGTCCCGAATCTCAGCGTTGGGCTGAATCCAGCACGTCAATAATGACAGGCTGGAAGCCGGGTCCTCCGCAGGGAATGCGAACTCCGTTAGAAAAAGCCTTGTATCCAATAGGTTGATTCGCTGCATTGACCATGATGGTTTCACTTGGTTGTTTGGCCCCGAGGTTAGACCGGTCTTCTGTTGCCGACTGGTTTGGCTCTGTAGCTTGGTCGTTGACGTCCCATACGTGGACAATCGCTCCATGAGCCTCGTGTATGTGCCCAAAACAGTGAATCAAAGGAGGTTTCTGCATCTTGGAAAGATGTGCCAGTAACTCTGGGCATCCAACATGTTGGTTAGACAAAGTCGTGTCCAGTATTGTGCTGGGGGGACCGTGGGTCAACCTGAACAGGATTGCATGAGTTAAAGCGTCAACACAGAAAGACACCTACAGGATATCAACTTCGGGTATGAGCGATACACGTGCTATGCAAAGTTCATAGATGTAACAGCTGGGCTCCAGAAGTAGATCAGAAAGAGTACCTTGAGCTTCCTCTGGTGTATAGTTAAATGCCCATCCATGGAACCATGGTTGCCACTACAGATAATGCAACAGTGAGACCGAGTCGTCTCACTTAGTTAGATAAACTGACCGGGGACCCGTAGACAGACCACTCTCTTCCACCATCTTTGGCTTGGAACGTGTGTTGCTGATCCTGGAGGTATACTATGCCGTTGCCTTCGTTGTCGACTAACTTCCTTATACGCGAAGGTATCTGCCCGATGGTTACACACGAAAATGCTGGGTTTCACATGTTTGGGCATTTGACCCCACCTCTTTTGTCCTGTGGAAAACGTGATACTGGGCCTCGTACCACGACTCGTGAAGAGGAAGATCATGATTTCCTGCTATGATGCTTGAAATGGTCAGACTTCATCTCAGTACATCAAATTGAGGACAGACATTTTCACGGGGTGGGGAAGACTACGCAGCCAATCTATAGTGATCTTTGACTGGTCGTAAGTGCCAAGCTTGCTCAGGTCTCCCGAATGCAGCAATACATCGCCTGGCGGAACTTGGAACGTTTCCGAGTGAGTATCACTCAGACAGACGAAGCGCGTCCAGAGAGGGCCGGGGTGCGGAGGGGGATGTCCTGGGTCGTACGCAGTATGGACAGTGGCATTCCTCGTTTTGAAGGATTCCTTGCCAAATCGCAGTGATGACGGTCTTGTTGAAAACAGCGATACTAGCGATGTCATGTCGGCGACAATTACTGTAATGCTCGGCGGTCAATCAAGCTGTACTAATGGCTACCCAAATTTGGCCAGCCACGAGTCCAGCCAATCACAGTCGTCTGATGACGTCGGACTCACCCACACCACTACGCAATACTCATCGCCGAGGTCAGTGTATGATCCATCGTCTGTCTCAGACTGTCATCGGCAGGTGTCTTTCACTACTTCCCCAGATCCGTCACAATTCCACATCCATGTCCATCAAGACCGTGGCAGCTTGCAATTTCGCTGAGCTCAAGGATGGTCAAATGTACGATCCTTCTGTCCTGTTCCCAATGCCTGTTACAGCTTACCCCATAATTAGGAAAGAAGTGGCTTTCGAAAACGAAGGGAAGGTGGTTGTATATCGCCTTGGTGACGCCGTGCACGCCACCAGTGCCTTCTGTACTCACTATGGGGCACCCTTAGCGAAGGGTGTGCTCACTGCCGATGGGCGTGTGGTTTGGTGGGTTATCATGCGTATCCAAGCCTTCCCCTACTCACCAGCTAGCAGTCCATGGCATGGAGGTAAATGTTGTCTATACAATCCAGTGGCTCTCTCGTTTGCTTCACTTCCCTTCGCTCATTGTCCACACAGCCTGTTTTAACATTTGCACTGGCGATATTGGTAAGGAACTTTATCAGTGGAGAATGTAGGTTACTTATCGAATGACCTCAGAGGATGCCCCTGCCCCGTCTGCCCTTTATTCCTTCAAAACTCACATCGCCGATGGAAAAGTCTTTGTCACTGCTGACGTCACTCGAACTGTCAAGGCCAATTCGTCCCGGCCACCTAAGCTACTCTCCACAGGTGCTGCCCCTGCTGGTAAAGGTGTCCTCATCGTCGGTGGTGGTGCGGGGGCCTTTCATACCATCGAAAGCTTGAGAGAGGTAAATTCGTGGTCTCTGTAGAATTGCTCTTTCCAACGCAAGTTTGAAAGCACGGCTACTCCGGAAATATCACTGTACTCTCTAAAGAGATGCATGCTCCTATCGACAGGTAGGTTAGAGTCGCACACTATCCACCCTTTCGCTAAGCGACTGTTCCAGGACGAAACTCAGCAAGGCTTTGATCACCAGCTCGGCTAAAATTGAGTGGCGGAGCGCGTCCGACTTGAAAATCAGATATGGAACGACGCTCCGCCTCGGGGTGGTCAGTCCGTTCTCGAATCGATCCTCTTCCCTCGTCTGAGTGGCCTAATTGAATCTCTTCCCAGACCGTGATATCAGTGGACACAGCGGCGAAACAAGTGATATTCGAAGGTGGAAAGGAGTCGGCTTCGTATGACCAGCTGATTCTGGCTTCGGGTGGAACACCGCGTCGCTTACCTATCGAGGGCGCTGACCTTGCAAATGTCTACACTTTCCGCGGAATAGAGGACGCGAAGAAGGTGGATGCTGGCGAGTCCCAACTACTTCATCACCGACGTTTCGCTCACCTGCCTGCTAAAAGACGCTCAAGAAGGGAAACGCATGGTCGTTATTGGCAGTTCTTTCATTAGCATGGAGCTGGTCGTTGCAGTATCAAAGAGGAAGTTGGCTTCTATCGATGTCATTGGCATGGAAGAGTACCCCTTCGAAAGGGTGTTGGGAAGAGAGGTGGGAAAGGGGTTGAAAAAGGTCAGTATTTCTTTTCTACTCCACGGTCGCGCCAAAGACCTTCCTTCATTAGTATCATGAATCGCAAGGTGTCAGGTTCCACATGAAATCCAAAGTGGACAAGATCGTAGTATCAGAAAGCAACCCTTCCCAGGCATCCGGTGTCGTAGTCAACGGCCAGACCATCCCAGCCGACTTTATTGTGATGGGCGTTGGGGTTGCACCTGCTACCGAGTTCCTGAAGCAAAGTGGCTTTACGTTAGAGAAAGACGGAGGAGTCAAAGTCGACGAGTACCTTCGCGTGCGCGGACATGCCGATGTGTACGCTATCGGTTTGTACTATCCCCTTTCTCTGTTCAAACATCCTGAATGCTTCGTTTCATTCAGGGGACATCGCATGGTATCCTCAAGTAGGCACAGGAGAGAGTAGGAGGATCGAACATTGGAATGTATGTATGACGAAACGTCGTTTGGCTCTCAATTGGGGCTCTGATTTCCGCGCAACAGGTGGCTAGTAACCAAGGTCGGGCGGTCGGTATGACAATCTCCGGAAACCCTCAACCCTTCGTCAAGATCCCCATTTTCTGGAGCGCACGTACGTGAGTTCACACTGGTTAAGAGCGTACCGCTGACAAGGTAGGTACAGTGGGTCAACAACTTCGCTACTGTGGCACGGGCGCGGAATACGAAGATGTCATCATCAAGGGTGACCCTGGCGAAATGAAGGTGAAATTCCCCACATGCCCCTTCGGTAACCGCCCTTTCTAAGAGCGATTCTCAGTTCATCGCATACTACGTGAAAGACAATCGCATTGTTGCCGTTGCTAGGTAAGCATAGCGAGGGGTCCTCCGCTTAACTTTGCTGATGGGACAACGACATAGCATGCAAAACGACCCCGTAGTTAGCAAGGCGTCTGAGTTGCTCCGTCTTAGGCTCATGCCATCACCCGATGAAATACGGGGGGGTAAGGTGAGGACTTTTCAAAGGTTCCGCATTGTTCACTCGTTGATACGGAAGCGATTATCAGAACCTCCTTGATGTTGACATTTCTCGTGCCGAGTCAAAGGTGCGAATTGAAAGTGTATAGGCGCAGTTATCCACACATGTATCTGTAGTATCATTTTACGACCAAATACGCAGTGAGCACTGAACCACTTCTCTGAAGTATCGTAATGCATGTCGTTGGACCTCACAACGGCAGGTGAAAACTAAAATATATATGCTGTACCACTACTTTGACCTAGTTTCTAGCGAGCAAAGAGTGTAAGAAGCATGTCAAATACGAAGGCGAAGGAAAGGGATGTCGCTACTGCACAGAAGTAAATAGTCAAAGGAGTGACACGGTGTTTTACAGTCCATGAGTGGTAAGGCAAATGCAACAGGGGGGGATGGATATCGCACATACACATCTGTTAAATATTATACAGCCTTTTCATCCATGACGTCTAGTGCGGAGTCAAGTCTTCTAACAAGCCTCTCGGCACCACGCAAGAATAAATGTTTGGGTTTTGACGGCGTATTGGATGACGATGGTGTCAAGGAGTTATAAGTTAGACCTTCGGCTATATCCGGGGGTGGCGGGTGCAGGCTGGAACCAGAACGAACATGACGTAGAGTGGGCGAGCTTTTCGGTAAGCCCGCATCGGACAGGGCACGAAAACTGGCACGCGCTCCATTTGTCGAAGACACGGCCAGTAGCTGCCCGCAATTAAGTTGGGCAAAACTTTGCGCTAGCTTTGCGGAACCGTTAGGACTGACCGACGACGAACGACGCCGATGAGAAGAAAGAGGTGACTGGGTGCCAATGGTAGGCGTTGTATTGGTCTTCAACCCGCTGTGGGTGTGCATTGCGGCAGTGGATTCCCGTAGTATTTCACTGGAATCAGTTCTTTGTGACAAGCTGTTGGATGCCTGATCGTCGAAGCTCCGCCCAGAAGAGGCTGTAGTGCTGAGATTGGACAACGCTAAAGGATAGATCCACTCTTCGGGGCGTTTAGATGACATTTCAGATTGGAGAGAAGGTAGAGATGACGAAGCGCTCGACGGAGAGTGTATCTTCTCCGACGTAACACTTGTTTGGCGGTTCAAGTCGTTCATCCAACCTTCCCATTCTAGTTCACTATCCAGCTCGGAATTCGAGTCTGAGTCGGTTTCATCTAGCACCGACTCGGCGATCGATTCAGACCCAACACGATAACAGTCGGGTATAACACCATTCTGAAGATGCGTATCCTGCCAGGGTTTGTTGCGAAACCTGGAACCGCTGCTTTCCGAAAGCGAACTTGTGCAACCCATATCAGTCCAGAAGGTCCACGACAAAGGCTTGGTTATATTTCCGGCGCAAGCCTTTCGTGCGGTCTCTGTAACGTCGATACGCCACTCAGGGTATGGGATGGATTTGTGCGAACATCCGTCTTGAGATAACGTCGTCGGCACGGTGGGAAGACAGTTTCCTAACTCAGCGGAAGGGAGAAAGGACGAAGATACGGGTCGAGGGGCATAGCGATGCAAAACGCGTAGCATGTTTGCAAATGCTGAATGCAGAGCCCTAAGTACATCCTCCAGTTGGGCAAGGTTACTCACCATAATCATCAAGCATGTCCAGAACAACCCATTCGCCTTCGCCACGACATATATCATCCGGGTTATACGGCTGTCGAGCACTTTTTTTGAGCCTGCGTTTCTCTGTTGCTTTGTCAGACCCCGAAGAAAGTTGGCCCGAAGTGGTCTTGCTGGTGTCGGTTTTCCATCCCTCCGAACTAGTAGTTGACGGCGCCGTCATTGCGAGAGTGATGGGATGAATGGTCCGGAACTTCAGGCAAATAACACGTTGATCGGCGACTATAGCACAAGCCCTCTGGAGCGAGTCGGCGCCTCGAAGAGCCTTCAAAGTAGCGAGCGAAAATTGGTGACGAGGAGAAACTCCCTGGCACTTCAAGTAAGTAAGTGTACGCTCGTCCTTAATTCAGAAAGGACATACCGATTCGTCTTTGGACAGAGATAGTATATCTTTGTGGATAACCACCCACCGATCCTTCCACTCCAACTTTGGCTTCCACCTTAGCGTGACAGGAAATTCCCTCTTCCTGCTGTGACCGCCAAGTTGGTGTTCTGTTGTCTTTCCTGGGGGTTTGAACCGACCAGCTTTGGGATTCCAAGCGGCAAGGAGCGCTCTGACCCTGGCATGGAAATAGGGCTGCACGTACTCCGACGTCACTTCTCGATGCAATGGGGCGATCGTTTCAGATCGATGCATCTCCACTAATTCGTATGGCCGCAGGTTGCAAGAAGAGAGAATGTGGTCATTCTCCAATACCCTACCCGTGGAGAAGGCGATGAGGATGTACTGATCGACGAGGCGGTTATTTCCAAGCTTGTTGCTAGGACGAGGACGAGGATTGGCGAATAAAGACTCCCCAAGAGAATCCTTGTCAGACCGCAAGCTGTCGCCTTCTTCGGCCTCATCGTATTGCCCGAGAGTGTATCCGGTTCGACTGCAGGGCGACGCAAAAAAGATAGGCGACAATGAACGTTGCTGTGGGACGTCGGGTGTCCGCACCAGGTTACATTTAGAGAGTATCCAATGCTTTACTTGTTTGATGCTCCAGTCGTTGTGAATATGGGTGAGCAACCACTGGTCATACGGGACTGGACCCACACATGACGAAATTTAATTCCACGAACACCCATATAAGCTGAAATGGTACGCACCAAACCTGCAGCTGATTGGAATGGAGCGACGCTCCTCTTGCAGCATCGAGGATAATGTACAGTTAGTCGAGGGCATCGCAGCTGAGACGACCAGCTTGTGTGAATGACTTTATCGCTATTTTTTTTTTACTTCTGTCAATTTCCCAAAGACATTCGACCCTGTCGACAATCACTGAAGTCTGACAGCCGTCAGAGAGGCGCTCCCAGCCTTGCTTATTCGCCTCCGGGTTAGCGCTTTTACTCATGGTCCACGACTCACCATCCAAACCGATATCTGCGTGGAAAGGCAAGGGGAAGCTAACGAACCACGACTACGACGACCTGCGACCGACCATAACTTATCGTCACATTCTTTCTCAGAACCTTGGCGTACGTGACCCTTTGCGTGTCATCGCTCTCTGCGACAGCGACGCTTTCTATGCGGCTTGTGAGCGTGTCAGGTTGGGCCTTGACCCCAGCGCTCCGCTCGTGGTGCAACAATGGGAAAGTCTCATTGCTGTCAGCTACCCCGCTCGTAAATACGGCATATCCAGAATGGACAAAATAAAAGACGCAAAGAAGAAATGTCCCAATCTTGTCGCCGTTCACGTAGCTACGTACAAAGAGGGGGAGAGAGAACCTGGGTACTGGGAAGATATAGATACGCGGACACACAAGGTATGTGCGCGCCGTCATCTGGGTTTGACAACCACCACATGGTTATTCCTTGCAAGGTCTCACTCGATCTATACCGACGTGAGAGTAGCAAAATTATTAACATCATGAAGCAGTCAGTTCCGAGTGGTGAGATCGGTGAGACCCTCCGCCATTGGGCAGACCTCTGACCGGTAGTTGACGAGTGGGAAAGAGAAGGCATCTATCGATGAGGCCTTCCTGGACTTGTCAAGGCCAGTTCGCGAGAGACTGCTTGAAAGATATCCTTACCTTGCCAAGCTCCCCGACGATGCACCTGAGGGTGCAGACAGCCCATTACCTCCCCCTCCCCCGATCGATTGGAGCCAGCTTGGTGAATTGATCCCTCTGACTGCGCAGGGTGAAGAGTCCGAACCTCAAGATGAGATCTCCTACGAGAATGACCACCTTACCAGCTGGCACGACGTTGCATTGTCGATAGGAGCAGAACTTATTGCAAAACTCAGAGAAGAGATATTTAGGCAACTTGGTTATACGATGTCGGCGGTCTGTATAATTAACCCCAGGCAGCTCGTCGTATTAACTTCGGCCAGGGCATTGCACGCAATAAATTCCTTGCCAAGGTGGGCACTTTCTGAAGGCGAATAATCTACACAGTCACCATTCGCTTCTAGCTTTGTGCGTCCTACAAGAAGCCCAACAGCCAGGTAATTGGTGTACCGGATCGTAGCCCCCGGCCTCACACTAGAATAGAGCATACTGCGCAACGATGCCATCCCATCATACCTTCGACCCATGCCGTTCCAGAAGGTAGGTGATGCCGGTTTAAGTGTTGGGAGTGAATGCGATATGGGCATCTAGATACGGTTCCTAGGAGGGAAGCTTGGGGATGCCCTCGCCAAAGAGTATGATGTTTCAACGGTCGGTGATTTGCTGTGAGTACATCTCCGAAAAGACGGGTGTTCTTCTCAATAAAGCTGCTACATCATCAAGGACAGTGTCTTTGGGTACGTAATCCCGCCCTTGCGTATTTCTTGACTGACGAGCATGGGCATGCGTAGACGAGATGCAGAACAAATTCGGTGAAAACGCAGTATGGGTTTACGAACTTTTGCGGTGAGTATGGTATGGAAAAACCTCGGTCCTGTGACATTGAATTATTTAATTTCCCAGCGGGATTGATGCAAGTGAAGGTCGATCATTTTCTACCCGCAGTCGGCTCCCGTGTTAATATTTTCGTTAGTCAAAGAGAGAACCGCCCTCTTCAAGAGCATGCTGGCATCCAAAAACCTGCCGAAACCTATAACGACATTGGATGATGGCCAGCACTGGATCCGGGTTCTGGCTGCGGAGCTGGCACTAAGATTGAACGACGCGCGTGAGGAAGTTCCCACTTTGTGGCCGAAGACCATCGTCCTCCACGCCCGAAAAGGTATTTTTCCCTCGTTGGGTCCGGTGTGCGCTGTTGCTAAGGAGAAACCAGGGTATGAAACGTCAAGATCCAAACAAGCAGCGTTTCCATTCACAAAGGACGTCAGCGTCGACGTGATAGCATCTGCCGGAAACAAACTTTGGAAAGAGCTCATGGGGAATGCCACCAACGTCAACGTCACGATTGTGCAGCTTGCATTCACGGGCATCGAGACCAGTGAAACTGGTCAGCAGAGCATTGATGCCTTCTTCAAAACCAAGGATGTCCAACGCCAGCCTCTCAAGCGTGCTAGAGACAACAACGAGGAATTGTCCCCCACGAGGTCAGATAGTGACAATCGAGAGAAAAAGGAGCGATCCTGGACTTCGTTTGTCTGTGACCGGTGTCAGACGCGGTTTGCACTTCGAGATGATCAACTTGACTGGAGTGATGACGAGCAGTCCCGCGCCTTGGCGACGCTGCAACAGGAACACCAAGATTTTCATTTTGCACAAGACTTGGAAAATGGCTCACTGCCCCAGAAGACGGGCTCGTCATCGCGGCCAGCGTCGAAACGAGGCCGAGGAGCGGAGCCTCGCGGCATTGCGAAGTTCTTTGGTAAGAAGTAAGAGAATCATCGTCCCAAAAGCACGCGGGGTGTCGCATGAACGCTGTGTCTGGTGGGGCCGCGTCCTTTTATGACTTATGTTCATTCTGTACCTAGTACCAGATGGATAATCTGAGGTGACGTGCTGAGGCGATGCATGTGGCATGTCTTTGATTGTCTCTGCGATGTTGCATCACTGCACTGCACAGGTTATCGCCAATGTTATGCAGGGCATCCCGACATTATCGCCCATAAAATGCTCCGATGGCAGTTCCAAATGTCTCCCGTCCCAACGACCAGACATCTTGGGAGACCCATTCCTTGTGCTTTTATCTTCGTTTCTGCGGACTGGTCCGCCTTTGCTTCTGGGAAGCATTTTGTTAGCGGCTAGACCGTAATATTTCTCTCCACTCGTCTCTGGGGCTTCTGTCCGGTTACAGAAAGCATTAGTATTCCAGTTCCGTTCGGTCCTCAAGAACCACGAATCTCACAAGAGGAACGGAACCAGTGCTTAACGGAATGTCCACTGTCCCAGATTTCACTCCTCTGCATTCCGTGCAGTCCAAGGGAGCCATCGTACGTCATTGGAAAGCGGGGACCTATTGTATTTCTGACCAAGTATCTCTAGGCCACTGCTGTGTTCTCTGTCCTCTCTGCCCTGGCCTTTCTTTTCGTAGCATGCAGATGTACTCGCATTGTTCTCCGCAGAGGCTCGCAAGGCACATATGGGGCTCCGGAGAACCTATTGTTCCGAACGCACATCGGTCATTATGTTGGCAGTCTCCTCATTGGCAACGTCTTCCTTACATTGGCGGGATTGATTGATTTCAAATGGGGTCTTCAATCCGGGGTCACTCGAGGTGAGCGAACCTGTTTGTTGAGCTCACTCATACTCATAAGCGCGAAGGCGCCCTTTGCTCTGCCCAGGGTAAGACTGCACCACCCACTTGGGACGTGTTTCTGTTCTTACAATTCTGTACAGCTACGATGATGGAAATCGGGTTGTGGAGCAGCGGCTTTTTCACGGTCGCAACGGGCATGCATACGTGCATTTCTCTTGTCTTTCGCGCACGTCAAGTCCATTGGATTAACATGGCATGCATTGTTTTGGGATGGATTATTTCGTTTGTCGTTGGTGGGAGCGTTTCCTTGAGGCTGATCTTATGACGCGCTGCTGATCGAGTTACTACGTAGCGCTGGTCCCTTTGGAAAAGAACGATGCATACGGACCGGACGGCATATCTTGCGGCGTTACGACAAACTATAAAGCCGAACTTTTTGTTTTACAACCACTTCCAGTATGTCCCGATACAGCTCTTCGTTTCTGTGACTCAATGGGTGAAGATTTTAATCGGAATCGCCTGTTCTGGGGCGATATATTCCCTGATCTTCTTCGTGTTGTACGGGAAACTCAGCCGAAAGAATGATGACCTCGAGATGAATTCTCAGTCTCAGCATCGGTGGAGCTTGCTTTATGACTCCAAGGAATACGTTCGTTTCATCGCAGTTCTCGCACAGACCATGTTCTGGTATCCGTTCGGTGAGAGCGATGCCAATTATGCCAAAGTTACAGACTTGCTTACGTTCGTCACTTAGCATTTTTTGTGTTGTTGTTCCCTTTCTGTGTCACTCGCCTCTTGATCTATTCTGGGTCTTCGCTTTCCGATGGCTCGGACGTTTTTGCAAGAGTATGTTGTTCGATGCTCGGTAAGTCTCAATGAAGTGATGCAGGGGCGGTGTCTTGACGGATTCACTAGGTCTGGCCAACGTTGGCTTGTTGTACAACACTTTCCGGGTTGTCAGTCCCTTGTTCAAGACATCTCCGGCAATCAAGGTCGCAGCAGAGACCGAGAAGTCGTTTGGGAACAGCGCGTCTCAGGAATCTCCAGTCCGTCCTGAGCCGGCATACATGCCGAGGAGGGATGTTTTGCCACTCCTCCAGAGCCACTATCGCTCGGCGTCCGAATCGAGTGCGGATTCAGCTACGCAGTTGCTCAGCGTGAAAAGGAAGTCGTCGAAGTACAACCGTATGAGGGTGCGACAAGCGGGACAACCTTCGACATCGACATTGTCAAATCAGAGAAGGGCTGCGCTTACCATCAACGTACCACCACCACCCTCAGTTGGGCTCCCGAGCCCGCCTTTGGTTACAGTCAAGCTTTCCGCAGTTCCCACTGCCCCGACTAGTAATGAATCCCGTAGCGATTCTTCAGGAGGGAGTGAGGCAGACGCAAGGGAGGGGTCTGGTTATAGAGGGAAGGCCCCTGCACCTTTGATCCTCGGTGATGAACTGGCGGCATTTCCCCCGGTTCCACTGTCAGCTTATCACGTATCAAACAAGAGTGCCACTTTGGCCTCGCGCCTAGGGTTGCCCACTCCTTCACCTGCGTTTACGCCTTCGTCAAGCTACATAGTACCTTTCCCGAGTAGCCTTCAACCGGCAACCCCGCAACTACTATCCACTAAACTCGACAAGGGAAAAGGAAAGGCTCCAGCGCCGCCCGAAACGCCTATCCCCAGTATCAGTGTCACCACTCCAGATGCTGACCCTCCCTCCGGTATCCGGCCACTTCCTAGCCTTCCCGCGTCCCGCGATTCAAATGGTTTCGGCTCCTACTCGGGCTCTGGATCGTCTTCTAGTTACAGCGAAAGCGAGCGACATCACAGACCTACGACATCATCACAACACAGCGCTCTGCGGCCCCTGCCCCCTGTACCCCCGCTAAATGATGGCTACACCACAGACGCTGAGTGGCCGTGCACGCCTGGTCCGTCTACACGGTCTGTCTCTCGGATCTCCCACAGGTCCGAAGGCAGAGGAAGTCGGCGTACGACCATCAGCTCTGTGTGGTCACAAGACAGCGCATGGACGAAGAGTCAACCACCAGACAACGAGGCTATACTCGCATATTCACACTTAGTTCCACACGCGGTAATACCTGGCCACGAATGGGTCGATGCCGGGTCATGGGCAGCGAAACCAGCGAAACGTGCGGTGTCGCCGGCAACTCCGCGATCGTCTACTCTAAGAGGGATGCGTCCAGTCAAGCTTGCGTCGAGGCTAACTGTGCGGTTCGCTGGTGCCATTAAGGGTCCTGCAGTATCACCTAGGGGGTTCACGATTGTAAACGCACCTAATAATGATAGTGACAGTGGATGAGATATTTAATTGTACGATACCTCGCTGCCTCAAGTACTCAGTTTTTGAGTGCGGTACTTGGCGTGACGCGTGTGAGCCAATTCGAAAACTGACGTAGTCGTTCTGTAGTGTGCCCCGACTCCTCCCTCACTCCAACCTACAGCAATGGCACTCTCGAATTTATCTGCCTACTTGAACAGGTCCACAAGATATGTCCTGGACAATACTGCCAAAAGCACGTTGCTTAAATGAACCCACTCATGAATCCCGGCTAACCCAACGACCCCACCGGTCCTTTCCTCCCAGTTCTTCGCATGGAAGGCACCAAAGACCCCTCTCGCGCACCGATGACGCTTTTCACCTTCCAAACTCGGGAGGACCTCAAACAGTTCGCGACGGGCTGTGACGCCGATATCGGAGGCACGTCGACATTGCACTTTGAACTGGACGACAGCCCGGAGCGGAATAAGGGCATCGCCGGGTCACCCTCCACGGCACGGTTCCGGGGTGAAATGCGGCTTGATGTACGCCCCGAGCTGCGAGGGAAAATACGAGGCGGCTACGCTGGGTTCCGGTCCAAGGTAAGTGAAGTTTCCTCCGCCTCCCCGTATTCCATCAACTATAGTGATACTGGGAATTGGAAACCAGCCACGACCGTCGCTATTCGGAGAGATATGCGATGACGTGTCGAACCACCAATTTCTAGGGCTGCGTTTGCGACTTGGAGGCGATCCCCGGCTTCGGAACTCCTACTTTGTGAATATCCAGACGGACGGACCGTTCACGACAGATTTATGGCAACATCGACTTTATTTCAAACGTAACGACGGGGGATGGGAGGACATATTCGTGCGTAACGTTCCAGTCGACCTCAGATAGCTGTTTACTCTGGTTGTCCTTTCTTCTTGGACAACAGATTCCATTCGACAACTTTATACTCACCAATACTGGTGAGCTGGTGCAGCATCAGATAACCATGTTCCGCGAACGTGTTCGGACGGTTGGGATATCGCTATTGGGAGGAAATAGTGGGGTGTCGGGTACATACGATCTCGGCATCCATTCCATACGCGCTGTCAACGAGGAAGACGTGACGATGCCACCTTGTGAGTGTGTCCCCTGACCTTGCTCCAGTCCGGGCCTCATTGCGTCTCAGTAATGGAGAAGGATCCTTCTCATGGTGCATGATTCATGTAGCGTAACAGCAAGCCAGCGCGGCCCTTTCGAAAACTTGTCTTCTTCTGTCAGCCCGGTGATAGCATATATGAGTGCTGATTTTTTTTCAGCGTGAGGGCATGGGTTCCAACTGTTCTATTATGTCCAAGGGAATCGTAGGGCGAATGAAACTCAACGGACGATGGGATCTCTGGCATCCCGTGAACGTCTCCCATATTTAACTACCCTTCCTAGTCGATTTAGCGTGGTATCTACTTCCCATTCGGGGGCCAGGGCGTGCCACCACAAAAACACGTGTAAAGCGCAGGTTATTCTGGTGTTATAATGTGGTGTGTATCGGCACCTGTTCTACTGTTTGTCCTTTTTTAACTCTGGAAGGCGCCTCGACAAGAAAACTAGCAAGCATAGAAGAATCAGAAGCACAACATATACGAGGTTTCCTCCAAGCAGGTTGTATTCCTTTGAGAACGCGAACAGTGATGTGAACGTTGCCGGTCCCAGTGCTCTTGCGATCGATGTCGTAGTCTGACTGAGCCCATTCAGTGTACCGAGCGAGTACTTGTTTGGTGAAGCCCTCGTGACGAACACGAAGATAACCGCTGCGATCTATCAGTGACTCTGTTCAGCTACGTCGAGTGATAGGCGCACATACCGTAGGCCATATCGACTACTGCCCACAAGAGCAGCTGGGCAAAGACGAGTACCCAAATGGCCGTGCCAACTTCTTTTTCAACTTGAATAATCCAACTCATAGTCGGGAAGGTGGCAATTATCGGGAAGAATGCAAGCACGGCCGAACAAAACACCCCCCTTTCGCCAAAGCGTTCGATTGCTCGAGCAGTAAACAACACTTGGAACAAGCCATTCCCAACTCCAAATGCCATCATAATCACTCCAATGGTAAGCGGTGGGAGTCCCAAACCCCCAATTTCGACAGGCGTTGCGTAAAACAAGGGTACAAGAGCGAAGAAGCCGATTTCGATGAGACCCAGTATACCGTAGTTTGCTATGGCGATTACCACCGAATAAGTTTTGAGTAGAGTACGAATCGGTACAGGGGAGACATCTTCGTTCCCCGGGGTGTCAGCCTGAGCAACTTCTAGCTGCAATTCTTTCCCGCGCCGCTTCGATGGTAGCGACTATCCGAGATGATCAGCGACCACTCAACACGATGTGAATCGCTGGCTCACCTCCTTAAGAAAAAGAGCAATTATAGAAAAGGAAAATGTAGTGAACGATGCAGATACGAGACTAGGCAAGAAGTACGGGTATTGCACCCAGAATGACCCCGAGAAAAGTTCGGGCCAATGGTCGTGCGGCTTTACCAAACCACCACCGAAAAGGGGACTGTCAAAGTTTTGATTACTAACCCGAGGTAGACGTAGAAAGCCCGTATACGTACGCGATTGAAGCTCCAACGGAGAAAACGATAGGGATAAGTGCGAATGCCCGTGCCATATTGGTGGTGTCTGTTATCTCGCCTATAACGCTTTTCATCACGCCGACATTACCGTTCAGGGCACCAGCAATGCACCGACTACAGCCAAAACGCAGGTTACGCTGCAAGCCGAGCGCTTTTCAGGAACTCCTACCTTGCAACAAGCGCCCAGAACTCTCTGGAAAGTCCAAAGCACAAGTTGGATATACTCAGACCCGCCAAACCGACAAGTAGGACGGGTTTGCGGCCGACGTAGTCAGATAGGCGACTCCAGCACAGGACCGTCAGTGCTTGGGTGGCAAAAAACAGGGACTCCTGCAAGAACGTTAATTGAATACTCCGAGACGTAGAACACACATGTATCTCATGGAACTGCATTCCCGAGATCTGAATGCGATCGAACAAAAACCACGAAAAAGAAGGAGAGCCTCTGGAGGCCTACTCACGATGATGCCAGCATAGTATCCTATTTTGCGGTCATCTCCACCCGTAACGCCTAACTCCCTTATAAGCTATATGATGTTAGTAGGTGGTTGAAGCCATCAAGTTCGTGTCATCCAATCAGCCCCCGTGGTTCCATACAGTAAACTTGCACTCACTTGATTTATGAACGGGAAGATGTATTGCGATGAAATGGGCTGGGAGAAAAGGACGAACAAAGTAAGCCCCAGCTGTATCTTAGGTAGAGGAGTCTTCGTCTTCCCCCGCGAGTTTTCTAGTAGCGGGGTACCTTCATCGATGGCCATTTTCTTCAGGAGCACCACACAGGGCAGTGAAAGGGGCTGACAGGTTGGGAAGAGAAGAAACTGCGGCACGAGGGCAAACTGGTGCCCTAAAGACCGAGCCAGCCACATGAGAACGCACCCACCTGAAATCTAAATTGTAATGAGGATCTGGGATCCCAGACTAACCTACCGTGGATGTGGTCAGCAACCGTCCGCAGTTGTGGAGACGAATGCGAACCGAAAAGCTCTCCGTATGAACCCAGTGTGCGTTAGCCTATCGGTCGGAATACGCTGGGCTTTCATTTGGCCAGGGTATGTCGTGTCCATATCGTGTCTCATCCGACGACTCTTCCCTACTGTGTGATCGCTTCCGTTGCAGCTAACCTTCAAAACGTTAGACGGCTTTCCAGAAATTCTGCTGCGTTCACCTTAAATCTTGGTTTACGAGTAGAAATAGAACTTGGCCAAACTAGGATTGCTCGCTCCCAGGTTCGTGGCAATCCATGGGGGAGTGGGGGTGCGATGTTCAAAAACGCCAACTACGGTGACAAACCATCACTCAAACGAAATTTTTCTGCCATATCATTTTGACCGTGGTAAATCAGCAGCAGAAAGATTCGAAGTTACATTGTCATATACTTCACTATACTTCACTATCGCACGAATGAAAGCATTTTTTTTGTGGCCACTGAGCACAGAAACGGGATAGACTCCCAAAGCCACATAAAACATTGTAATGATAGAGTAAGAATACACTAAGTTGGACATGCTTCAACCATAAGAGGTGAGCCTGGTAATGGATTATAAGTCATGGCAGGGTATGAAGAATCGTGCGAGCACTTGTGTCGAGGTAGTATTACCATTTACAGTGATCAAGTGGGACCCCGAGGACTGCTGAGGTTTTCTCAATGGACTCCAAACATTTTAACATCGTGCGGGACAGGTGCTCACGTGCACTGGAATTCTATATATGGTTGAGTCAATAGTCTTTCTGGGACGGGCCAGTGACTCGGATCTTAACCGCTGCATTCATGCCGTATATAATGAGAGTCTTTGGACTTCCGCCAGAATTGCCCCGTACGGCGTTGTATCTGCCTTTCTACTTCCCGCAACCACTCAGATCCTGCGGTGTCTTGTGGATAGAAGTTAGGTGCGTATCAACATTTGTGTGTGCGACAGATTATGATGACTAAGCCGCACTCAACTGGCGCAGTTAGCTCTGTTACCCCGAGCCTCTCACAGCCCTGGGCTCTGGCTCTCAGGGAACGGGTACACCGATCGGTATATTTTCTTTTATTCTGTTTTCTACCTCATGTCCCATAATGGTACCAACAGTTTCGTGCTGATTGCTTCAGTCGTTGTCCATTAGTGACCTTGCCTTCCCCCTCCTGCCGTCCCACGATGTTGCACATCCCATATCTCTGTCAGTTCGAAGCCGTCCCTCTCGCTTTTCGAGGACAAGGTACAACTCGACGAAAGCTTTCAGGTGATATGCATCAGGTAATGACTGCCACAGTGGTCATGGAGATTTTCCCAATTTTACAGAGCAGCTGCCTCCGGACAATTTTGTGGATATCTTGGTACGAGGTGTGCATATTCATTCAGTTCCTTTTTCTACCTGTTCCCGACACTCCCCTTCACCATAGCCGTGAGTTTCATGATATCTCGCCCAGCCATTGTTCCCTCCCTCTTTTGACGCTTATGAGTTTGTGCAGTCAGTTCACAACTGAGGATGACTGAATCTCCAAGTCATCTTGATGTCATCTCACTGTCGACGTTTATGTCCTTTTTTGCTGACCACAGATACCCAATAGTTTACGGTCTACTAGCATGTTTAATGGCCATATGTTCTGCTTTATTAATAAAATAATTATTCCGAAATTTACCTGAATTTTGTCCGATACAAATGCCAAAAGGAGTAGTCACGAAAGGTGGTACTTTCTCGCCATAAATTTGCGCATCAATCAAGCATGTCAAGATTTCCTCTTCAGTGTCAGTGACTATCATATTATATTCAATTTGAAAGCGAAGGTACCTGTATAAAGCTATCTAGACCTTTATAATGGGGCTCACCACATTGTGCCAGATTGCGACCATTACTGACATTATAAGGGTATATAAAGGCATTATCCTAAAAGTTGTTTTTCAGTGATGACATGGGCAGCCTGGGGGAAGTCAGGTTCAGTCAAGTGGGTCAAGTGCACTCCCCTGTAGCAGGATCCGAACAGAAAGCCGGATGCATTGGACATGTCTAACGGACGTACCACATAGTATACACAATATTACGACCACCGCTGCTGACAGTTAGTTCGCAGAACGAGCGCCCGGATTGATTGAAGAAAGTCTCGCCGATCTTATCGTCGACACACGCCGGTTCTGCCTTGAAGCTTGATCGATGATTCGTACCAGCGAAGGACAACTGTGAATGTGCCAAAGTATGAGAAACGCGGGAAAGCAAACCGGGACGAAGCCATTGAAGAAATTAAACGAAAAGCGAGGCCTGACCAGAACGTCTTCTGCAGAAGATGCCCCCCACCAAGCAAACTGCTCGCAAGTCTACCGGTGGTAGGGCACCCCGTAAACAAGTATGTCGTGCAGTCGTCGCATAGCCCGTGTGCCCACAACTTGAACCTGCAGCTAGTTATCGAAGAGGCGCCCAAACCATCCTTCGATCACGTCCTCTCCCAAACACAACAGAACGTCGAGCATCTCATTGCTCATAGCCAAATCCCACAGGACGATGGCTTGTACATCTTGGCGAAGCTCGGCGTTGGGTCCCCGACGACCAGCACGTCCACTCACATTGTCTCCCAGACACGGCAGAACATCGAGTTGCTCATCGCTCACGACCAGATCCCAGAAGACGACGGAAGGGACATCTTGGCGAAGCTTTTCTGTGCTAGCTCCCCGTCCAGCACGTCTGTCTCAGCCCTTGCAGAGGAAGCCTCGCAACTGAGCATATCGTCCGGCATACCTATTGCGACAGGTGTCATGGGTGTGGCTTTGATGCATTGGAGGAGCGAGGTAAGGTTTTATGACACGAGCCAATGGGATCCCTTCATCATCCTGATGTTCTTTCTAGGGCGCCGGCGACTTGAATCTTCGTGCTGGTGACATCATAGAAATCCTGCAAGAGACAGATGAAGATTGGTGGACTGGTCGCAACCAAGCTGGAAAACAGGGGACCTTCCCCTCTGTATATGTGAAGAAGATCGGACAGTCTAGCGATGAAGAATTCTGAAAACTCTCCGTAGGCCTCCACAAAACTGGGTACATCATCTACGGGTACCAGTCCAGTTCAGTGTTATACCCCTTCTGCGTCGTTGCACAAATGTCGTTACTCTTCTCCTATGCTACCTCTCAGCCTGCCACCGCCAAGCTCACCTCGTCAATATCAATGTCCCCTTGATTTCAGATGGTTTTCACTCCATGTGTGTCGATGTGTTGTGGAATCCCTAGTTGGGGTGATGCTGTGTAAATATGCCATAACGGAGAACGCCGTGTGATAGCACTACTCCAGCCCGAGCCATTCACCAATAATACCTGCTACAGCGAGTACCGAATAGATGCCAGAGCCATCGCCTGCGTTCATTCACATCATCTCCCAGACACGACAGAATATCGAGCTTCTCATTGCTCACGACCAGATCCCAGAAGACGATGGCAGGGACATCTTGGCAATACTTGCCCGTGCTGGATCTTCGTCCGGAGTATCCGTTACAGACCTGACGCGGAAAGCATCACATTTGAGCGTATCGTCCAGCAAGCCCGGCGTGACAAAGGTCGAGGCTAGGGCTTTGTGGGACTGGTCGAGCGAGGTAACGTCCATGTCGCCCCATCGTTCGATCGGTCGTGATACTACATTCACGTCTTTCTATTTAGGACCCGAGCGATCTGAACTTTCATGCAGGCGAGATCATAGAAATTATTAGCGAGACCAATGAGGATTGGTGGACTGGTCGCAATCGAGCTGGAAAACAGGGGCTCTTCCCCTCTGCATATGTGGAGAAGCTCAGATCATCCAGCGAGAAATTATCCCCCGACCCGTTCCCAGACACGCCCAAGTCGGACGCATCGTCTATGAAAACTGGGCCAGTCCAGAGATATACTTCAAGCTCTCCTGCTCCACCATATCCTTCCCCTCAGGGGCCACCACCACCGCAATCCTACGTCCCACCCCCAGGGCCATCACAGCAATATGGGCCACCTGTACCCCCGCAGCAGTATGGCGCACCACCTGGACCGCCTATTCAATATGGAACCCCTTACTATCCTTCCGCAACGTCACCACAACCCGCGCCTCAGCAACCACCCAAGCGCGGAAAGTTTGGCAATTTGGGTGCGACCGTAAGTATCGGAACGGACGTGCGTGCTGTCATCATTCATGTGCAGTTCAGATGGCACAATCCGCTGCGGGTGGGCTTGGTTTTGGTGCTGGTAAGTCACACTTGGTGTCGTTTCTGTGCAAACAGAGAGAGAACACGTTTTGCAGGTGCAGCGGTTGGAAGCGACATCATCAATTCTATATTTTGATATCTTTCATGGAGATAGAATGGAATGGAGTGGAGTGAGAATACGCTAATACGGTCCTGGGCCCGGTAACAACGTCGTCGGTACGACAACAGTGGTAACAAAACAGCATGACGAGAAAGAACTCGAACAACAACATTAGTGGATTATCATTACAACAACTGATCTGATCTAGGAATACATCACCGAGGCGCCAAAGTACGATCCGAATGCGTGAATCGTTTTGAGAATGCGTAGGTGTATCCCCGGTTCGATGTTGACAATGTCGAACCGCCGCCGCACATAGACAAGGAAGCATGGAAGTACCATACGCGTCTTGTTTTGGGACGCGAAAGGCGGGCAGGTCCAATGGTGGCCACTTCTCGCGGAAGGTGGTCTAAGTCGAAACCTTCATGGGTGTGCAGGGGTATTGTCCGTGCCCACCTCCTTTGCCCTGGCACACGCTCTCCCTCGTGCTGCAGGACGAGTCACACCATCGCACTCTTCCACGCTGGGGCAACGAGGGAAGGAGGAGGACACTTACGCGACACAGCGTATGTGCTGTAAATTGTGAGATCGCGATGAGGAGAGCTACCATATACGGATTGTCACGCGACCGCGAATGAGCCGTGGTCAAACGGACTTTCAATTTGTAAATCGGAGCTTTGATTACCAATACATTTCGAACTCAGCCTCTCACGTTCCACGCGACAAACACGCGAACCTAATAGATTTGTCACCACCTCAAGTGTGCAGTCTGAGAAACGACACCATGTCGAGGGTACGGGGATCGTTTTTAGTACACCGCAATATCTAATCTTCACGGTTAGGCTCAATTCCTGAGAGAGTACAAGCTCGTCGTCGTTGGCGGAGGTGGTATGTCATTTCACCTCTTCTTATTGCTTTCCAGACCTCATATATACCTGCACAGGTGTGGGGAAATCCGCACTCACCATCCAGTTCATTCAGAGCCACTTCGTGGATGAATATGACCCTACCATCGAGGGTATGTGATATCTCAGATGCCAGAGCATTCGTCATGCTATGCCACTCTCAGACTCGTACCGCAAACAATGCGTTATTGATGACGAGGTCGCACTTCTCGACGTCCTGGACACCGCCGGACAGGAAGAATACGGGTATGTCAAACTCCATCCGTTCTTTATCTACATACAACCTTTTTGAATCCAACAGGGCAATGCGCGAACAGTACATGCGAACGGGCGAGGGCTTCCTTCTCGTATATTCCATCACCTCGCGCAATTCCTTCGAGGAAATCAGCACCTTCCATCAACAAATTCTCCGTGTCAAGGACCAGGATTCGTTCCCTGTCATCGTCGTCGCCAACAAGTGCGACCTTGAATATGAGCGTCAAGTTGGCATGAATGGTACGACCGTTTCCTCACACAGCTCTTGTTTCGACGTAGCTAATAACAACAACAACAGAGGGCCGAGATCTTGCAAAACACTTTGGTTGCAAGTTCATTGAGACGTCGGCCAAGCAACGCATCAACGTCGACGAGGCTTTCACCAACCTCGTCCGTGAGATCAGAAAGTACAACAAGGTAGGCAAACTTATGATTTTCGTGTCGCCACGGGAGTCAATTCGACCCATACTTTTCAGGAACAACAAACGGGCAGACCCGTTATGGCCAACCCAGGCAACGTACCTGGTGTATACAGTGGTTCCAAGGACGACGGTGACCATGGGGGTTGTTGCTCTGGTTGCGTTGTTGTTTGATCCCTTTTCGTCGGATGAGCTTACGGGGAACTACAAATCTTGTCTAACCTTTGGACCGTGCGCGGAATTGGCAGTGTAGGATAGATCAACGTTTTCTGGCGTGGATGATGGTTTGAGTGGCGTGAGGGAGTACAGGCATCAGTATCGAGAACTGAGGCAGGGTCAGATCTCCATCACTGCATCATAAAGTTGGAAGTGCGGTCTGCCATCCTGTACACTTTCGACAGCCACATGCGATGCGATAAATTTCACGACGAATTTGTAAGGACTCGAGCATTCCGAAACCAACGGGGTACTTGGCATTTGATTCCACCCGACGGTCGAGATTATGTATCGCTCTATTAAGTCTGCTGATTGAGTCTGCAGTGTAGCCGCGGATGCATATCTCATGGGAAGCTGTGGTGTTTTGGTATTCACGTGCCAGTTGCCACGTGGCATATGGGAGAGACGGGGGTGAGCGTGGGAACGATGTGTGCTGACTGAGAAGGCTTTCTAATGCGATCTTGCCGTGGGTCAGAAGAGTCAATGGGACTTGCAAGGCGACGCTCATCTCCCCTCTGACCAAGCAACGACACCCTTCCCCCTCGACCGACACCCGGCAAAACACCCAAATCAACCGGAAACTCATCCCCGGCGTCTGACACCCTTCTTAAACGCCACATACTGCCCAAAATCATCAGCTCACCAACCATGTCCGATCCCACCCTCTCTCAGGGTGTCCAACGCGTAATCAAAATAATCGTTATATCTGACTATGTACGTCCTCGACTCACTCATTGCTTTCGATCATGTCGACCTTGATCACTCCGTCGCGACAGATATGTACCTTCTGCTATATCGGTAACAAGGTCCTCTACGACGCTATCGAGGCATGCAGAGACCTCCCCGTCCGCTTCGATGTCGAATTCAGACCATTCGCATTAATCTGTGCGACATCCCCACACGTCGACAAGAAACCTTCTCGCAGAGAATATCTCGCCCATAAGTTTGGTCAGCACCATTCAGAAGCAAAGTTGAAGGTGGCGTACGAGATGGCACAGAAAGCGGGCTTGGAAATGTGCGTCTTACCCCCCACGTGCACACCCCATCCAGCTACTTACCGTTTCCCCTTTATTTCTGACATCAGGGCCGAAGATGGCATCATTTGTAGACCCAACTTGGCACACAGGCTCGCCGTGAAAGCATACCAGGTCGGCGGACAAGACATGCAGCGGGAGTTCAACGACCTCATCTTTCGTGCGGCATTCGCAGAAGGGAGAGATATCAGCGACTTCAATTTCCTCGTCGAAACGACAGCACAAATAGGACTCATGAACAAAGAAAAGGTATTTCACTATCCATCTCTCCAAGCGACCACCCTCTCAGCATCGATCCCAGGCCTCAGAGTTCCTGAGGTCGACAGAGTGTCAGGACTGCGTGGACAAGATGATCGATGCTGCCAAAGCTAACCAAGTAAATGGCGTGCCATTCATCATCATCGACGGCAAATGGGCATTGAACGGCGTTCAACCCAAAGAGTGCTACATCCAGGCGAGTCTGCCATCGAAGCCCCCCCTACGCACTTGCTTTACCCATTTTCTCAACGTCAATCACAGATCTTCCGGAAACTGGCATTACCACCACCCGAGCCCCTGGCACCACCACCACGATCGTGCAACGACCGCAGAGCTTCGATCGGTTCTCCCGCCCTTTCAGTACAATGACCTCGTCCTTCCCTCGCTGCGTTTCTTTCCTCTCTTTCGTACTTGCTTAGCATAGTTCCTCTCGCATCCTGACACTTTCTCGGCTTCGTCGTCCCTTCCTCCTTACCCCAAACGCGCCCAAACTCGTCTTAGCCTCGTGGTTTCCACATTTGTCGTCATAGCTTACTACCCTTGCCATAACGTCGAAAGGTGCGATAATCACGAGGCCGTCACTCTAACCGCGTCCCATTTGCGGATTTCGGATTCTTTCTCTCTCTCTTTCCCGCTCTCTTTCAACCTCGACGACGTCTCACTGGTATGTTGGTCATCTCAGCTTCCAACCAAGGTAGTAGGTTTCTTTTCATCGTTTTTGTATATATTCATTTTTCCCCCTGCGCTATGGATTCCAGCTGTCGATAAGTCACCACCGTGGGCGCGAGCGGCGCCACTGAGGCACTACCTGACTAAGACCGTGTGTTTACAAATAGAACAGAACGTGTGAGCTGCCATACACCGTGACAGTTGGCAACAACGGGCACAATGCTAAAACATCATCATAATAAGTTTTTATACTACACTGTCGCAGGGGTACATTCCAATTCGGAACAGCAAAATTCTGCCATCTTTCGCCAACCGAACAGATGTCAGATTTGGAACGTGGAATGAAACACGTAGCCGCGCGAGACGATCAGTTTGGGAGGAGTGCTTGAGCGAATTTATCAAATGATGATGCATGATGAGACGTTTTTGCTTATCTCACATCTCACCGACCTCCCAACCCGACACAGGCGCCACCAGCAAACTCCCCACTTTCAGAGCGTGGATAACGTACTGACAAAATTACTCATACCGTTGTAGCAGGCAAATGGAGCGCACAAGGGGTGGGGGAACTTCCTTGTCCTCTTCCACGGTGATTTAAGCTCGGATCTTGGGAGACCTGGGCGGTTTAAGACTTGCCATTCGCGATAATCAAAAGCTCGTTCCAACTCAGGACTTGCGCTCTCACTGGGTGCCCCGATTTTTTTTTTGGGTCTCCGAGTCGAGAGCCGGGTCGGGACTTGCGCGCTCTGTCTCTTGGTTACAGGTAAAATAATCTTTCGCGCGTTCGCTGCGGATTTTATAGGCAAAGCTATTGAAGAGCATCCACGGCTGACTTGGTAAGACGGACTAACAGCACCGGCGCCTTTGATTTTTTTTTTTAGTATATAGTTATAACGGTGCTTACGAATGGGAGGAGACGCTTTTGCCGCATTATTGCATCGTCATAACCTCCCAACAATCGCTTCATCGTCTGCGCCGTAATAAGATGCACGCAAAGTGGCTCAGGCCTTGGCTTCTTCTCGTATGACGGACTTGTGTTTGGGTCATCCTCGCGGAGCGTGTACGGCAACGATCGCCTTGGTCTGGGCACCAGCGCTCCTCGATAAATTCTCGCGTAACCCGCAGAAACAATCATTCCGTGCCGTCAGACTAATTTTAAGGCCCCTATGATTACACAGGAGTCGGTCAGCTTGTCCGGAAAGGATTGCAAACCATCAAGTTGCGTACCCTTTCCGTATCGAGGTTCACTTTACTTTGTGCGGAAAAAGGACACTGTGCCGCCGCGGTCCAACCCTTTCGAGAACCCACTCCCGACGAATATCCACGGGCACGACCACCCCTGGCAGGCTTCCCGGATGGCGATGCATCTGAGCAACGAGTTCGGCTTTCCTTGGACGGTGCCAGAGAGTCGGTCGTCGGCTTTTGGACCGCACTGGTTACCACCTGGGCTGTACAAGAGTAGGTGTATGTAGGAACCTGTTACCCGTTTTCACAGGCACGTAGCACGATACTTGCCCCCACCTGGATGTACCATTAGTGCGTCCCACTATACCATGGCCATCAGTGCACGGGAAGCCTAGGCTCTGCTAGATGACTTGATACTTACCAAGCTAGCCACCACGTACAGAGGGGGAACATGCTTGAGCCTTGCCGTTGTAACAAGTTATGCACTACTTGGGGGCCAAGCCTTTCGCCACGAGTCACATTGCGAACTTCATGCTGGTCGTGTGACTTGTAATATTATAATTCCAAAACGTGGCGGTGATAAATGTGTATACACAAGTCGAATGAAGACCTCGGCTCGAAGGAGGACAGATTGTACATCTACACCCTAATGACTGGGGTAACTTGAAGTGGCGTGTGCCACTGTATCTGACTCTCCTGTCGAAGCATCCGGCATTTGATCACGCACACGATCGATCTGAAGGCTGTAGATACATGTTGACCGTCACGATTCAAATTCACGTAGCCCGCCATCGAGGGATTTCACTGGACAGCGAATTAGCTGCCTGAGACCCCAATTTTGAAATGTGAACGAGATCCCAGAGTCCTTCGTCTGACTGTACAGTGTGTCAGTGACGTATGTGCTACCCTCCAAGCATGTTGTAAAAGCACTCTGACTTGCCATGATGACGCCGTGGCCACACATCGTTGCTCCAAGCAGGCAGGCGTGTTCCATATCAACTCCTTACGCCTTGTCACCACCAAACAAGTTGACGAGATGCATGCACTATCTTGCGCCCGGGAACAATTAATGTAAGACACCTCGTAGGGACGACTCCTAGCAAACCAATGAAGCCAGCCGAAAAAAAATGCCTCAACTACTCCTCGTTCTTCCCCATCATTAGCAACTCGTCGTTCGGTGGGCTACGTGCCAAACGATGAGTGAATAAATGGGGATTAGTAACCTATGCAGGCCGCCACAGTTGGACAGCGGTTGTGTTAGTGGCCTGCGAACCGTCAGCTGCATGCTGTGATACGCGAGAAGTCTTCCAAAGGGGCCATTAGAACATTAAGAACCTGGAGAGGACTTGTTCCCCCGAAATAGAAAAGCCTGATGGTGTCGAAAGCGACCTCGTCAATTGAGGCGTGTCTTGCGCACCGAACTCCAGACCTAAACTGTTCCCAACAATTAGAAGAGATAGAAGATCCATGTTATACACTGTCATGTTCAGATATAGAAAGAAAAGAAATGGACATGTCAATCTCCTACTGCACACACCCAACGCAGTGCGTACAGCACGGGTGTGAACAAAGAGGATATACGATTGAGCGAATAGTACGTTAGTATTTGAAAAAGAAAGACCGAACGAAACGACCGTCGACGTGTGTAGAGTGCGAGTGATGGAGGGGTATGGGATCCAGATCCGAAGTAACGGAGGATGACGATGATGGGATAGAAGAAAAATAGTTCTCAATCTGCTCGCCTTGTGACGTGTAGAAATCGGTGCGGGTGCCGAAAGCAAACCCAGTTCGGCAACAAAATTTGCAGTATGTACGATAGCAATGGGAGGGGGTCATGCACGTGTCGTTAAAATATTTACGTCCAACATACCTGTCAAAAATATGTTCTAGTGAGTTTGGGCAGTACACAGAAACAACCTACCGAAGAAAAGTTCCCTGAAGTCCGCGGCCGGCGCTGCTACCCAACAACCAGTGGTGGGTCTCATGCCCTACAGCAAAACAAGCTGGCGAAAAAACCTCGCTTCTTTGGATGTCTGTCATCTTCCATGTCGTCTGGACCATGCATCTGGCTGTCAAAAACGGCCATCCCCCGCGCATGTACAACATCGCGGGGACCAGTACCGGTGGTATCATCTCTGGAGTTTGCAAAGTTCTTAACATTTTGCGCCAGCGTGCCGTACACGACGGAGTCCGAAGCATCATTCCGTCCACCGTGGCCTCCATTCTGAGCGCCAAGGACTGGCGAGTGGCGGTCGTACCCGTTGTTGGACCGGAAGCCCGCTGGAACAGCCGGTGCTGGTGCAGCCGCATATGGGTGGGAGGGAATTCCTGAGTCCCGCATCTGCTGACTGGCTCGCCTGCTCGCCGGGGGTATTGGCTGAGCACTGGCGTCTCCACGCCCACTCGAGTCTCTGGGCCCATGGCCGTCGCGGGTTCCAGGACGCCGATTGGCGGCCTTGACGTGTGCGGGCGTAGGAGCAAGAACAAGAGGGGTGGATGGTGTAGTGCCTTCTGGGAGACCACGCGGCCGACGACTAGATTCGCGATGACGGGGAGTATGCGGAACGTTGGCGGTAGCATGAGCCTGGGCGAGTACCGAGGATGGGGGCTAGATAGTGAATATTCGTTACGGCAAAGGAGTAGGGGGGGACGACGTGGAAACTTACATTACTCGCTTCCCAGCCCTTGCCATTGTTCAATAACATCCAGTCGTAAACATTATCTTCCGATTCACCGATGTTCTTCAATACCTTCGTAAACAGTTCGCGAAGGAAGTCGTAGTCTGGTGTCTCCTCGAAACCAAGTTTCCGGACGTAGTTCATGTAGATACTGAACTCCTCTGCAGACACAGCATCAGCGAACCAACCCCTTATGGAAGTGCCACGGCCATCACATGGACGACAGCTTGTCGCAGGCATGACAAAAGAACAGCGACCAACCTGGGAAGCCTTCGCACAGTTCCGCAATAGGCGTAAGTTGCTTCTTCTCCCCAATTTTCTCGTACTTTTGTTTGTTTGTGGCCGCTCTGAGCCCTTGCCAGGGCAGACCACCACGTAAAAAGTACATAAAAACATGCCCCAACGACTCCAGGTCGTCCCGACGAGACTGTTCCCGTCCGAGATGAGTGTTGATGGACATGTACCGGGCAGTACCAGACAGCGATTTACGTTCGCGATACGGGATATGAGTTTTCGTCTTGGGGTCACGGTAGTGCTTTGCCATGCCGAAATCTATCGTCGAAAGGGAAATCAGCATCTCCGAATGGAGGCACGGGCCCTGACGGCAAAAGCCGTCATCAAGGAGATGACAGCTTGCAGAAAACAAAGAAAGCAGGCGAAAGCGCAGAAAGGCACAGGCGCTGTTGGCGGAGAGAGAAACGGACCTATGATGTGAATGATATTGGCGTTCTTCGTCCCGGGAACGCCGATTAGAAAGTTATCGGGCTTGATGTCCCTGTAAATGAGCGACTTCTCGTGGACCGATTGGATGCGTGTGATCTAGGGAAACCAGATAAGAACTATTGAAACATAATGCAAGGGTCGAGAAGGAAAGGGTGATCCAGACTTTAAAGCACATCGGCATATCCAATGTGTGACAGGCAACCTATCGTCAAATATCGCAACTGTCTTACCATTTGTTTAGCAGCCATGCACACCGTCTTAACGCTAAACTTGCGGCTACACATGTCAAAAAGGTCCTCCAGGTTAGGTCCCAGCAAGTCGATGACAAGGACATTGTGAAGACCCTCCTGGCCAAAATGATGGACTTGGGGAACGCCAACTAAGGGGTGGTAACAATGATGAGCTCATTGCGGGAGAAATGTGGGACGAATGGGAAAACCGACGAACCTGTACCACTCAGTGTTCTGTACGATCGAAATTCATCGCGTAATTGTGGGGCGTCAGATTTTCGTGGCTCCTTTGGGGAAGAGTCAATTCTCTGAGCCACGGCAGTGCGACGTGAAAACGCACGAATTTAATGGCGACCGGCTGGCTATTGAGGAGTCTGGTGCCTATTGCCGGCCGTGGTCAGTATGTGAGGATGAAACAAAAAACACAAAAGCAAATTGACGCCGGAAGGGAGATCCCCCGACTCAGCAGTGACCCCAACGGGTCGTGATGCTGGTTCCATCTCCCACTGACCGCCCTACAGGGAACATGCTCAACGATTCGCCACTTTCATACGTCAAAGGGTAAACGCAATTCCAACCGAATCCCCAGCTGAGCGCTAAACATTATAGTGTGGCGTTGGACGGTATCCTGGTGCGATGGCGTTCAAACGTTTACACAAACCGAACGCTCACCTTCGAAGACGACACCGAAAGAGCCTTCACCGATTTTCTTGCCTACCCGATAATGATTCCCAACGATGCCGTTTGACGTGGTACTCTGGTGGTGTCCTGAGGAGGACGCTATGACATGGGGGGTCGTCATGTGATAGTGATGGTGTGTGGTTGTGTGCGGATAGCGATGAAGAAGGGAGCCTGGAGGGAGGGGGTGCGGAGGAGAGGACGTCCCAGTCCCAAGTCCAGTCCGGAGGAGGAAAAAAAATAAAATGTCAAAAGGAAAACAAAGACAGTAGTACAGGTATTTACGGTAGCGGACTTTGAATGTAACGCTTCATCGGCGACGAACCAACTCTCCAGCCTATCGCCTGCTACCTTCGTCAGACATGGCACACAAAGAAGTCGTGGTTGGGCCTTGAAAGGTCTACTGACTGAAGTACTCTACGTAAGTTTCTCTCGCCCTTGCTTTGTTTGATCGTCTATGTGGACGTTTCGGATGCATCGTTGTTTCTTACCCTAGGCTTGAGTGTCAGCTATGTCTCGGCATTAAAGCATGCTCCAACGGAAGGCTTTTTGCGTGGTTTGACACCAGGCGTGGAGACTTCCACGATGGCAGTAGGTTCATGCGGCCCCCGTGTTTGATCGGACATTAGAGACACCTGCATCGGCCATGTGTGTACGAACTTGCTTTGTCTTCTTCGCGAACAGCGCTCAGCTGCCACTGCGACGCATGGTACACAGGACATATGGAAGGTGCCCGGGCGCTTTAGAACCGCGTAGGACATGCATTCAGCAGCGTGTGGCGTGGTATGGTACTGCTTGTCTGCTGTGAGGCTGAGGAAGGCCTTCCGTATAACTGCCGAGAATCCAGCTACAGTGTCATTATATTACGGTGTAGTCGAGCTAATGGAAAGTTGCATGAACTAAATTATGTTTTCTGCGACAGTCCAGCTGCCCAGGGATAACTTAGTTCATACGAATGGTAGTGTTTGAGTAGGTAGTCGAGACTCATCATTTCCAGGCTGGGAGTTGTCACAGGCTCGAGCCGTGTGTCGTCCAAAGGCGATGACTTGATGCTGCAACAACGCCCCGCTGAGTCATCCGTCTTTCGATCTCCGCAATCTCATGCTACATATAAGCGCAGGGAGTGGCACGTCTCTTTTCTTTCCTGCGCATTCATCGCAAGCTTCAAGCCACCACCACATTCATGTAGGCGATCGTCAGACTCATCGTCGCTGTATTTTGGTCTCATGGAAACTCGTGCAGCATGCAGATTTTCGTTAAGACGCTTACCGGCAAGACCATCACCCTCGAGGTGGAGTCCTCCGACACCATCGACAACGTCAAGGCCAAGATCCAGGACAAGGAAGGGTGGGCATCATCACTCTCTCTGCAGGGGATCGGAAGTGCTGACGTGTTACAGTATTCCTCCGGACCAACAGCGCCTTATCTTTGCTGGTAAACAGCTCGAGGATGGTCGAACTCTCTCGGATTACAACATCCAGAAGGAATCGACTCTTCACCTCGTCCTCCGCCTTCGTGGTGGTATGCAGATCTTCGTCAAGACCCTTACGGGCAAGACGATTACCCTGGAGGTCGAATCATCTGACACCATCGACAACGTCAAGGCGAAGATCCAGGACAAGGAGGGCATTCCTCCCGACCAACAACGCCTCATCTTCGCCGGGAAGCAGCTCGAGGATGGTCGCACGCTGTCCGATTACAACATCCAGAAGGAGTCTACCCTTCACCTTGTCTTACGTTTGCGAGGTGGCATGCAGATTTTCGTGAAGACGCTTACCGGGAAGACCATTACTCTCGAGGTCGAGTCTTCTGACACTATCGACAATGTTAAGGCGAAGATTCAGGACAAGGAGGGCATTCCTCCCGACCAGCAGCGTTTGATCTTTGCCGGCAAGCAGTTGGAGGATGGTCGGACGCTCTCCGACTACAATATCCAGAAGGAATCCACCCTCCACCTTGGTGTGCACATTCCGTTTCTTGTGTTGTACATCCGCTGACCTGCCGATGTCAGTCCTTCGCCTCCGTGGTGGCATGCAGATCTTTGTCAAGACACTAACTGGGAAAACGATTACGTTGGAAGTAGAGTCTTCGGACACGATTGACAACGTGAAGGCGAAGATCCAGGACAAGGAGGGTATCCCTCCCGACCAGCAGCGCCTCATCTTCGCCGGAAAGCAACTTGAGGACGGCCGCACCCTTTCTGACTATAACATTCAGAAGGAGAGTACCCTGCATCTTGTCCTCCGTCTCCGTGGCGGTCTTTGAGGCCACTATCTGCTTAGCATCGTATCTTTTCTTCGTCTTACAGTGTCTCATACTCATCTGTAATGCGTACAATGTTTTTTTGGCTTTGACAATGTACAAGACTTGGTAGTATGACGAAGTGGCTATGCTCTCTGATTGCACATGCGCATATGATCCGATAACCATCTGGAAGTCACAATGCTAGACATTGACCTCCGCTTCCACACCGCGATGTGATCGCGTAGTGCATCGACCCCGTCTTCCACTTACTACCCAGGTTCGTAACTAACATCTCCGATGATCTGTGGACCGGATACTTGAAGATATCAGTCATCAAACGGCACTCCAACTGTCAATCCTGGCCGATTCCTGCCCTTGGTCGCAGAGGTCGGATCGGATTACTGTGACCTGAACTTGTGCGGCACAGTGCCAGCAGACTCCAAGGCAATACTAGCGTACGGGGGGGCGCAGTTACCACAGTAGCCCTTGTTGATGGACAGCATTCTATGCAAACTGCTGTAATAGACATGGAATGTCATTACCACATGTACAAGTTTTTTGGGACATAACCATGCAGCAAACCTGCCATCATTCCCATAGACCTTCCAGGACCTAAAATACAACAATCTGATGCACATTGGCTACCACAGGCCAGACTCCCTCTACGTCTGCCTCCTCCTTATCTAGCTCCCTCCGTTGCAACATAAATACGTGCACAACTGTACCCGTTAGTATAGCAATTCGGCACACCACAAACACACCCAACTGGGGACCAAGGTAGAGCATGTCATAAGCCACATGCCTCATCTTACCAGCACTAGTACACGCAGCCTTAAGCTCAGAATTGGGAATGGCACAGTGCAGCGAGGGAAGGGTGATGAGCTCGGTGATAACATCCAGTCGACCAAGTTTGAGTGCACAGCACTCAGCTGCATGCATTCACACCAATCAATAGTCACCACATCGAAAAAAAGAACTACTGACAAATATCACCAGCGGAAGCCCGGGAAGTCGAAGCAAGCGACCGGGCCAAACGAAAGGTCTGCTTATGTTTACGGTAAGCAAAAGTTGCAAGGCGCGAATACGCAGACGCAAGGCTGGCGCGGTCGGCTTCATACGTTTGAATATAGCTGTAGGCACAACAAGAAAAAGTATCCAAATACATTAGCTTTTCTGAGTACAGGCTGCCCATTATCCAAGGACTTACCGTCGAATATAATCCAGGGACATTTCCGACAACTCTCGGTCCGCCGGAGATGCATACTCCACAGGCATACCGGACTGCTGTAAATCTCGCAGAACGTAATGATCACGGCACGTTTGCGCGACGTCGGGTATGGCTGAGAGCCCTGGGTTAGTGGTTGATGGGGAAAATACAGAAGGAACTGGGTATCTCTTGCGCTTGGACGGGAACAATTCAGAATCGTCACTACGCGAGGGTGATCGCGGACGTTGTGACGGGATGTGGGTTGAAGTAGACTTAGTTCGCAACGATGATGACTGCCTACTTGTCTGTGGGGAGAAAGCTCGATGGACCAAAGATAATCTCGGTGGGACGGGAAGCTTTTCTCCAGCGGAGCTGTTGTTGATACTCGTCTCCGCCGAAGCAGGTATAGAAGTACTTGGTAAGAGCCGGTGGTTCGACGACGAGAACGTGTGATCACTATCTCTTTTACTGAGTGACATGTTAGCCGGATTATTTGCAACCGATGGTGATCTGAACGAGTGAGAAGCAGAGGGTGAATGTTTCCCTGTGCGAGGTCTTGTGCGGACATTCGCTTCGTAAGTTTGGACAATCACAGAAGCAAGATCACACGTGCTAGGTGTGTCAGGTTCCAGCGTATCCGCCCAGACAGCAACGGGACTTGACCTGACCGGCATCAGAATAACTAGAAAAGGACTCGTAATCGGAATTACCAGTCAATAACTAGACCATCATCTCTGTTTGCGTTAGCTGGTCTGATGAAAATCGTGATCCTCTCATTCATTCACCTAATCATGGTTCTTTCGACCTTGAGACCTAAAGCCTGAAGTTCTTTGACACAACTAGCAGCCCAATCTTTTCTGTTGTGTTTGTACCGTGGGCATGAAGGTTGGCAATGCTGAGGAAGGGGAGAGAATCGCTTGGCACCGGAAGTGGCAAGCCGCCTGCCAATTGGAGGGGCTGGACTGGATGGTTCTGATTTGACGGCGATTGGGGGCAGCAGTAGGCGCGGGTCGTCATCGTCGCCTTGTTTCGATCGCTTTGAAGGTCCAGGTGTCCCGCGCACTGACATGAAAGACGTGGTCTCAGTAAACTCGAGCATTCATGAATTCCGTCCAAAGAGAAACCAGTAGGAGTGTAGGGGAATCTACTTACTGTGCACGAGTTCTTTCGGCAGAGGATATTCGGATGAACGACGTTCGCGATAGCAATAAACAGGTCTCCGGCGTATGCCGAAGAGTTGGGCACATCCTCCTTTCACCAACATCCATGATTATATCGATGCGCAGGCTTAGGCAGTCTTGTTGAAGCCGCGATTACGAATGCTCTCTTACTGCCAGTCTTTTGGAGGGTCAGTTCGAATAATGATAGCGCGTCTGGTCCGCTGAGATTTACTTTGGTCGTCCTTTTCGCCAGCACGACCAGCGAGATATAATTTTCCATTTCATGGTTAGGTGAGTAGAACCTGGAAAGATCACCACCGAACCTTACGCTGGAATGACACAGAACCTCTGGTGACTGTCCAAGCACTTAGGTGGAATATTCTCTCGGCGTTACGATTTGCGAGTAGGTGTCTAACCCTCCCTTCCCTTTCAATCGTTGCATTGGACCACATGGTGCTCGACAAACTCGATTGTATGGTTTGACAGTCTGTTACCGATAATTATGCGGTCAGCCTTGCACTAGTCATTACGAAAGCCCCGTCATCTTTGCAACTATACAGGCTCTCGACCAGACCGTATGTAAGTTTTATGGCCGCCGGACGCTCAGTATTGCCCACGATCCAACGCAGCCTCTCTGGCTGCGTAATCAACTCTCTTTCCTCGGGTACCGCTCGCGCCCCTCTCGTCTGCACTGGTCTCCGAAAGAACCTCTTTGACTTCACCTAGATATTCGTTGGATCGCGTCAGCGGTGATCAAACTAGTACCGTGAACCACAGAAAGCGTACGCCGTGGGATGCTCCCCGTCGTCTCAGATTGAGCCGTTTCGAAATCTTCCCTATCGGCGTCCACATTAGTGGGCTCGTTGGCAGCCCCGCGTGCGCCGACTGGAATATCGTCATCGGGATCCGCTGGAGGCCGGTACTCTGCCTCGTCGACAGTAGGATCAGCGTTGGGATTGTAGGTCACTTCCTCTTCGGACATGTTTGTGAGCGGTAAGTTAACGGTTGTCGACTCTCTTGGAGGCGTATATATCCCGGGCTGGCATCGTTGTGTCGTCATGGGCAGGACGAGTGACGTCACTACGATCGAATGCGGTCACATTCAGTCTGAATGTTGTCGCATATCGCCGTTGACGTGATCATCTTGTCCGTGCTAGGAGTCAAGCAAAGATTGGAGAGCACCAATGGCTCTTTCAGCCGGACAATGACGACTGGCGTTGATCTACTTCTGTGCTTTCTCCAATAGCCAAAAAGATATTCAATAGGTGGTCGACTGTCTTAACAGTAAGTTCGCTCATTCCCCCGCGTACTGCTGGAGATTGTGGAACAGGGCATCGAGCAGTATATGTGACCGCGTCGCCGGATGTTTCTTGAGCTCATCGTTCAGATGAGGGCTTCGGCAATGTCATATCATTTACTTGCTAGGATTCAACATAGAGAATCTCTGAAACGTATGACCGCAAGGTTGCACAGCGTGTGGCTACGAAACAAATCGTGGCGAAGCCCGACGCTCCGAGCACATGCTACATGCGACCGTGTGTGTATCCACAACGATTCATCTTCAGTTGAAATGTTCCATGTCCATGTGCAAGATGATATGGTGCAGCGACCGATGAGGGGTTGCGTCATGTCACACAGGTAGGTGGTGAGTCGGAGGGTTTGAGCAAGTCATCATGCTCGGACTTCAGGCGCATACATTTTGTCTCAAGGCCAAGTCAGTGCACCTTGGCACCGTCCCTTGCGATGACAGCGGCAAATTCGCCCTTCTAGCCACCATATTCGTTCGCACACATCACTTCGACCGGTGGGGACGCTCAAGCATACCCTCAGCATGTGACAAGTGCTGAGGACACTGTTGGTGTTATGACGAGACCGATTTAATGCTTTAGGCTTCAACCTGAGCCCACTGGTATTAGTATAAACGCGCTCGTCGCATGCTCACCGAAAGTGGCCTGGCCGGGGTCCTCGATGGCCACCGCATCGATGTTGGTCCACTACGCTACTCCGGCGGTACGTTGGAGATTTTATAGACATCGAGAACTTACAGGGCTGGGAGAGTGAGTTCCACTCGCTGGTTTTATTCTACGGTGCAAGCTTTGGCGTGCAGGCTGTACATAGGATGTACCCCCAAAGATGGCACACGCGTTCGCAACTGGATCGTTGGGTGGATCAGACAACGATTGCGCTCATGCAGAGCAGCCTTTCCGACTATTACGTAAACAAGGCACTCAGATATGCGGGGACCGGGACCATGTGGTGACCGGACACACGTGCAGTTCCCGTCCGTCCAAGTTTGATGTTGTCTGTACTCCAGCCATCTCCTCTAAATAAACGCGCAGAGATAGCAACTGATGCAGGAACCGCTCCTTTTTCTCTCCTAAACGCCGGTGGAGGAGAGGAAAGAGGAAAGTGAACGTTGCCGGTTCACCCAATCAAAGAACCGGAAAAGTGACTCTCAGCTCCCGAACACCTGAGGGGATCCCCTCCCCTGACCACGTGCTCAATCGTGGATATAGGTTATATAAGGAGTGTTCACTCGACCGGGCTCTGCTTGCTTCCGATCGTTGCCCACTTCCTGCAAAAACATGGGAGTAACAAAGCCACTCTCAGCGGTGTCTCTCATTTTCGCGTGAGTCCTTGCTTCAATCTGTCGCCGAAGGGCTTGGAAACTGAAGTCTGACTTTTCAGCTGTGGTACGGCGCTATTCTCGGATGGTACAGATCATGCACCCACTTATCATCGAAAGACGCGCTGACTTCAGGCAGGCTACGCTAATGGAATCATTGGATCGGGTACGTGCACCCCGCCTCTATACTGCACTCCATGCTCACCTCGCTTCTGCAGTCAACACTCGTATGTATCCCCGATCGCGTAGTCCATGAGCACCAACCATCCCCACCATCAGTATTGACCCGTATCTATCCCGGAAGTAAGTTTGGGACGCAGTCTTACAGCGACATTTTGACGAGTATCGCATTTGCTGGTAAGCCAGACACAGCCCGCTCCATGCTCACACCACAAGCACCCTGACCTCTTTAAGGTACCGTGTTTGGTATGCTCCTCTTTGGATGGATCTCAGATAAGATTGGGCGTAAGGCGGGCATGGTGCACCGTTTCGTACACCCCCTTCTCTACTCGTCTGAATGTAGCACAACAGCTGTCCGCAGCTTCTATCGTTGGAGTCTTTTCCGCACTGTCAGCTGGTTCAGTGGGCGTAAAAAACAGTGTTGGTGGGACAATTGCCTTCTTATGCGTTTGCCGGTAAGCCTCGGACATCGCTTGCCATCGTAGTCACCAACTGTGCTACGGCCTAGTTTCATCATCGGCATCGGTGTTGGTGCGGAATACCCTTGTGGCTCGGTTTCTGCTTCAGAACAAACGGAGCAAGAAGGCATCGCTAAGAATGCACAACACAGGTGGTTGGTACTTGCCACTAGTGAGTATAACGCATATGTCCCCGTCGGTTGTTGCTGACCCTCTGTAGATACTATGATCGATATAGGTTTCGTGATTGCCGCCTTCGTCCCACTTGTGCTGTACTGGATGTATGTTTCTCGTGGAGCTACGATGATCTCTCTCTCTTATCAGACTTAGTTTTGGCGTTAATCACCTCCGTGCCATCTGGGGCCTCGCACTTGGTCTCGGTGCCTTTCCAGCTTTCGCTGTCTTACTCTGGCGTTTGAAAATGGACGAACCTGACTGTTACAAGAAAAATTCCATGAAAACCGTGCAAACCCCTTATTGGCTCGTCTTGAGGCGGTACTGGAAGAGTCTGCTTGGATTGTCGTTGTCTTGGTACGTATCCGTGCTGATTTCTCGCTGGTAACTTGATACTCAAGTGGTGTCGTAAGGTTCATTTATGACTTTATCACGTACGTGTTTATTCGTGGCTCAAGGGTCATGTTGCTGATGGCAGTATTTGCAGGTACCCTGTAAGATGGCTCGTGTGAACGTGAGACGTATTTCTGATTAGCTGTAGTTCGGCATATATTCTTCCACGATTACGAACAAGTGAGTGTACATGGTTTGTTGCTCAGAGGGAATTGGACCTTACGGGAATTATAGTGTCACGGGAGGCAATTCATCCTTAACGGTTGTGTTTGGGTGGTCCGTCGTCATCAAGTAAGCTTGCCGGTTTCTCGTTCCTGTGAGGGATCGTCTGATTCGAGGTAGTTTGTTTTACATTCCAGGTACATCTACCTGTTTCGTTTCGGTTATAGTGGGCTGAACTCATTACAGGGACCGTAATTGGCGCTTTCCTCATTGATTACCTCGGTCCAAAGACAACGATGGTATGTACGTCGCACTGCCGGCTCGCGTGCAACCTGATCTTTTCTCGTCAGATTTTTGGTTTACTCTCCCAGGCCATCATCGGCTTCATCATGAGCGGCCTGTATGGCACACTCACCAACCATATTGCCGCATTTGCTGTAAGCCTAACGAGACTCAAATTTCCCCCAGTACCTTCTTCATGTGTTGCCCAGGTCGTCTATGGAATCTTCCTAAGTCTCGGTGAAGTTGGTGAGCCTGACAGGTTATATGACGTAGTTGACTGTTCCGTGTCTAAAATTCTGAAACAGGTCCTGGAAATTGTCTTGGAGTCCTTGCAGCAAAGACCGGTCCTACGGCTATCCGCGGACAATACTACGGGTTGGCAGCTGCAGTTGGCAAAGTCGGCGCTTTCGTTGGAACATGGGGTAAGTGCCGTGCAACGCCCGTCATGATTCACCTCTTGAAACAGGTCTTTAATGGCTATAGTCTTCCCTCAAATTATTAATGGTGGGTGTTGACGGACTCGACGGAGGGTGTAATCACTCACGCAGTGGTGTATGTCAATTCAGCCTTTGGCGGTTCGAAGACCGAGAAAGGTAATACTGGTCCGTTCTGGATTGCTAGTGGCCTTGCCATTGTCAGCGCATTTGTGACGTTCCTCCTGGTGAAACCCCTTACGCATGACGGTATGAAAGCTGAGGATGAAGCTGTACGTTCTCGCAGTTTTCTATACACATTTTCTGGGCATGGACTGACATCCTTCAAAGTTCCGTCAATACCTGGAAGACAGCGGATTTGATGTGAGCCTCTTGGGTATCCCTGGTGCTGTGTCGTCAGAAGCGTCGGATGTGGAAAAGAAGGACAAATTGGATTCGTAAGGATAACTAGCTGAGGAAAGACTAGGACGTGTCTGGCGTGGTGGTTCGCGTGATAATGAAGGTAATGTACTACCCAATACCCCACCCCCCCCCAACGAGTTTAAGAACAGAATGTATAATGCCTGGTATATGTGATTACTTACGATTATTCTTGGAGTTCAATTGTGTTGGAAAACCCCTAGCGACTAACCGGGTTGCAAACTTCCACCATTATAGTGAGAGTAAAGATTTCATCCTCCGCGTCATCCGACAGCAGCAGAACGAGAGGACGGATGGCAAAGCAGCTGCGGGCGAAAGGTTACTCCGGCAGACGTCTGATGGACGCAACATACGGCTCTCGGTTCCGGCTAAACAGAGTTTTTTCGATCGTTAGATGTCATCTCGTGGTCAACGTCAGGTCTTGCGGGGTAAACACTTGGCGCCGAGACCTCGAGGATGCGAGGTGCAGGGATCGACGTGAGTCTGACCACGAATTCATGGAAAAGGCAGTGCCCAGTGTGTCAGGGTAAAAGACGATCTGGTGAACGATCTGCTCGATGGGCTTGCATTCAGAAATATCATCGCCTGGGGGAATCGCGACCCTGCCCTTTCATTTTGCTCCACGTGCATGTCGATTGGCGTGCACTCCGTAATCTCGGCTGCATGTTATCTTATCTACTCGGTTCATTCGTCAAGAAAAAGTCATCGCTCCATGGCCAGCCTCAGCTGCTCCGTCTGGCTCGTTGCATCATGGCACACATGCCTTTGGGGCTCATTTTGGTCACATGTTTTCGATGACGACGGCCAGTCTACCGCACGTTGTACATACCTAGTTTTGCGGTGATACACGCTTGTAATAGAGACTTGGTGCGAGAAATTTGCGGGTGGCTCGCTACACGAGGTAGGTCGGAATCAAAAAGTCAGTGTAAGCTCCTGTCACGCCTGTGACGGAAAGCAAGTACTGGGCTCCTAGGCTTTGTCCCGTCAGGAGCTCATCCCAACTTCACCCTTCCCAGCATACCTTGGACTCGGTCATATCTTGACATCATGCGCCTTGGAGACTTCTCTGCACAAGTAGTGGTTGACGAGAAGGAGTTGAAAGAGTACGAAGTCGCCATAGACAACACTGGAACGCAAGCGACGTGCTGGATCGCTTCAGAAGCTGGCAAGGTGAGTATGCATGCATTCAGGCAAGCTTTATCTAAGAAGTGCTCGATGGTCCTTTCACTTGTACAGAAGTTTCATGTGAAGTGGACGCGTCATTCTACCAAGTGTGATCTGTCCACCCAAGGGTGTTTATACGTGGATGGCATAGTTTGCTGCAGGACGGCTTTACTCGCGGCGGATGAAGAAGACACTTCATGGTGTTCGCAAATGGTTCGTGGCCCGACGGAGAGAGATTTGATGTTCTGCAACCTTCAGCTGAGTGGTACACACACATCCCTATTTCTAGGTTTTCGAGGCGTCTAACCAATGACCAAGATGACGAGGCCCTGTTGGGACAGTCTGTTTCGAGTCGCTTAGGGGAAATTGACTTGTGCATTGTCAGCGGGACCCATTATTGGGAAGTTAGACGGACGCAGGGGACAGGTTCAGAGTGTACAAGTCACACGAACACTTTCCACGAGAAGTCCGTGAAAAAGATGACGGCCCATTGCGTCGGGTAAGACAGACCACTTAAATCTGCCCGCATTCCACTTGTTGATGTCATCGCAGGTTTGGACCAGCACGAAAATGTGACTACATGCCTTGGTACCTGGTACCTAACCAAGACCCACCCCTCAAGTTCATCTTCAAATACAGGCCAATTGGTGTGCATTCAGTCGTTCCTACCGAGCGTTGTGCACTCAATTCACTCCCAGGGATTCTGCAGGCAAATGGCATTGCGCCACGACCGGCGCCTGCGACCGTTACTACCGTTGCTGATGGCCCTTCTGGCGCGCAGAAAACTCAAAGCGGCGTGGAAGAAAGGATAGCACTGTTGGAGGTCGGTGTCGCTCAACTTTTGGAATGAGCGGATAGTGATGATAACCGACCAGAACGAGCTGAAACGCCTACGGAATGAAGTAGGCGACGAATCCGGAGACCGAAAAGCCAAACGTATCAAGAAGGAGCGTGTAGAGAAACGCCCCATCGTTCACGGAGAAATCATCGACCTCACTTAGTCTGAGCCGCGACTAAGACCAGATGCTTCGGAAAGGCACGTGTGTTCAATCTCTACTTCGAGGTATTCAAACTCATATGAACAAAAGGTTGTATATCCACGCAGATGTGTTATACTTCTCTAATCACGTATTGCGGATGTGAACTGGAGCTGAAGCTGGCAGACCATGTCGGGGAGGTTTAGTTTGGAGTATGTGGACTAACACTAATAGGTTTCTATGTAAGCTGAGCCCCGAAGCGTCGCATAGAATTTAGTCCATGAGTGAGTAAGCGGAGGGTAGCGCGCCTCTTGCCTCCGCACCTCCGCTACCGTTCGAGTCTGCCCCTCCAGATCTCGAACACCCTTCCATTCTCCTTTTGCTTCCTAGAGACTACATGCAAGCTGAGGACCCAAACCTAGCTACCAGGCCGGATTTCTCCTCTGAGGATTTCCGAGATGCCAGACTCCAACTAACCAACGACACAGTTGATGACGACCAAGCTGCTCGGATCCTAGGTACCCTGTGGGACATCCAGAATGCCAAGGACATTCAGAGATGGAACACCCACCAGGAGGAAGAAGCACAACGAGCCAGGGATTTAGCCGACCAAGCAGCTGCGACGTTAGCTGAGCAGCAGCGTCGACTACGAGAAGAAGAGGAGGCTGCGCTGGCAGAGGAGCGCAAGAAGAACAAAGCAAAATACGCCCCCGTACCGGACGTCGAGGTCCCATCTGGCCCCGTCGACATCCCAGCACCGTACGCCACACGCAAACTCAAAAAAGGCGAGTACTGCGAACTGTATTTCTTCACCAACGCCGGCCTAGCGGAAGCAGACTCCTTCAATGCCTCCATTGACGATGAAGCCCTCACTCTCCTCAAGTCTGACAACGGGCAACACGTCTGGATCCCAGCGTCAAACACAAGGGATAGGTCAACCGTCATCAAAGACGAAGACCTAACCTGGGAACAGTTCGGCGAAGCCTCGGTACGACTCATAGCTGCCATGAGAGAGCACGACTGGCAGAAAGACAGAGTTGACATGCATGTCAAATTCTGGACAGCGCTCGAAGTCCACCCATGGCGCCGCTCTACGTACAACCATCTCAAGCAAGCCTTACTACTCTATCAGAGCCAACAACGTCAGAAGTGGCATCGCGCCATCGGTACCTCTCAAGCTTTCTCTTTAGCCAAACTGAACGAAGAAGTCCTCAAGCGGGCCAGTGATGAGTTGGCCGAGAAGGAACGTTCCGCACGTTTAGAGAATCTCAGACAGGTCAGCCCCCCCCCCTTCCCTCGTTACACCTCCATGCGACACCGACAGCTGACACACTCATCCTTTCGCATCGTCCCATTTTCAAAACCATTCGCCCCCATGCTGGCTCCCTCCCATGTACCCGGCATAACGTCCGTTGATCACACTGACCCACCCGGCATCACGTCCGCTGATCACACCCGGCACAACGTCCGTTGAACAACCCCCCCCCCCCCTTCTCTGTGACATAACGCTCACACCCAAACCAATCCGACGAACTACGTCACTAATCCCTCACCCACACAGGTCACTGAACGTTATGCGGCCATCGCGGCACAAGCCTCCAACTCGCACCACCAACCGAGGTACCCCAGCGGCTCCAAGCGACCACTCTCCCCCCTACAGGGGTCGCACCAGGCAGACCTCCCGGACCACAAGCGCCAGCGTTCCTTTCGCAACTCCCCACCCAGACCGTCTCCACCCTTCAATGGCCCCTTCCCAGCATGCGCCGTCTGCTTGGGCCGGCATCGCCACCTCGTCATTGACTGCCGAGCCACCAGGACCTGGGACAACAAGCACGAGACATTCTCGGAGAGAGTACACAAAGCCCTATTCACCAGAGATGGCCGTAGAATCTGCGCTAAATGGCAGAGAGAGGAGGGCTGCTCCGAGAGACACGACGTCAGGCACATCTGTTCCGGATGTGGTCAGGCCTCTCACGGAGCTCAGAAGTGCAGTCGCGCTCAGGGTACTTCACCCAGCAACCCCGTATAAAGCAGATGCCTGGGAGAAAGAACTCCATCGTCTAAACTTACTTCACCGTTTTAGTAAAATCCCGGAGGGCTTACGCCGGGGTTTCTCTGTCAATTTCCCACAGATCTCACATGTACAAACCCCTCCTAACAGAGATTCAGTTGACACGTATCACGAAGAGTTCAGTAAGATAATTCGCAAAGAAATAGACAAAGGGCGCTACCTCGGTCCCTTTCCCCTTGAGACGATAGAAGCCTCACTTGGCCCATTCCAGTCCTCGCCTCTATCTATCATCCCGAAACCAGACCGGCCGGGAAAGTTCCGCCTAATCCAGAACTTCTCGTACCCACACGTCACCAGCCCCCGTACCCCACACCCATCTATAAATTCTCACACCCTCGCACGAGACTTCCCAACCACCTGGGGTAAATTCTCAATAATCTTTTTAATGCTATCTCGGCTCCCACCTGGATCTGAGATCGCCACGAGAGACGTGGCAGAAGCTTACCGCACCGTACCCCTCCACCCTTCCCAGTGGGCGGCAGCAGTAGTTAAAGTGTCTGAAACCCTCGGTTGCATCGATACTTGCGTCGCATTCGGAGCCTCCCCCTCCTCGGGTATATATGGGCTCATGGCAGACGCCGGTGGAGAAATTATGAGGCACCGAGGAATCGGTCCTTTAGACAAATGGGTGGATGATCACATCTTTGCCCGCATCAGGCTAGAGCACTTAGCAACCTACAACGCCTCGAGACAAATATGGCATTCAGAAATATCCCCCCCGGAACCACAACAATTAGGAGCGCGGATTTGGTATCAAGGAGCGACCCGAGACGACGGCACTGCCGAGGAATTCAACGAGAGCTGTGCTCAGCCAATCAGGAATCTAGCATCGGCATCACCCAGATCGGCCCATGACATGAAATTCTCGTACAGTTTCGAGGACATTGACGCCATATCAGATTCCCTCGGCATCCCCTGGGAACGTTCAAAAGATCAACCCTTTAGTCACGCCACGACATACATTGGTTTCCTGTGGGATCTGAAAGAATACAGAGTGTCACTTAGCCCGACCAAAGCCACCAAGTACTTGAAAGCTATTCATGCATGGCGCAAACGACACGTACATACCCTACAAGACGTCAAGGAACTCTATGGGAAGTTACTCCACGCATCAGCAGCACTGCCACGTGCCAGGGCATACCTAACCGGCCTCGAGGCCATGCAAAAAACAGGGTCCCCAAAACCGTTCATGCCCCATAAGGCGGACAATAGGGTCGCCAACGACTTAGACTGGTGGACAGACCAGCTCCAATCAGGCAACATCCAATGTCCCATACTCCCCCCACAAAACTTCGTCGACATCAGAGCTTTCTCAGATGCTAGCTCTGAGATTGGAGTGGGAATCATTATCGGTAAGCAATGGAGAGCCTGGAGACTCATCCCGGGCTGGCGGAACTCTCGCAATAGCTCCAGAGACATCAGCTGGGCCGAGGCCATCGCCCTTGAACTTCTCATCAGCACGATTGACAGTGTCATCGACACCCCCAGTTCGGTCATCGCATTCTGCGACAATTCAGGCGTCGTCGAGGGATGGCGAAACGGGTGGCATCGTAACGCAGAGGTCAACGAAGTCTTCAAACGAATCCACTCCTTCATCGCTCACTCCTCTCGCATCATACAAGTACACACCAGATACGTCGAAAGCGGAAACAACCCAGCAGATGACCCTTCGAGAGGGAAGTATGGCCCCCCCACCCTCATGCTACCCCGAATCGACATACCTAGCCAGATACGACAGTTCGTGGTCGACACATCAGCCCCCCCCACACCCACCGAGCTGCAGCTCCGAAGAGAAGGGCTCTACCCTAGGGCAGCAGCCAAGATCATTGACAACTTTGGTGTCCCTTCTTCCGAAAACAGACGCGCAGAAGCAGCCTGCGAAGACGACCTCATCCACCAAGCCCTGTATGGAAGCTACCTCTGAACCCCGCTGCCGTTTCGACGCCCCCCTTCCGGCACCCACCCACTCAACAGCCACAGCACCTCCTCGACCGTATCGCCCTGGCCTGACCCCCCACCCTTCCCCCCTCCGTCCTCACTGTCTCGCAAGAGAACGACTCAGGCTATGGATTCCTTCACACAACCCCTCGCGAGTCGTCCGCAATCCCGGGGATGGTGGGACACATGTGATCACCGAAGATCAGCTCAACCGCATACTGGAAGTCATCGGGGCGTCCTGGGCCGACAGCACTAAAGAAGCCTATGGCGCCGGCCTCCTCGCCTACCATGTCTTTTGCGACACGCATAACATCACAGAGCGCCAACGAGCCCCCATCAGAGCCAACACTCTCCTCGCCTTCCTGTCAAGCTGCGCCGGTTCCTACTCGGGCTCGACCCTGGCCAACTTTACTGCGGGGCTGCGAGCATGGCACCTCCTGCACGGTCTCCCCTGGCAGATCAACGGCGAAGAACTGAGAGCCATTTTAGAAGGAGCTTCACGGTTAGCCCCTCCCTCTTCCAAGAGACCCCTCCGGGAACCATTCCGAGTAGATGTAATGGATCGCGGATTTGCCCCTTTCTTTTATCTTATCTAATCACTGATTAGATACCCGATTAGATCATCTTGATCTTATCTTGGGCACTTCTTCGTGCGGCTGTGTGCCTAGCCCTTATCCAGCCACGATCCAGACCTCCGATTACAGATCCCCCTTTCCCTTTTCACACTTTGAGAGCTATTTATACTTACAGTCTAGATCTTAGGCCTAGTACTCGTTGATGTCATAGTGATGTCATCCTGACGTCACCACTGATGTCATACCCAGTGCCCATGCCTTGAGGTTTCCTCATGGCCTTTACTTAGAGAGTATATAAAGTAGGCACTTCACTGTACTAGTCCTTTAGTTCTATTCATTTTCGTGATTGGGCGTTTCCCACTTGTCTCTGATTGAGTGACTGTGCTCTTAGCCTCGTCTAGGCTTTGCTGTCATCTTCGTCAAGATCTGCGTGTCCTCCCTCCGTCTGTCCCGCCGTCGCTCGTCCTTGCCTTCGGTTCTTGTTGGTTTGTTTCGTTCTGTGTTCCTCTTTTGGTCGCTGCTCTCGTCGACTAGTCTAGCCTGACTGTGTCACTCAAGCACGACTCGTAACAGTAGACACGTTAGAGCTCATCCACTCCCTCTTGGACCCGAACAGTCACAAAGATGCAGCAATCTTCGCTTGTTTAACAGTAGTCTTCTACTGTGTCGCCCGCCTGGGTGAGTTCACAGTGCGATCAATCAAAAATTTCCAGCCAACCAAGCACATCACCCGTGCCCACGTCACGCACCACCACGACCTCAACGGACTCCCAGTAACCAAATTCCACATCCCCTGGACCAAAACCTCCCCGACCGGGGAAGACACGCAATGCGCACCGCTCGGAGGGGTCACAGACCCCATCGGCGCCCTCGAGAGACACTTCAGCTTAAACCCGGCAGACCCTGATGCGCACCTGTTCGCGTGGAAGCACCCCACCGCAGGCCTCAGACCCCTATCGAGATCAGAAGTCATCAAGCGCATTTCCTCTCTATCGGCCTCCCATAACCTTCCCAACCTCAAGGGCCACAGCCTGAGGATCGGTGGAACCCTGCATTACCTGTTGCGCGGAACCCCCTTCGACGTCGTGAAAACCATGGGAAGATGGGCAGGGGACTCGTTCACGATCTACCTACGACATCACGCAATGATACTGGCCCCGTACCTCAATGACACTCCAGCCCTGCTGGAACACTTCACGAGATACACAATGCCCCCGGTGCGCTGATCACACTTCCAGTAAGCAAACATCTCCTTCTTAAGGGGCTTCGAGCTTCGCTGCTCGCGTCGCTGTAGCTTCCTTCATCACTGGGACACAGCTCACTCTTCGCCCCAGGTACAGGACCTCCTCCGGGCCGGGAAACCCTCCGGGTTTTCACCCATATCTCACCCTCTTCACTAGTACAGTCTGTGTCTGTTCCCCCCTTTTCATGTAAACCTCTCTCCCCTTCGTACATAGCCCTTTACATTGCTCACTTCAATACTACCCAAAGCATGGAGCGTCGATACGCATGGACGACTGCTTATGTTTTTAATGCGACTCACGGACGACTGACGTGTTCGATACTTATCGTCTCCCCCGGTGACATACATATGCACTTACGTGGTACTCACTGATAGTCAATGCTGTTCATGTTATGGTATACGCTGAAGATGGTGTTGCTTGAATGAAAATGTATCGAGTATGCCCAGAAGGGGAGGATAGATTGCCTTACCATCATACTACTCATCCAACATGATGACATTGTTTTTCCACTATCCATGTCTCCCAAGAAAACTGTCACTCTCGAAACAAGCCCACTGGTCTTCACCGAAACGTGGTTCTCAGTAGGCATTACCTCGCCACTGTCATACACCCCGGCATATTTTCCGGGGGAATTGTCGATGAACGATGGACACCAGCGCAGCACAGACGCGTTCGTGCAAAGTATGATCGCGATTCATATGCGTAGATGAGATGCTATTAGACGGAAATCAGTGCAGACGCATGGACATTGTCCGGGTGATCGCGATCAACCGATCATGGACAGCGCAAGTCGCGTAACAGCCGTCGTGTACCCTGGGTGCAGTCAGACTGGGTAATACCTCACCTGCCTTAATGCAATGCAGCGTCATACATGCATACAAACGTCAAGATCAAGAATGAAAAGGACCGTGGACGTTGAGCTTCAGCTCGCAGCGCTGCCCTTCATTATGTTCACGTAGTCCAAACGGCTTGATACGCCCATTTTCTACGACCTTTTCAAATGCAATGTATCAGCGACTCGTGCTCGCCATGCTTACACCAAACTGCGAGTTAACTGCAATGTCCTTCTGAAGTTCCTTTCTGAATGCGTCTTGGGAATTAAGTGTGCGGCTGCCTCAGAAGTCGGTGGCATGGTGCACAAGGAACCTGCACCATCGCTCCGACACATGCTTATTGGAAGTGCTCACCAGTACGCAACTTTTTCCTGGAATGGGGATGTCATCCTCCTCATCGTCTGGCAGCCGGCGCGGGGCATAATAGCTATGGACGACAAAGCACTGCGGACAAGGGCTATTTCGGTGGATGTCCATTGGGCACGGAGACACTTCCTCTCCGGTCCGGCTAAGTGCCCGTGCATATTTTCTTCGATCGTTAGATGATTTAGTCGATAATTTAGAGGTCGAATTCGAGATACCGCACCGTGCGTCACTTACGGGGACCGAGGATGAGTACTTGAGTGCAGGGATCGGCATGAGCCTGACACGGGTCCATGAAAGGGTGATGCATTGTTGCTCGGGTTGTGTCGGGTAACACGATCCACTCGATCCTCGCATTTAGTAAATATCACCACTTGGGAATTCTTCGGGGCAAATGTCATGGCACCAGGACCTCTGCTTCCCCCTTCCGGCTCACAGATCTGAGCCCAAACAACATTGGTAGAAAAGGTGGAATTCGCGTCCTCTCCTTGCAGCGTGGCATGCGACGCCTCGTGTGCCGCATTAGAAGCCCTCGGGTTGGACCCATTCTGGTCATATCCGGCCAGTATATATTGTACGTACCTGGCTTTGTGGTGATATACACTATCTGCGGCCTATTCGTAGAGACGAGAGAGTAAAAATCAAGACGCAAGCACCTGTCACGCGTCACGCCTGTGACGGAACGCGGCTTCCCCGGGCTCCTTGGCTTTGTCCCGTTGGAGCTGATCCCAAACTCACCTTTCTTAGCATACCTTGGACTCGACCACATCTTTATACCATGCGTCTTGGAGACTTCTCCGCACGCGTAGTGGTCGAGAGGGAGAAGTTAAAAGAATACGAAGTCACCGTAGACAGCAGTGGAACGCAGGCCACGTGCTGGATTGGCTCAGAGGTTGGCAAGGTGAGTGTGCACCAATTCGCACAAGCTTTTTCTAAGAAATGCTTGATGTGCCTTTCACAAGTGTAGAACTTTTCTGTGAAGTGGAGACGTCATTCCATCAGTGGTCTGGCCAGCCAAGGGATCGTGACCGTGGATGGCATAGGGTGTTCCAGTGACAAATTATTCCCGGGGGATAACAAGCACACCGCATCTTGTTCAGGAATGGTTTATGGCACGACGAAGAGAGATCTAATGTTCTGTGACCTTCAGCTGAGCGGTACCCATGCATATCTGTTTTCGAGTTTTCGAGCGTCTGACCAACAACCAAGATGACGAGGCCCTATTGGGGAAGTCTGTTTCAAGTCATTTAGGGGAAATCACTTTGTGCATATCGTTCGGATCCTTTCATTGGGAACGTAGAAGGGGAGAGAGAACAGGTTCACCGCTGACGAGTCACGCGAACACCTACCATGAGAAGTCTGTCAAAAAGTTGACTAGTCACTGCGTTGGGTAAAACAGACTTGCTATTTCCGCCCATATTGCGCTTGTTGACATTACCACAGATTTGGACCGGAGCGGCAACGCGACCTCCCCCCCATGCATTGGAAGTTCAGGCCCAACCAGGACCCGCCTCTCAAGTTCATCTTCAAATACAGGCCGATTGGTGTGCATTTAGTCATTCCTATCGGATGCTGTGCACTCAATGCACTCTCAGGAATCCTGCAGGCGAATGGCATTGCACCACGACCCGCGCCTGTCGTCGCTACTGCCGTTTCAGACGACCCTTCTGGCACGCAGAAAAGTCAACGGGGGGTGTTAGAAAGGATAGCACTGTTGGAGGTCGGTGTCGCACGACTTTTGGAATGAGTGGATAGTGATGATGACCGACCAGAACGAGCTGAAACGCCTGCGGAGTGAAGTAGACGACGAATCGGAAGACCGAAAACCCAAACGTATCAAGAAGGAGTGTGTAGAGAAACGCCCCATCGTTCACGGAGAAATCATCGACCTCACTTAGTCTGAGCCGCGACTAAGACCAGACGCTTCGGACAAGGCACGTGTGTTCAATTTCTACTTCGAGATATTCAAACTCATATGAACAAAAGGTTCTATACCCACGTAGATGTGCTATATTATTTCTCCAATCACGTATTGACCCGCGCCTGCCATCGTTACTACCGTTTCTGACGACACTTCTGACCTACTGAGAACCCAAAGCGGGGTGCTGGAAAGGATAGCACTCCTGGAGGTTAGTGTGGTTTGACTCTTGGAATAAGTGCATAGTGATTATGACCCCCTAGAGCGAGCTGAAACGCCTGCGTAGTGAAGTATAGAATGGAATGGACGATCAAAAACCCAAACGTATGAAGAGGGGGTATGTAGAGACGCCCCCCCCTCCCCCGTCGTTCATGGAACAGTCATCGACAGAGCCGCGACTAATACCTTTCGCATCGAAAGCCGCGCACGTTCAAAGTGTGCTCAAACTCAAAGGTTTGTATATATTCATGTATTTGTGCTAGCCTCTCGGCATGGAGGAGACATGTTCGTACAAAGAATGATCACAATTCACACACGACGCGTAAGTGTGGGGCTCTATGTAGAAGGAAATCTGCGCAGCCGGACGGCTGTCCGGATATGATCATGGACGGCGAAAGTCACGCAACCGCCGTCGCGTACCCTGGCTGTACATAGTCAGGCTCACCTGCCATATTGCAATGGGCAGCGTCATACTCAGCTCAATTGAGATTCATGTCAGGATCACAGAGGGTGAGCGCTCACCCTTTAAGTAGTCCAAACGGTTCGATACGTCCAAAGCTTCCCACAACCTTTGCTAATTACAATTGTACCAACGGTATATCGTCCCGAAGTCAGCCGTGCCTCGTAACATAGCATCAGAGAGAACTGCGAGCTACATGTCCTTTTGGGGTTTCTTTTCAATTATCCCTGCAGCTGTCTTAAAATTGGCAGGGTCTTTCCCAGATGGATCACGTCTTCTACGGCATAGCCCATTGTATTCCATCAGCTCGTTATCTTTACCTGAGCTGTAATTGAGTAATAATCGTCGAGCAAATCTTGCAGCCAAGCAACCGCTAGCCAGGAAATCTGACTCCCAGGGCAACCAGGGTTTGAGCGGGGGGGGGAAAAAAGGAACAGGGAGCATGTACAAATGGTCTTACAGTAAATAATGTTACGTGTGCTTGGTTCGCACCGTACTGCTTCCTTCTGCACGTGCCCACGTTCGAATTTCGCGTCTACGGTGAGACGGTGGGCATCCACATCCCCGACAGGTTGGTCTGGGATTCCAAGGTCCTTATTACAACCGCGATTATGTACTGTCCGTTTACATACTAACACGACATTTTCGATTCAGATACCTTTTCAAATCGCTGACCCAGCCACCCCCGAGCACCGATTCGCCGTTATAATAATGGCACGCCTGACCGCCATTTCTTTTCTCTCTCTCTTCCCCAACACTGTTGTGTGTTCCCCCGGTCACTGCCCTGCGTGGTCTCGTGAAGAAAAATGACCGCCGACGAAAGCACCCCGCTACTGGAAAACTCGCAGGCGAGGGCGAAGACTCCTCTGCCTAAAACGCAGCTGGGGCTTAGTTTATTCGTCCTTTTCTCCGAGCCCATTTCATCGCAATACATCTTCCCGTTCATAAATCAAGTGAGTGCATCGTGTGCGGGATCCAACACGGGAGTTGATTGGATGACACCAAACTTTTGATGGTTCTACATCACTTGCTAACGCTATGGATAGTTGATCAGGGAGCTAGGCGTTACGGGTGGAGATGATCGCAAGATAGGATACTACGCTGGCGTCATCGTGAGTAAGCCTCCAAAGATTCTCTTTCTTTTCTCGTGGCTGCGTTCGATTCGATTGCATCCAGATTTCCAGGATGCAGTTTCATGAATTACACGTATGCATTGTCGATTAACCTACCTGCAGGAATCCCTCTTCTTTGTCACCCAAGCACTGACAGCATTGTATTGGAGTCGCCTCTCTGATTACGTCGGCCGCAAGCCCGTCTTACTTGTTGGTTTGGCGGGTCTGAGTATATCCAATTTGTGCTTTGGACTATCCACAAACTTCTGGATGCTCGTCGCAAGGTAAGAGTTCCTACGATGCGCCCGAAGAAAGCTTGAAGCGTCATATACGTTTGCCCATAGTCGATGCATCGCTGGTGCCTTAAACGGTAACGTCGGCGTAATGAAAAGCATCATAGGCGAGATAACAGACAACACCAACATGGCACAGGCATTCGCCCTTATCCCTATCGTTTTCTCCGTTGGTGCTTCAATCGCGTACGTAACCAGCTTTCGTTGTCTACTACGCCGGGCTAAAAGGAACTATAATTTGGACAGCCCCCTTTACGGTGGTGGTTTGGTAAAGCCGCATGATCATTGGCCCAAGCTTTTCTCAGGGTCATTCTGGGTGCAATTCCCGTACTTCCTGCCTTGTGTCGTGTCCGCGTCGTTCGCCGCGTTTTCCTTTTTCATAACTGCACTGTTGTTGGAGGAGGTGAGTCTGCAATTCACGTCCATGTCGAATGGCAGCTGATCATCGCGGATAGTCACTACCATCGAAGCGACGTGGAAAGGAACTACAGCTAGAGATAGGCGCTCAGGATGGCGCCCCGAGCGACAAGGCAGCCTCCCCTGTACCGATTCGTACCCTGCTCAAAACTTATTCGGTGATGATACCCATCGCAAATTATGGTATATTGGGTCTCGTCGACATTGGCTTTTTCGCTCTTGTACCCCTGTTCTACGCGACACCTGTCGAGATCGGCGGATTGGGACTCTCCCCATTTGTCATTGGGGTGTGTATGACGGCATTTGGCATTGGAAATGGCTTGTTCCAAATGTTGTTCACCGCTCGTGCCATAGAACGTTTCGGTGAAAGGAAGGTGTTCTGTTCGGCCGTGCTTGCATTCTTCCCCATAATTGCTACCTTCCCGATCATGAGTTGGGTTATCAGCGTGCAGAAAGAGGTTGGCGCGACCATCTGGGTACTCATCTTTACCCAGATGCTCTCGTGGGCGGTGGTCGATATGGCCTATGGTATGTGCAATTACTGGACGCAACTGAGCAGACCGTTGATGAATCACAGCGGTTATCTTTGTATTCGTCACGAGGGCTTCGCCAAACAAGTACTCACTTGGCACGATGAATGGGCTCAGTCAAACTACGACATCGATTGCAAGGGCAATGGGGCCGGCAACATTCACGTCGCTATTCGCATTCTCAAAACAATACAACCTCCTTGGAGGAAACCTGGTATACGTTTTACTTCTGGTCCTTTTGTGTTTATTAGTTTTCTTGTCGAGACGTCTTCCGGAGTTAAAAAAGGACAAGCAGTAGAAAAGGTGCGGTTGCACCGGTGGGTCGACGCCCCATATCCTCATGACCAGAAGAAGAGTTACATGATTTCTCCCGATGTATGTAGTCACGCGTGTAGCACCAGAACAGGGGTACATATAGAACGTACCTTTTGATAAGTCACCCGACTGTCGAGTCATGCACGTACCGTATATATTTTTCGTTCGTAAAGGCGCGCCTTGGTTTACGAATGGGGAAGCAACTACGCGGAATGATCGTGGGATGCCATCTATCCGGTCCGTAAGTACCTTGGAGTTGGACACGCCATGGCTTGTGGTCATATATTCCACTACTAGCATGCCCGTGGACCATCAACTGCTTGAGACCGGGAGGTGGGTGCGAATATGCCCAGACGGATGGCACCCACAGTATCGCAGTATGCGAAGAAACGTCCTTTGAGCAAAGTCCTGAGAAGAATCCGCATCCCAATCGCAAAGTGACCGAGAGGGAAGTCGAGGATATACTCATCCAAAGAGCCAGTACGACGATCGCGAGGCCACCACAAAGTGCTGGTCGCGAACCAACTGCACAGGTACGCAAGATATCAGAACACCGATTATCAATTACGATTATCATGAGTAGACGCGGAGAGCACTGCCCCGTGTAAGGAACCTCTCACCTTTACTCCTCACGCCCCTGCTCAGTGTCCACCACTTTGATGTCCATCCGACTCCTCCACTTGTCTACCAGATCCATTTCCATCCACCCCCATCGAGTCAGTCCGATGGGAAACGGTCTGGGCCATCTCACATGTGTGGGATAATCAAGAAAGCCACGTCCTTCAGGGCATCACAGGTTGTACATGGTCCTCTGCAGCCTTCTCCAGTCCAAATCGATTTCTGACCGTCTTGGAGCGAGTGTCTTCCCTCGTCTCACAGCATGGGGGAGAATACATCTGGATGGACGCTATATGCATCGATCAGGACTCCGAAGAAGACAAGCGGGCACAGATACCACACATGGTGAAGATATTCCGTGACAGCGCAGGTACCGTCGCTTTTGGAAAGCTGACGCCCGACGACGAGTTCAGTGAGCTCGTGCACACTTATGAGACCGATTCCGGAGAGAAAAAAGCATGGGTTAACAATTGGTTCGAGCGCGTGTGGACGTACCAAGAACTCCGGCTCCCCAGAAAGATTCTCTTTTTGTCCGGGGAAAAGGTGTTCACTGGGGAGGAGATCTACTATGCCATCCTCATCATGTCTCCATTCCTCAGCTCACCGCACCCACGACTCTCGGTTCAATCCGTGCTCAACGGGGTTTCACCAAAATCAAGGCTGAACACCCAGCGCGCCCTACAGCAGGCGAGCGCGCGCCAGAGTTCAATAGACGTGGATAAAGTGTATGGCGTGCTTGGGGCCGTAGACGAGCCACTCAGGCAGCTCAGGTTGGATTATTCTTCGCCGAGGAGTAGGGCATTGCTTGACCTCATGTTCTTGATGCCACATGGAGACATCCTCGATACCCTCACCTTCAACAGGCTTCCGCCGAACAGGGGTATTCACGATGCCGAGCACTGGTCTGACATGATGAACCTAGACGAACCCACGGAACATCCGTCCTATGAAACGGACCACTATATGGGAAAGAATGCGCCCGGATTGACGATCGGATATTCACTCTAGTAGACCACGCGTCGCTGTGGTCGGTCACGATACCGGTCAAAGCAAAGAGCCAGCTAGTAGACGCTGCGGCGGTTGATCAAGAGTGGACACACATAGGAGCTGTGACGAGCCAACTTGGGATTGTCGGAGACTTCTCTCAGGTACGGAAGAGCCCTGAATATGCAGAGGCTGTCGAGAGGGCAGGAAGGAGCGCGAGGACGAATTTCCCTCAGGAGTCGGATCTTTTCGTCATTGCATCGGAGATTCGAGAGCTTCCAGCGAAGAGTGGTGCGATTCCGGATAACAGGCTAGGAGACGACCATCTTTTTGGTCAGCCTCTGACGTTGCTAGTCTGCAGGTCCAAGGCGAACCGGTCTTTCCATTACGGAGTAGTTGTGACGCGGAATGAAGACGATACGTGGCACAAGGTATGCACGGCGTCATTCAGCGACTCCTGCGTATCGAACAAGGCGACGGAAGACGTTGTTGTCATCGGTGGATAGCCGTAGTTTCTATTATTTCTGATAACGCTGCGTCGTTGATTCACCACCGTCTCTCGTTTGACTGTCTTCTTCGTCCTTACTCCGCCTATGAATATCCCGACCACTCGATCTGCTACGTCACCTAGCCTGATTAGGTCGATAGCCTTGTGAAGTCTGAAAGATCTGACCAGCCACTGTTTGAAGGCATGATGGCTTAAATCCTGCCAGGGAATAGGGTCGACAATACTTACCTGTTACTGTCGTGTACAGCACCAAGGCTATCGTGACATGGTCATCCGCTGAGTCCCATACGTGTCGCAATTACCTCGGACACAACAGTACAATTGGGCTATACACGATCATCAGCCGCGGGTGACCGAGAGGCAGGCTGGGATCGTATCAATTTGCAGTTGTTACGCCTGCTGACAACACTGAGCAAGTAGTGCGTGTCGGTAACCAGGCGTATGGTTTTTCCAGTACCGCATCTGTCATGTCCACCGACATCTGTCTGCGCACGACCGTATCGGTGAAGAAACATCCTACGCAATATCGGTCGAAGAAGTATCCATGGCAGCTGTAGCATTTGGAGTGCACATTTGTTTTTGCACCCGCAGGCCAGTCTCTACGGATTCATGTTGTCATGACCGACCCACGATGGGGGCTATGCGTATCGTTCCGGCGACCAATTGACTTTGTGGTTGAGATACTCACGACCTCGCGGGTGGTCGCTGACCGATTCCCCTGCATCATGAGGTGGCCTTACTCATCACTCTGATAGGTCTTTGATGGGAATTACGGGCCGTCCAAGCCGTCCTAGACACGGTCATCAAATGTGCAAGCATCACTAAACCCACACTTACAATCCTACTGCTTATTCCAGACTCAGTTCCCAGTAATCGACGTCGAAACCTGGCACCTAACACTTCACATTCCCTCTTTTAAAATGGGAAGTCTGAGCCGTTCCCCGTCTCTTACAGACGAGGATATTTTGCCACTGGCAACCCCTCATCAGCTTTTCTCGTTCCCAAGTCAGCAAAGTACTTCGAGGGTGAACAGAATTTGCTAGCGCTGGGCTGACTTCTCCCGCTTCTTCCGGATCGTGGTCTTCCTGATCAGTTTATCCAGCTGGATCATGCGGACATTGCGGTTCGTCAATTTGTTTGCGTGTGGATGATATGCGTCCGATTTTGATGCTATCCACTTCCACATGGTCCGTCGTCAATTTCGTGTGGATGCACGACATAAGGGTTTTGCACGGTCCAAGATTGTCTAGTTTAGCCCAATCGTGGCTTCGGAGACCCACGTCGTAGGTCCTGCAGCGTTCGTACCATTTTTGGCTGGTAAGAAAGATAAGATGTACGCAACTTCCCTGATTTAAAAAATGACGGAGGGATGGGCAGTTGGGGACAATACCTGACAGGGATGCACGACAACTTACGGCGATACCTCGCACCTTTGATCGTATGCAAATACCTCCGTGTCAGTGGACTTTGTCAGGATGGGATAATGATATGTGCAGTGATACATGCGCGCGTGCTAGGAGGGCCAAAGATCGCTAGTACTAAAGTACTAGTGTTGCATGACCTCCGAGGCCTTGTTCTCTTTCTTCGTGAGTTCATTCCTAATAATCCGTTAGGCGGATATCGTTTCACCGGGGAAGACTGAGCCAGCTCACCTTAGCTGTATACTGAACTCATCTTCGATATCGTCGTCGTCCCAGTTATCCTCCCACAACTTATCGCCTCCAGATTGGGCAACGCCAGGAGCGGCACCACCCAGATGCGCGAGGTCGGTCTCAGAGTCATCCCAATCTGGTGTGTGCGTGTACGCCAGCCTCCTTTCAGCTAACAAGACACGCTCGTGGACATGAGAGCGAACCTGCTACTTGGAACTCCTCAAACTCGTCATCTTCCTCCAATACCCCAAGATGTTGGGTCTCATCCGTCTTTTGTTTCGCGGATGCCTGTGAGTTTTCGGTGGGCTTGGATGTACTTGCCGTGGAGGACATTTTTGAGGATTGCTTACACCAGCGAACACGACGGAAACGTTGAAGCTGGACGCGTCATTGTACCCCGTGGGAATTCGAGTTTCTCCAATTAGTCTCTCGTCCCAATCAGCGACCGGCACCGTTAGAACGTATCAAAAGAGCCCTTTCGGGTCGCCATGCTCAACTGGCTGGCCTTCTTTTCACTATTCGGCGCCCACCGGGAAACGTTCATGCGATCCAAGAAAATTCGACGGATATCAGTGGCAAGCAGTTTCCTAGCGAATTGGCAGAAGGTTTACGCATACTTTGCACGTATATCGTGCTGCGCACATGGAGGAGTTTTGCGTTGCCAGGCTAAGAGTCGATCTTCCATACCAATGGATCTCGCAAATACACTTGGAATACTCGTGGTGTGCAGTGATTCACTTTCTCATGCCGCCACCACAACGTGCACCACTGCAATTCAAACCAGTACATTCATCGTAAATGCGGAGACTTTACAAGATCTCGCTTTGCGTCTCTCAGGGCAACAATCTCTGTTGGGATATTGTGATTTTCCTCCATGACATGGCAGGCACCATGCTGCGCGCCCCGTCATTGAGATCATACGGTGGTATGTGACGACTTTTTTTTTTGCTCATGCGTCCATGTGGTGAGTTCGTTGCGAAGACATATCCGCTAGGATCATCGCGGTTCACTATATAACGGCGTGATTTTTGGCTTTTTTCTGAAGCCCATCATCATCATGTACGCCGGTTTGACTCTCCTGTCTATCTTGACTCTCGCCGGCGCAACTTCGGCTGGCAGCGATTGTACAGGGGTCATTCAATCCCTGAATGATGTCACATCTGCCGTTCAGTGTAAAACCGTTAACATAAACGGGTTCACCGTTCCTTCTGACCAACCTTTCGTGCTCAATCTTTTAAATGGGACGACGGTGAACGTTAGTGAGTTGTCCCTGTTACATGGGTTGGGTAGTTGTTTGATACTGACGGTGACTCAGATGGGGATATTACGTTCAGCGATGGTTTCACAAAGGGTCCGTTATTCACGGTAACGTAAGGAGCTTCATCCGCTTCATTTTAGCTTTGCTCACCACAACCCTGCCTTAGGGGGTACGATATTACATGTCAGTCAAAGTATCGCTTTTCTAAAAGAGAGAAACTTATTCCTTGTCTAGTCAATGGGAATGGTCACAAATGGGATGGTTCTGGTCCTTCATATTGGGTGAGGTTAACCGCGGTAGGGTATACGAACAGGCGCATTGCTGATGCGTGGTTGGGATTTAGGATGGTCAAGGAGCTTCAGGCGGCTTAACGAAGCCTTATCCAATGATGAGGTGATCTCGGCACTGATATCTATGGCCCTTCACTTACGAAAGTTACAGCGTGGGCATTACAGGGACTCTTTCTGTTCGCCATCCTGCCTGTATTCGAAACACTCATTCTCACATACATATTCACTGACAGGGAGTTTATCTTCTTAATACTCCTATGGGTGCCTTTGGTATCTGGAATGGCCCCTTAACCGTTGACGGTGTTACAGTGGACGATCGTGAGCAGGTTTTGATTTCTTGGAAGGTCAATGGGTCACTTATCTCAATTAGGGGAAGGTAATTATCCGAACTCTAGAAGCGGCGGTGCTGCTGCGGGTAAGTTATTCAACAAGCGAAAACTCTTCTACTTTCCTGAAGCCCCCGCCAGGCCGCAACACCGACGGTTTCGATGTTGGCGGCGACGGCATAACGATTCAGAATTGGTAATTCCCCACATGTCCTATACGCTTAGACAACATGATTAACTTCGCCATCATTAGCACTGTTATCAACCAGGTAAATATATTTCTCTTGAGTTGGAGATATGCATCGCTTATACGTGTAGGATGATTGTATTGCCATCAGTTGGGGAACGAACATCACAGTATACAATAACTACTGTGAGAGTGGCCATGGAATATCTCTCGTAGGTCTGTTCTTCCTCGCATTGGCACGTTACAAATTGTCTGCAGACCTCGTCGATATCAGACACGGTGATAGATAACGTACTTGTCTCGCATAATAAGCTAGTGGACAGGTGCGTGCCAATTCTACTATTGGATCCAGATGAACCGAGCCGTTGTGCTCTACAAAGTGAACAGGCATTGCGCATCAAAACATCTACGACTACTCAGGGTAGTCGCGTCTCTAACGTCGTTTACGAGGTGCAGTTGCCAGCTACCATCGAGTAGCATTTTTCGCTGATTTTTACGCAGGCCAACACAGCTAGTGGCTGCACTGACTTTGGTGTATTGATTACGCAGGTAATTTAATAAGTTGTCACCGATGGACCGTCCTCATACACTCCAACAGAGTTACCCTGCTGCTCTTGGAACTCCCGGGAACGGAGTTGATATTTCAGTCAAGTCCAGTTCATGACCGAGTTGACCGTACCACTTACAAAGTATCATACAGAATATCACCTTCTCAGGTTCGAACACCATCTCAACGAACAGCAAAGCTTACACGGTCGCAGTCAATTGTGGCGAGGGTTCCTGCATTGGTGAGTTACACGCATCGTCAGGAATCTGAACTCGTCCTGATATTTTCCTTCTACAGGACCATGGGACTGGTCAGGTCTTGTTTCAGAAGGAGGCCAAGTCGGACCGAATACCAACTGTCCGGAGATCACTGGTTATGACATCTAGCTGGACAACGCTTGAAAACCGTGCTTCATTGCTGCAGCGGAAGTACAAATATAACCCCGCGCTGGTCGCGTCAGCCATATATGCATATTAGACAATGGATTCTATCTTGTGCAGTACGGCGATATTCACATATTGAAGAGGCTGGCTTTCTCTTAATATACCATTTATGTTCGTTGATCAAGTCGGACCGCCACGCGCAATCACTCTCCAAGGATAGGTAACTACGATCTTTCACATACGCTTCATGTGAAGATGTAAAACATCTATCCTCGTACGACTCCGCACGGGATCGGCAGAATTGATTTGACGACCGAAACTGATGGTAGGGACCGCCAGTTCGACAGGTCGTCAATTCCGCTCGGGACAGGACCGCGTGGTGGAAGCCTGTGATCTCATCTGTGATTGAGGATCAAATCAGCAGTGTAAGCCCTTCGGGGTTCACGTCGTTGTGAACGATGGCAACTATGAGGTTTCTCACTTGATCGCGCAATAGCTGCCTCGTTACTGATGCTTTGGAACGCCATATCCATATTTCCTCGCTATCAGTATTCACCCCTCGCATGGTATGTACGACTCACTTCGCTACACGGTTTTCAGCGACATCTCGTAACATGTTAACACCAGTCCTTGAATCAGTAATGACTACACGCACGTAACTTCTCATCGTGACACCATTGCTATGGTTACACCAGGCGACCACAGCCATTAGAGAGCGAAAAGTACGCAGCTAGAAACAATCTCAGCATACATACCTTGATTCCGTTGTAGCTGAAGGTACGAGCACAACGCGAATTTCTAGTAGAAGTTAAACGGTCACCGACCGTCTCATCGACTAGCAGATTGGCTGAGTAATCCAGAGAAAGCTTCGATTCGTGCCGGCCCGAATCGGCTGACACTCCCGAAGACTCCTTGTCACATAACTCCACGGACGACTCGTGCTAGTTTTCGAAGCAATACGAGGCATATATACTGGGTCGATGCTATCCCGGATCTTATTTGATGTTCTTCCATTCGAGTCTTCCGAGACCATACACATACCCCGGACTCCGGGAGCTAGTTCGTTACAGCACCGGTCCGACGCGATCATTCTCATGACCACCCCAGGAGCAAGAAAACGCAACATGCGCGGGGCCGAAGTGAAGAAGCGTTGTACCCGTGCGCGCAGATTCTGGTACCACGAAAAAGCTTATTGGAAGAGTACTGAAGAAGAGAGGACCACGCGAGAATGACGACTGCCTCGGCGACGAAGAAAAGAAGCTGTCAAATTTGAACCGCGTTTTCGTTGCCTTCGAGCGCGAGAAGTACCTCCCTATTCAAGTAGTCGACAGCTAGAGATCTCGGAGCATCGGATAATCGTTAGACAACCAGACGAGGGCCACACATCTGTGATCAGTACAAACGTGTTCCAATCGCTTACCTTGCCAATGCAGCCCAACAGAAGGACCATCCAATCCTTCTGCAACATCAAGAGAAAACTTTGCAGCGCTATGAAGAGCGATCACGGGCACGATCCACCACTTGTCGTCTCGAAAGACCTCTCCGCAAACGTGTGTGCAGTGCCATTTGCTGACACGACATACACATCGCGAAGTGAGCTGCACCTGCCACCTCGAGATTAGTATTAGCGTCTCCCGGATCATCGTGAGAGGCTACGATGATAGTACCGCGCACGCGTAGATAAGACAATGGCATAGACCAGGGTTCGCGATAACCCTCGGACATCATCCAAGATTTGATGCCATCCAATAAATACCGCTGGATCCAGTGGGAAAAGTCCAAATTCCATTTATCACATCGCTCTGGGGTCGTCGCTTTAGTACGTGCAGTAGAATTCTACGCACCACGCATAGTCATTGGCACAGTAGTCTCGACACCACGATGATAGTATGGATATTCGGGTTCGACCCAAGGTAACTCTCGCGCATTATGACCGCAGTTGAGATGTCGGGGTAGGACAACTGTGAGAGGTTACATACATACTTGGCTCTACCCATTATGCGATCATCGCGAGCGCGGAGTTGGAGGGAGTTGAGACAATCCAAGTCAGCATCACACATCAGGTCCCTGCGAAGGCTTTCCGCCATGTAACAACAGGGCTCCGCGATATGCATATGTGATATGAGTAGCGCCGCGGTGTACAAATGCAATGTGAGCTATCCTTGCTGCCGACGGATTCCAGGAGTGTTTCCAGGTAACGCTTGCGTAGTTGGGCAACTCGTCAAGGCTGCGGTCGGACTCATCGCTCTGCAGTTTACCTAGAAAGATAAAGACACAAGCCGTAGTGCGTACATATGACTTGTTCGGATATCTCTTACCAATAATTCATGGCAGCTGGTAATAAGTTCTTTTCTCCACTTTAGTTTTTGTGGTGGCGGCCTGTGTGTACAGCCTCCCAAACGTCGACCACGGGACACGATAATCACGACAGCGAAGACCCACACGTTCTCAGTCTAATGCTCCACACTGTGTGTAGCAGCCAAGGACACATTCACCCAATAGCAGAAAGAAAATGAATCAGTGGCGGCCCTACTGTAACCAAATGTGTACATATGGGCAAAGTCGAACCACACTCTCAATAGCGTCCGGTGCCTGTGCTGAAGTATATGTACGCCCTGCGTTTTGTCAACCACACCCGTCGCCCTCGTGGCAGAGGAAATTGTGGAGACGAATTCCAATTTTTGATTTCGTTTACCCAGGTTCCAGTCATGCTGCAGAAGACCTTTCAGGGTAAAAAAAAAGAAACGATTCATCCTGAAACACGTCGAGGTAACCGAGTGCTCGAGAATAGATTCTTCTCAAGACTTTGATAGCCAACTAACCCTCCACCACGGCATGGGCCCTTGTGGATAGAAGGCACGCCTACCTGCCTCTTGTTTCCCATGTCGCGCGCTCCGTGGAGCGGGACCGAACGTCGAAATGTCGACGTGGTTGATAAAACGGGTATTACAGTTACAGCTACCCGTGAGTCGTACTGTGGAGAGTATCGGTGATCATTAAACCTAACTAAGCACGCCGTTTGTTGTCCATATGTACTCCCCTGACGTTTAGCTCTCGTTCGGAGGAATTGCTCCCATTCTTCCAACTGACAGTGCCAGGTGTCATTTATCGTCTCAGGTTATCCTCGACCGGTTTATGGTTCATGCATCATGGTTCGTTCCTACCGCCGTGCTCGACGGTGCATCCCATGTTGGGAACCCACAAGCGCTGTAACGGCCAAGGAAATGGTTCTATGTAGTAAGTCAATACACATGCCATTGAAAGTACCCGAAGTGTCGCTCTCTGAATTTCCTTACTGGTGCTGAGTCCCCGAGGAACACCGACGCCGGCCCGGTCCGTGTGATATACTATTGTTCCCCACATGCTGGAGCGACACCGCTGGCATTCTTCGCGGTTACACGCCTAACCTCAACGAGTCATATTCAGTCAAAGGACCAGGGTTGCCGGTGTTAACCAGGACGGAAGTTTCCAGGGACGTGACGAGCTTGCCCTGGTCTATGGGGATTAGGAGTGGCTTGTCCTTATCCGTCGAACCCCTGAAGCATATTCTTCCGGCATTATCGTGCCTGAAGGTAGTGGGGGGGGGCCTACATTCGTATACTCTCTCATCGCACGCGGGTTCTGTATTGTTCACGATCATTTCAAAGTATAGGTCCAATAAACAATCGCAGCAACCAAGCAACTACCTATCAAATTTCATAATCTAGGCTTCTCTCCGGATCCCACGGAGCTATCTTCGATCGAAGGAATATCAGCCACGGATTCGTTCGGACGAAAGGAACAGCTGTCGTACGTTTTTTTTAAAGGCGTTACCATCACACACACGAAACCGGAACCCAAACAGCGGCCTTACCTGCCAAGCAGTAAAGTCGCTTTGATCATTCTAGCTGTTCCATCAGCTGGAAGAACTTGCCAATGCCTAACAGCGTCAGGCTCTCCGCAGCAAGTGTTGCTGCCCAGGCGAAACCCGGCAGAAAATCTACCGTCCAGCCAGTTATCGCAACGCTGGTCCCGTCTCGATACTGGGTGGCTCGATAGTGATCGATTAATCGACCGGTCCGGCTTCCATTGTATAATGAACCCCGCGCAGAAAAACAGCTGGCCCTCGGTGGCCTACATAGGCACCCACGCCCATCACCCCAGTAGTGATACGACGAGTATATACCACCCCTCCTCTCTGATTGCATCCCGAAACATGAATCAGAGATGCAGAGTCTTCTTTTTTCTCCGTGGGTTCGTTTCTTGGTCCGAGTCGCTAGCACTACGGCTCCCGTAGCTGTAGTACTGCATGCAGGTGTTCTCACTTTACAAAAAGTAATTCATTCCTCCGCGGTTGACATGGCCAACAATCCGCCGGATCAGATTGGGGGTATCAGCTTCTTCTCAGAGCGGTATTGCTGTGTGTGGTGGCCCTCCTACGAGAGTGCTGTGTTCAATTTTCATCTGCGTGTGATTCCCAAGGATAGAATTTGACCCACTGAATTTGCTGACAAAGCATCGCAATGCCGGCGGTGCTTTGTTCGTACATAATTTGAAATTTATGTCATTATTGCATAAATGAACACGCCATTCTGCATGGCAGGCGTAATGACATCGGATGAATGTGTGAGAGGATGCTGTAGTTGGCCCATGGATACCCTTGGAAGCTCGGAGGACTCCATCGCTGAAGGACACTTCGTCTCACTCACCGTGGTCATCGTCGGAACTAGGACATCGCTTCTCCGATGCATAGCAATGAATCAAAGTGCTCATATGCCGCATTTGCCCCTGCCGCTTCCATCGTCAAGCGCTATACTTTACAATCCACCTTAAAAAGCCAATAAAGCAGCCAACGGCTGCATAAGTGTAAGGAAGTGAGAGAAAAGAAACAGTGGATGTGTATAGCTAGATCGAAAGTTCCCGAATGAATCTGCGTGGTTTTTACCGGCGTTCGGGTTTCGTGGCAGCGTCGTTGGTAGTCGTTCAAAGGCATCTCCCTCGTAAGGATTCCAGCGGCAAATCGATCGTGAAACATTACTTTGATGCGATTGGCCTACCTCCCAACGCCGGCATCGCCTCCGGCCAAGGACACATGTCCACGTTGCGCGTCACCCGACCAGAATCCGTCTCCTTGGCCCCTTGGAGAGATCACCACCGGCAACTCTCCTCTCACCGAGACGAAGAAATCGTTCAGATCCCTTTCCCACCTTCCCGTATCATAGCCCTCTGCAAACCTGAAGTCAAACTTCTGCATCACACAACATACAAGCGTGCGTATCTCCTGCAACGCGAGCTTTTTGCCAACGCAATTCATCGGTCCATACGAGAACGGGATGAACGCGCTTGGGTTGTGTATGACGGAGGGCACTTTGTTCGATTTGTCGGAGGGAGGGGATGAGTAGGAATACCCGTATGCTTGGCGATCCTCCGCGGAAAGCCATCGTTCGGGCCAAAACGCATCAGGCGAAGGAGAGAAGTACCGTGGGTCCCGATGGATGGAATAGAAGTGCACGAACGCACTCGTTCCTTCTGGTAAGAAGCTGTAAACAAAGAATGAGCCCATAGGGTTTCGGACGAGCGAACACACAGCATACTATGGGCCAACCTGTCTCCCTCCACTCCCTTTCGGGACTGCTCTCTGGCTCCCGCTAAGTACAGGCGGATACAATCTGAGTGCTTCATCCCTATGCCCCTTTCAATCAACGTGCCAGGAAATATACGTGAGCACGTACACGACAGCCCTCAAATATTTCATCTTGGCATGATGCGTCGTCGCAGAGGCATCCTCTCCTGGAGGATAGTATTTATCTACCTCATCTCGTAATCGTCGATATGCTGTCCTGTTCGTCATGAGCGAGTAAAACAAGCAGACTAGGGTGGTCGCCGTCGTGTCCGATCCCGCGACGATGGCCAGCACGCCGTCCGAGGCAACTTCAGCAAATGTAGGTGGATCGCCTTCGACGCCCTCTTCACCAATCTATGCAAATGAGTTGATAGGATAAGATTAGGATATGATCCGGCGCAGGCACTCGGTGCCAATGAAAAAGAAGCCCGCGAAGCGGGGGGGAAGTAGAGTGGGTACCTACCAGGTAATGGAACAAATCCTTGCTTTGTGATCCCTGTGCGTGACGACGGAGCGCACGCGCTTGGCAATACGACCGGAATTTCTTCAGATCTTCTCCGATACCAGGAAGGGATGTGTAGTACTTTCCCAGCCAGGGTACGTGACTGAGCACGAGTGCAAGCCTGCATTTTTACGAGCGACTCGTAATGAGTTGTCAACGTAAAAAAAAGGGCGTACATACGGTAATCCGCTTTCGAGGAGGTGCCAGGTATTGTCCTTATCGCCGTCCCGCAGCATTTCCGAGCCGCCTCCGAAGCTGACGCAAGAAGCAGCGGTGGAGGAGGAGAAATGATACGCGGACAGGACGGAGGGATCATGAAATAAGAAGCAGAATAAAAAATAAAAAAAGAGCGATATTCAGATTCCTTCTTCCCCAGGTAGAAAAGCCTGCCGCAAAACTCACGCCATGTCACTCATGAAATCGAATCTGCAGAGGCCGCACGTGGCAAGTAGATTACGACATGTCAGCACGATCCGAATTGGGGAATATGATTATGATGTGAAAGCGAGGAAGGAGAAGAAGGATGGCGACGAGAATAGAGCGAGGGAAACGGGCGCTCGGACGGGACTCACGTAAAACGACTGATCCACTCGGTGAGGTTGATGGGACCAGGACCCGACTGTCTCTCTAGTTGAGAGATGAATTCGTGCACTCGATTAGCGAGGATTTCTTCGTAGTCTTTCATGTTTGCGACGCGGAAAGCTCTGTTCCAAGGTTTTCGACGACGCATGTGTTCGTGAGGGTCGCGGATGGATATGAGTGCTCTGACGGTGGTCTGTTCTGCCATGCGACCGTCCCAATCTAGACGGAGGTGTGATAAAGCGGTAGTTGGGGAGAGAGAGAGGGAGGGAGACTTACGTGGACCTTTTGGAAGGCCATTGGTGCCCATCAACGGATCGATTGCATTGACGTCTCGCATGGACAGCTCGTTTGGCCCTAGCAACGAAGAAGGGGGAGGGGGAATACATGAGCGTGAGAAGGGGTAGCTGGAGGAAGGAGTGGAAAGTACCGATTCGGACGACGTCGCCGTACTTTTGGTGTAGCCTAGTGTAGTATTCATGTTGCTTTCCATCGGAGGAGATCCAAGCCATCCAGAACTTGGAGATACGGCAAGGGATGGGACCAGGGTAACGGGCGAGGGGATGGAGAGGGGAGAGGCGGTAAGCGACGACGGAAAGGAGAAGAAACGAGTAGTAGAGAGTGAAGACGGCGAGGAAGGGGTGGGAGGTGGACGACAAGGGGGGGCGGAGAAGGAGAGAGAGGGCAAGAGGCGGCGTGAGGAGCAGAGCCAAGTGACAGCGAGGGTCTACGGGCTCATAACGGTTGAATATGAGATGGCATGCCTGATGCCAGTGATCAGAGGGAATGGTGGAGTGGTGAGGGGAAGACTTACGAGTGCAACGGCGAGGATGGCGAGGATGGCATCTGGGAGACTGGTGGCCATGTGAGGGAGGAGGACAAGACGGGATCCGGCGGACGAGACAGGACTTACTTTGGAGATTTAAGGAGGATGGCATGAACGCTGACGAATAAGGGAACCGTCGAAGGGATCGACTTTCTGACATTTCAGCGAGAGAGACACTCGAGAGAGACTCACCAGTGTCGACGCGCTTAGTGCAAGCCGCGGTGACGGAATGCTCCCGCTATGTCCGTGGACTTAAGCATTCCTCCGTGCCTGTCCCATCACGCCCATCAAATAAGCCAGGATGACCAATGACGTACTCTCAGATCACGCGGGCAGATCCAACGCCATCTCAACATCTCCTCAACACAGCACCGTCCTTGCCTTTGCTTCGACTACGTACTTTACAGCCAACTTGGCACTCGTTCACCTGTCGTCGTACGTAGGCCAGGCAGTTGACGCCCAGCACAGGCAGGGTTGCATTGATGGCAACACCTAACTTTCGCTTCACAAAATGACAGCCCAAACGTGCACCCACACACGTCGGGTCGCTCCTCGCGTGCCCCAAGATCCCGCCCCCTCCTCCCTTCTGTTATCGGTATCCATTTCATCTCCGTGTGGCGGCGGGACTGCGGCACTCCGGCCACTCATAGCCATGCCAGCGCACACCCCCCACATACACAACACAAGACTCAGTACATGTCTCTCTGACCCCGGATCCAGTCTATCATCGTCGCCATCGACGTTCTTCTCGCCCCCACACACCTTTTTTGGTAATTGTCCACCTTCTTGGATACCCCCAGATGAAATATGTTCTAGTCTCCAACATACACGTTTATGAATTAACCATCAAGTCACGGCTACGTGCAACAGATTAGTTTTTGTCGCTGTGTACTTATCCTCACCGCTCCCTCGGTATTTCTCGCAGCACCAAAGGCACATGACGACACGGCTTAATCATTCATTTGGCCTTGAGGCTCCCATACTACACCACCTCCATTTCGAAACATAGATACGGAGCTGGGCTAGGCCCGATGCGCCACTTGGCCTGATCACGGGTTATCTTCGGCGCGCCACTACCTAATACTCCATCGTCTCGACATTGGCGTCCATCGCTGTCGTAGCTTTCATGTCAGCAGGCCCACCTCACTTCTGCACGGCATCAAGTCAAATACACGTCCTTGGGAATTTCCATCTTTGGTATGCCGGGTCCGGCACGAGTCCCCTGGCGGTAGGCTGGCCAGCTCACTGGGAAAAATTCATTCCGCAGAACCACCTGCTCTCTGCTCAAGAAACGCCGACAGTGCAGGAAGCTCGTGAGGCTGGGTACGGGGCTCACACATACCAGATGACAAGACCGAAATCGGTTTATGTTCATAGGTACCCACACCACACTCATCTCAAATTCATCGCCAACCGGCCACGCACTTCTTCGGGATCCCCGCCAGAGACCAGACCGGTCTAGGAACTCCAGAGAGTTTCCCGTGGTCAGATCTCGTTGTGAGTCCTTGTTCTCCGAGGAAAAGAGCGAAAAAGTGAACGTGCTGACAGATCTCATATACACATTCCAATACAGCTGACAACCGACACTTGACTAGTACATGCGCGCAAGGACAGCTTGATAAGCCCAAAGTTTCGGGTACCTCACACACTGATAGTGATTCATAAGTAACAGTCCTGAATACGGCGGTGAGGTTTATCATAGTGTTCACTTCAACCAGGCCGTCGTCGTTTGTGGGGGACTTCGACGTGGAACCCTCGTGTGCATCAATAAACGGATGTGGGATAGTCTGCGGCAATGGTGCGATCCAGACGAGAAACGCGGTAGGATGCAGGCGTAAGTACATTTCTAATCAAGCGAGTACAACGTTCACGTTGCATATTATCCGATGCCTATGCACCCAAAATCGGCCAAGTACATACAAAAAAAATAGCAGCGATCGTGTGGTCTCCCCACGGGTAAAAGAATAACGGAGCAATGTCTGCTGTCGTTAAGCTTGTGCGCTGTGAGTAACTTAACATCAAGTCATTGAAATGAATACCCCAGCTCGTGTCCCAAAACAGAAAAAAAATCCGTTTATCCCATTTGATGACCAGTAATAATGGCTCCCATCACACTTTTCCAAGTATCAGTATTGGCGTTACTTACCCGAGGGGCATCCGAGATTCAGAAAGGTGAGTGTACACGGAGGGGATGATACGGCAAGGTTGCGCCCGCAAAGTGGCGCATCGGAATGCTCTGCGCAAGATGCATGGCTGTATGTTGGAGACTGCGGAATGCACACTGATATGCGTTTCGCCGCCCCGTTGTCGGGATGGCAGGTGTGGACGCAGCAATTCTTCCCCTTCCCCGACAAATTCCGCGGTGCATGTTGAGATATACAGTAACCTGCCCAGTGTCTTCTTGCGTCAAAATCTAAAGCGCTACACCCAAGGAGAGGCGAGATATGAACACAGAATTCACCTCAATAATAATTTTTGATAAATTACAGGCAAACAGACCAAGGGTTGCGCCGCAACACCGATCAAGTCCCCCAAACTCAACCTTTCGAAATGACAATGTGAAAGGTTCCCTCCTAGATGCGTTCATGATGGTAAGTGGCGGCGGCAGGAGCTACCGTACGTTGGAGAGTGTGGAATACACGCTGATATGTGTTTCGCCTCCCCGTTGTCAGGATGTCAGGTGCGGATGCAGCAATTATTCCTCTCCTCCAAATTCCGCAGTGCATGTTGAGATATAACCTGCTCCAGTGTCTTCTTGTGTCAGAATCTGAAGCGCTACACCCAAGGAGAGGCGAGATACATATGAACGTAGAATTCACCTCAATAATAATTCTTTTTAATAAATTACAGACAAACAGACCAGGGGTTACGCCGCAACACCGATCAAGTCCCCAAAACTCAACCTTTCGAAATGACAATGTGAAAGGCTCACCCCTAGATGCATTCATGATGGTAAGTGGCGGCGGCAGGAGCTACACCATTTAATGCTGCTTACATAGCACGTTCTGTCAATTAACACGCCAGCGTGCGCGCGTACCCGGGACATTTAATAAACGAGGTCCAATGGGCGTCCATAACCTTGCAGCCAACCGTCCCAAAGTGGGGCGGTTGGTGCTCTCGTCCGCGGATTCACGGGGTTTCCGGCAAACTCCAGGTACCCGGGTGGCATTGTATTAAGAGCTTAAACTTGTTCGTCAGGTGTGTTCTGATAGAATGTCCGCAGGACCCTGCAGCCTCGTTTGTGACGATGTCGATCATCAGACTATCAGTAAGCTTATGGAGTATGAGTGGCAACAGTGCTAGGAACTCACTCCATACTGGATGACTGGACGCGGTACTGAACCGAAGGTGATTTGGAACACCCTGCCTCGAATGTGGGTGCACGTTGCGTGAGTATGCATAACGCCCGGAGAGCTATCAGCGGCATGCAACAGTGCTTGATGGATGGCTAGAACCTGCTCGTTCATCCACTTCAGCCGGTCGAATGGGAGACAAGGGTGAACGGTCCAAACGTTCACGAATCCTCATCCGTGCCACGTTCCTAAAAGACGCCCTACTGTCTGGGGGGCTTTTCAGCCTAGAAGAAGTCCTACACATTGCTATCGTCCAAGTGAAGAGCCTGTGCCACAAAGCGAAGATGGGGGAGGGACAAAGCATGGTGTCTTCCGAATTCTTCCCGAAAGCCAAGGCAACAAGAAGTTGCCTAGTGTCGTCATGCCTGTCCGCACGGCCTTCTCAGGATTTCCAATCCAAGCAGGGAGACCTCCGAAGCAACATTTGAATCAGCCCATCCGATAAAAGCGGATGAAGACATGGGTGTGGAACCGACATACGAGGCGGTTTGCACATGGCCTTGGCCCCCGAAAGCGTTGCTTTGACTACCGCAACTGAAGGAGAAGAGGAGAACGCGGAGGACCGTACGGGAAGTCGATCTCCTTGCTGGCAAGAAATTTCCAACTGAAACGACCTTCCGACGGTGTTCCGAGGAAAGTGTATGTGTATGGTGGAGAACGCATGATTGACAGTACAGATTAGCAGGCAAGTCTTGGCTGTCTAGAATATTGCGAGCTGTTCGTTGCTTTTGCCATCCCGGTCTGTCTCCTCGGCGACTAGCTGTTTAAGCCTGAGCACGCATTGTGAAAACCGGATACAGCACGCCGCCCTCGGTATATCCTCGACTAAGAACGCGCCATTTCCGTACACATCTTTAGCATACACAGGCACTGCCAGCGTCTTCCTTTCCTCCGCGGCTTGAAGCCGGTCAAGCGATTCCTCGAGATGAAAAGAGCGGGAGCCGTGGATATTGTAACGACTAGTACGTATGTACCGAGCCATTTTCCTCGAATCGTATCCATAATGCATGTGCGGTCACGCATCGCCGAGGTGCTTCCGATCGAACCAATGCTGAGAAACGCCTTTGAATAAAGTACGCACGGATCTCGGAAAGGAAACGCTTAAATATCCATGCGCGCCGTCACTTGGAAGCTTGGTTGTACCGCGGCACTTCGATTCTGTCATGCTTGATAGCGTTCCGTCGGTTGGCGACGGTCGTGTCATCCGACAACGCAAGGTACTCCGAAACCCATGACGTGATGGACATTGGAGAGTCGGGGGTGGAGTGGGGTGGGTCGTGATGGATAACAGGGATTGTTGTTCGAATGTCACCGCCGTTGGCCCGATGGGATGGATACATGGCTTGAAGGCCCAAGTCGTAATGGTGCACCAGTGCGCTAATAAGATGGTATTCTGCGACTCGTACAAACTTGTGTGAGCTTTACTTGGTGGAATGGACCTACGGTAGCAGAGAAAACCCCGGCCAGGCTGCAGGAGTAATCACCGACTAAGCACGCGTGTCACATTCCTACACACGGCATTTCAGAAAAACAAGATATTCATGAGAGGAGAAAGAAGAGTTTTGAGAAAACCTACCTTCATTGCGCCACTACTTACGACTCACCAGAGAGATCTCACAGTGACATGTGCCACACGACAGTGTTTTCCTGGAAGATAATCGATACTGTAGTGGACGGAGTCAAATTACTCCGATCCAGTGCAAAACTCGCACGATTTTGTTACACCGGTTGGCCGGCCCGAGGCTCGACAACGAACTGCAGAGGGCGAAGTGTACTTGCCAGCTTTTCATCACCCTAAGTAAACGAACACTCCAGTACTTGGCTGTCCTAGTCGGATGTATAATAAATCGACGTTGGGCTCCTCTCCACATAAGTAGTCACCGGCCCTGATTTAAAAACCCGCTTCCGCAGTGAATGGTGCTTCGCGACCGCACTTTCTTTCCCCCGAACCCGCTCACTACTGCCGTGGGTGGTGCTCGTGAAGATAATGGACACCGATGAAAGTACCCCGCTACTCGAAAACTCGGAGGCAAAGACGAAGACTCCTCTACCCAAGATACAGCTGGGGCTTACTCTCTTCGTCCTTTTTTCCCAACCCATGTCATCGCAATACATCTTCCCGTTCATAAATCAAGTGAGTGAAAAACGTGCGAAGAGCACCGTGAGGGCTAATTGGATGACACAAAACTTAACTGCTTTCATCGCCTACTATCGTCACGCATGTAGCTCATAAGGGAGTTAGGCGTTACGGGTGGAGATGATCGAAAAATAGGATACTATGCTGGCGTCATCGTGAGTAGGCCTCCAGCATCTCTCTTCCTTATTTGTGGCTGCACTCGATCGCATTCAAATCTCGGGAGTGCAGTGCCATGTATGCATTCCATGTCTGTCTTCGACTAACCTACCTGCAGGAATCCCTGTTTTTTGCCACCCAAGCACTGACGGTCCTGTGGTGGAGTCGCCTATCTGACTATGTTGGCCGCAAGCCCGTCATACTCGCCGGTTTGGCGGGTCTGAGTATATCCAACTTGTGCTTTGGACTCTCCAGAGAGTTTTGGGCACTCGTCGGAAGGTAAGAGCTCTTGCAACCCGCTCAGATTGAAGCGTAATCTAGGTTTTGGGTATATTAGTCGGTGCATTGCTGGAGCGTTAAACGGTAATGTCGGCGTGATGAAGAGTATCATAGGCGAGATAACAGACACCACCAATATGGCACAGGCATTCGCCCTCATCCCTATCGTTTTCTTCGTTGGTGCTTCAATCGCGTACGTATACGGGCTTTCTGTGTCCATCTTTGGCTACGAATTAAAACTTTTGACAGTCCCCTTTTTGGTGGCGGTTTGGTGAAGCCGCACGACCGTTGGCCCGAACTTTTCTCGGGGTCATTCTGGGTGCAATACCCGTACTTCCTGCCTAGTCTCATATCCGCGTCGTTCACCGCATTTTCCTTCCTTGTAACCGCACTGTTTTTGAAGGAGGTGAGCTAGCAATTCACATTATATTGAACAACTGACCATTGATCATCTCGGATAGTCACTACCATCAAAGCGGCACGGCAAAGAACTTCAACCAGAGAGAGGCTCTCAGGTCGACACTGCGAGTGACGAAGATGCCACCCCTGTACCGATTCGTACCCTACTCAAAACCTATTCGGTACTAATACCCATGGCAAATTACGGTATACTGGGTCTTATCGAGATTGGCTGCTTTGCTCTAGCACCCTTGTTTTACGCCACCCCTATCGAAGTCGGGGGGTTGGGACTCCCACCCTTTACCATCGGGGTGATTATGATGGCATTCTCCGTTGGCAATGGCTTGTTCCAAGCGCTGTTCACTGCTCGAGCAATTGAACGCTTCGGTGAAAGGAGGGTGTTTCGCTTGGCCGTGCTCGGATTCTTCCCTATGATCGCCACTTTCCCGATCATGAGCTGGGTTATCGGTGTTCAAAAAGAAGTTGGCATGGCCATCTGGGTACTCATCTTTGCCCAGATGCTCTCGTGGGCAGCGGCAGAAATGGCCTACGGTAGGTGTATCCGTTACTCGACATAGCTGGGCAGAGTGATTGATACATCATAGCGGTTATCTTCGTGTTCGTCACTAGGGCTTCGCCAAACAAGTACTCACTCGGTACGATGAATGGGCTCAGTCAAACTACGACATCGATTGCAAGGGCAATGGGACCAGTAACATTAACGTCACTTTTCGCGTTCTCAAAGGAGTACAACTTACTTGGAGGAAACCTGGTATATGTTGTGCTTCTGATCCTTTTATCCTTGCTAGTCTTGTTGTCGAGGCGCCTTCCCGAGTTGAAAAAGGACCAGAATTAATGAAGGTGCGGCTATGCTGGGGGGGAACACTGGATCCTCACGATCAAGTGCGTTACATGATTTCGTCTATGTATGTTGTCACGGCACTTAACACCAAATAAGCGCCCCTTATACGTGTATTCGTGAAGAAGGGGCGCCCTGGCTCACAAATGGGAACAGATACCACGCCAAATCGAGGAAGGGGAGTTGACCCCGCGGAGTGATCATGGGATGCCAGAGGACTCATTGTCTGTTGAGTTCCATGATTACCTTAGACGTAATAGAACGAATGAACGTCACGTCCTTACGCTGAAACCGGTAATTATTTATGCTATCACCAGCCTGGCGGAGGAAGATAGGTCGTCAAGGTCAAGACCATGATGACTTGCCGTGGCTACGTCTGCAGACATCAATCAAAACTGGCGAGCAGACAGTGCGTATGACATGCTCAGATGCACTATCTGCAGGCACGCGCCTCTGCACCTTGGTATCGAAAGACGAGGAGTATGTCATTGATGGGATCTGAGAGGTCGCATGCCTCGATTGAAGTCCTGCGCACCACCAGCTAGGGAGAATTTGTGAAAAACATCACAATTGATCAAACAGCTGGGCGATGTACTCCGTCTCACCTCTTGATACTGGGGGCCGGGGATTTGCATAATACCTTGGGTGCAGATTTTAGTGAAGAAACATCTGCCAGGAGGTACACCAACATGAACAGGGCTTTCATAGGTCCCGGCCCGAGATGATAGAGTTAGTATCGGAGGGTGAGCAAGGTATGGATTCATGTCATTCGGGATACTCGACATGCTTCGCGGGCACCAACCCAGACAGCACGTGCAAGGACATGGTAGTTCTGATGGCAAGCAATTGAAGCTGCTTATATCCTCCCATCTCCCCTTACGTTTTACAATGAAGTCGATGTTGCCATAAATCTGTCGTGACCAGACCGTCCGTCTGAATATTTACAGAGTAGCAGTTCCAGGAACAGGGATCACCTTCAAGTCGCAAACCCAGGGCTAGAAATCGATGGTTCGACACGTCATCGCATATCTTTCCGAATAGTGGCGATCATAGCCAGTTCATATCATCGCTGCAGTTGATGCAATACGGGAGGTGGAGGGAACTTCGCTGACGTTGGACCGGATACCAGCATAGTCGCCTCGTATTCTCCCTCGTAGCTCGGGGCGTACGTCAAGCCCCATTTCACCCCGGACCCCGGCAGTAGAGGAGGCACCCGCGATGCCCTTATTCCGCTCCGGGCTGTTTAGAAGGTGAAAAGTTGGAGGGGACTTGTGGGGTCGTTGGGTTAACTCATGAGTGGGCTGATTTAAGCAGCGTGCTTTTGGCGGTATTGTCTAGGACGCATCTTGTGGACCTGTCCAGTTAGGTAGATAAATCCGAAAGTGCCATTGCTGTAGGTTGGAGAGTGAGGGAGAAGTCGGGACACACCTGCCACACTCACCCAAACGGCTACGCTGGTCCTCGGTGTTTGTCTGTAGACATCATCGTTGACTTCCTAATCTCCTCGCAAGCCACCGAGCACTAAATACTGCTGGAAATCGTTCTATGGGTTCCAGGCGAGAGGAGGTTTGAGCCTAACTTGCTTGTTCCCCATGTCATCTTTCAACCAAGGCGGCACTTCTTGAGTACGGATAAGATATTGTGAATACTCAGAATACGCCCTCACATGAGCAGCTGACAGCGTGTAGGAGCCTGGGTCACACCCGGTAATGTCCAGTTTTCACTGGGACGTTCCGCCGGGACATCGGCGTTTGTAGCAGAGACAACCCGCATCTGTTTCTCTACGACTACGACTACGACCGTGACGCAGCCCCAACGATATGCCTCCAGCGCCTGCCATGCACGCTCTCGAAAACCGCGTTGAATCCTTCAAGAAATCAAAACGCGTCAAACGCTATCCGTCCAAGAAGACCTCCACGCAGTCCGCAACGGTCAAATGGCCTCAGCCGACATCTTACAAAGCCAACGCGAACACGCTCGCAGAGGCCGGCTTTTTCTTCTGTCCAAGCTGGGATGACAGAGACTGCGTTACTTGCTTCCTATGTGGGAAAGAACTGAGCGGTTGGGACGTGCAGGACGATCCGTTCGAAGCTCACTATGAGAGGTGTGCAGGGACGTGTGGGTGGATGGTGGTTCGGTCCAGGCTCGTAGAGGATATGGATGACGAGGGAAGGTGAGTCTTTTCTTCCTTATCACTGTTTTGCCTGAACTGAGTTTAGGTCAACCCACTCGCGAACAAGGCTCGAAAACCAACCACCAAGGCTATGGAGGACGCCCGCTTGAAGACGTTTGGTCAGGACTGGTGGCCCCCCGATGACGAGCCAAATCATGGTGCCAACTCGAAGAAGGTCCGTCCAGCGTTTCACCTATCCATATTGGCTAATTCACACTTTCACACAAGATGGCTCGAGCGGGGTTCGTCTATACGCCTCAAGGTGCAGGAGATGATACCGTAACATGCTTATATTACAACCTCGCTCTAGGAGGATGGGACAAGGATGACGATCCGATGTAAGTATCTCATCCCAGGCAAACTTACTTCTGGACCGGAATTAGCATGGATATATATACGACGTATCCAACACTTACATTGCAGTCACGACCGCCGAAAACGTGCGACCAAGTCTGGAAGCACTTGTCTGTTATTCTCATTCGCTCAGCCAACGGCACCTGCAAAACTGACGCGTTCGGAGTCGATAAAGGCTGGAAAGAAAAGTACGACGACTCTGCGAAAACATAGCAGGACGCATTCACGGACGCGATCACGTAAAGAAGATAAGGCGACGAAGGTAGACAAGGAGGATGGGGAAATGCAGAAGAAAACGGAAACGGAAACAGCACCAGAGGAAGACCGTCGCGTCGACGAGGAACGGAAAAAATCACCATCTATTCTTCCAGACCCCCGTAGAGATGGAAGATGACGACCCCGAGCCTCCACTACCACCGCCCGAACCGGAACTCGAACCGGAGTCAGCGCGAACACCAACACCTATCGTTTCAGCGGCGGCACCTCCACTACCAGCAACGCCTCCACTACCAGCGACAACACCTCCACTACCAGCGAAAACACTACCCGTCCCAGATGCGAAGGTGCAGGTGCCGATGATCACGGAAGACAGCATCTTTTATATGGCACCAACACCGATCCTACCACCACCGTCGGAAGTCGTGACAGAGGAGCGAGAAATGTCGGTGGAGCAGTGGGTACTGCGGGAGATATCGCCATGCTACGATAAGCTTATAGCTGACGGGCGGAGACAGATCCTACTGTTCAAGGAGAAAGCAGATTCGAAGACGTATCGATGGACTCTACAGGCAACTCTGATGGTGATGATAATACATTCAATTGCAGACATATCGGCCAGTGGCAGCTTTGGGAAAACGGATGAGACCTAATGTGGCTGAAATGTGGCACGAAGGTAAGGTGGGGCCGAAAACTCGAGCGATTGGATTGGGGTGCGCGCGGAAAAAAAGCAGATCGCTCGAAACGGAAAAAAGGGGCGACCATGGTTATTTGGTTAGTTACCCCAAACTCTCCCTAGGCATACTTTCATCGACCCCTCCATGACAATGAAGCGTTCCTCTGCGAGCAAAGTGTCTCTCCTTCGATTTCGGTGAGTTTTCTACTCCATCCACCAACATCCAGAACTAACTGGTCTCTTGCAGTCTTGGCGTCGCTCTAATTTCAGATGGTACGACTCCTCACATCACACACACGCTTATCCTCGAAGATATACTAACTTTTAGTAAGGCTACACCAATGGAGTCATTGGAGCGAGTATGTGTACTTGCTCAGATCTCCAACCTCATGCTAACTTCACCACTGCAGTTATCACTTGTACATATACTCCCTGACTGAGGTATCCACGAGCACTAATCAATCCTCAGTATTGATGCGCCTCTATCCCGAAAGTGAGTTTGGGATGCAATACTATGGTGGAATGTTAGGAAGTATCATGCTTGCTGGTGTGCAAAACACTATCCATTCCATGCCCAGACTAACCTCCCGCCTACCCAAGGTACTGCATTTTCTATGCTTGCCTTTGGATGCGGTTCACAGCGCCAGAAGAAGTTTGTATGCCCTTTCTTCTGACCTCGTTTCCATGTCTGAGTGTCATGTGCAGATGTTCGCAGCTGGCTATATCGGATTGTTTTCCGCAATTGTTGGTCTGGAACCGAGTGATGTTGCTGTGATAGGTCCCCCCTTATGTTTTTTACGGTGAGCCTCAGATACGCTCACCAAAGCAGTCCGTGTGATTGTATAATTGTGAAGTTTTCCGATTGGGATGGGTGTTGGTTTGGGAAACCCGTCGGCTACAGTATCCGTTTTAGAAGAGACAGAGAAAGAAAGTATCCCTGAAAATGCACAAAATTGGTGGTCGGTACTTTTTACCAGTGAGTAATTTGTGTGGCCCATTGGCTATTGTTAACTCTCTCCAGATACCATGATTGACACTGGTTTCGTTATTTCTGTTTTGGTCCCATTTTTGCTGTGCTGCATGTAAGTCTCTTGTTGTAGTTTGATGAGCTGCCTCTGATTGCACCCAGCATTGATGAGAACCACCTCAACATGGTCTGGGGCATCTCGTTTATTCTGGGTGCTATCCTTGCACTTCTCTGGTGTCAGCCTCTTGACTGGGACCACTCGTGGGACGGTGTGCACCTCCCCCTCCGGCTTGCTCTGAAGAAGTACTGGAAGAGTCTCCTTGGTTTATCACTGGCATGGTGTGTTGCATTACCTTCTGGATGATGAACGAATAATAATCAAATGGTGGGATGATGCAAGGTTCATTTATGACTTCATCACGTGAGTACATATCAATGGCTTGAAGGGGGCCGATGATGATGCAGGATTGTCAGGTACCCAGTAATGTCACCCTGTGTGAATGTCGGATGTGCCTCTGACAGACCATAGCTTGTCATATACGCTTCGGGGATCATGAACACGTAAGCCTCTGAATTATGTCATGTATGGTGTTGAACTGTTGAAATTGCAGTGTCACCGGAGGAAGCTCATCCTTAATAGTTGTATTTGGGTGGACCCTCTTCATCAAGTGAGCTTGCTTGCTTTTATCTTTGCAGGGTAGCCATGTGACATTGGCAGTTTGTTCTTTTTTCCAGGTCCCTCATCTACCCTTATCTAGTTTCTCTGAGCTGACTAACCCTCTACAGGATCTGTGCTTGGTGCTTTCCTGGTTGATGGACATGGTCCGAAGAACTTGATGGTATGTATTGCATGTTACCAGGTCCGTGCATATTCACACACTGTTTTGTCAGATTGTTGGTCTGCTCTTGCAGGCCATTAGTGGCCTTGGCATAGGTGCCATGCGTGATGCAGTTGTTAACCATATTGTGACATATGCTGTAAGTCCATTGGATGATCCTCAAACTCACTGCAGCACTTCTTATCACGTCATACAGGTTGCCTACGGAGTTTTCTTGAGCCTTGGTGAATTTGGTGAGTCTGAAGAGTCGTATGATGTGGGTGACTGGTCCATGTATATGTGAAACAGGTCCTGGTAATTGTATTCGTGTTCTTGCAGCAAAGACTGCTCCTTTAGCAGTCCGTGAAGCGTTCTATGGTGTTGCAGCCGCAAGTGGGAAAGTAGGAGCTTTGATTGGGCTATGGGGTATGTACTTTGCAAAGGTTGCTTTGGTCGACCTCCTGGGACTGACCTCAACTGGCTGTAGTCTTTCCACAAATCATTGATGGTGCGTAGCGATGGAGTCGATGCAACACATTAGCCTCACGCTGTGGGGGTATGTTCCTTTAGCTTTCGGTGGCTTGAATACTGCAGAGGGTATTACTGCCCCATTCTGCATTGGAGGTGGCCTTGCCACAGTCAGTGCTCTCGTGACTTTTTACCTCGTGAAACCTATTATGCACAACGGTATGAAAGCCGAAGATATAACTGTACGTTATCCCGTCTTTCTTTCTCTGGTAAGAACCGACACCTGACACCATCCTAAGTTTCATCAGTACTTGGAAGAGAACGGATTTGATATGAGCCTTATCGGCACCCATCGCAATGAGGTTTAGGTAGGCAAAAATGAGGGGTTGGGACTATCCGGCGACGGGCTCAGGAAAGTGATACGATAGCGTGCGAGGAAGTACTATGTCTTACGCGGTGACAAGGGTGAGAGAGGTCCCCTAGGTGTCGTGGCAAACAGTCAAACTCGGGAGCCAAGCAAGGAAGAATAACAAAGTAAAAGTCGAGCGTACAGAGTTCAGTTGTCCAGATACTATGACAATACGCAAACGGTCGTACTGACCGCAATAAATAACGAGATCCCAAATCCGAAGTAAGGTATTCCTATCATATGAGCACCACTCCATCCTGGCGGAACCCCAAGGGATGTAGTCGGATCGGGCACATGAAACGCAGACTGGCCCTCAGAGTTTGTGTATACCGTGGTGTACGCATCGTAGACCTTGGGGAGAGCGGAAGCGTTCACAATGGGTGAGACAAGGATGGGAGCGTAAGTACTAGTTGCCAGCTCAGATGCAACGATTTCTCCAAACGTCGCTGGAACGGAGGTGTTGAGCGTATACGGCGGCGTAGTGTAGGACGGTGTGGCCAAGACGTAATTTGGAAGGGTGGTCGCAACGGTCGCTGATACGGAAGAGAGGAAGACAGAGACGACCGTAGGCGATTCGACGGTGGCTGAGGCATTTGACTTCGCGTAGAGACCGATCATGGGAGGCTCCTCGTCATCAATACCATAACTGAGGGGCGACACGGCATTATACTCAGTGAGCAACGAGCCATATTCATTCTCACTCACCTCCACCCCTGAGGGGGTTCCTGGACACACGCGTCAGCAAGGAGAAACCAAAAAGGGCGTCAGTCTTCGCCAAGTTGCCAATCAACACCGTCCGAACTCGGCGGTAAGGCCCTCGGCCACGACAGACAAAGTCCCGGGTTACTGGCTGCCGGACCAGTGATTTGGTCGGTAGGTTGCAAAACGAACGTGTTGTTATCCCTAAATTACAGTGAAGGTCTCGCGGAAATGGCATAGAAGATGAATACATACCCGAAGGTGAAGGAAATTGTTGCAAATGAAGTACCCACTGCCCACCTAAACCCCTGATCGTGTACGACGTCGTTCGCCACTTACTTTCGTCGACAAGCCGACTTCCCGAAATGAGAGGCGGCCTCGAAGAAAGGGATTGTTGTTCAGATGTCACCGCCGTTGGCCTAGTGGGGTACATGGCTTGAAGACCTGAATCGCGCCAGTGCGCTAATAAGATGATATTCTGAAACTCCTCCAAAGTTGTGAGCTTTACTTGGTGGAATCGACCGTAGCGGTGAAAACCCCAGCCAGGCTGCAGGAGTAATCACAGACTGACCACGCGTCACATTCCTACACGGCATTTTGAGAAAACAAGATATACATGAGAAGAGGAAGGAGAGTTGAGAAACCTATTCTCCTTTGTTCACCGGAAAGATGAGAGTGACATGTGCCACACGGCATTTGTTTTCCTCACAGAGCTAGAAGATAACGCGAACGCACGGAGGCTTTGTGTAAAACAAAAGGCATACCTGTACGATTTGTGACGGTCGGCCGGCCCGAGGCTCGATGACGAACTCCTTGTACTTGCTGGCTTTGTAATCATCTCAAGTGCATAGCATACACTGACGTTGTCTCCCCACCGCATAGTTACTGGACCTGGTTAAAAAACCCATTTTCCACTGTGAATGGCGCTCGACTGCACTTTCTTTCCCCCCAACCGCCTTCACCGCCCTGCGTGGTGCCCATGAAGATAATGGCCCCCGATGAAAGTACCGCGCTACTAGAAAACTCGCAGACGAAGACGAAGACTCCTCTACCTAAATTACAGCTGGGGCTTACTTTGTTCGTCCTTTTTTCCGAGCCCATTTCATCACAATACATCTTCCCGTTCATAAATCAAGTGAGTAATGTGTGCATAGAACACCATGATGGCTGATCAGATGACACGAAACTTGACATGCATCGCCTGCTAACATCATGTAGCTCATCAGGGAGTTAGGCGTTACGGGTGGAGACGATCGCAAAATAGGATACTACGCTGGCGTCATCGTGAGTAGGTTCTCTTCCTCGTTTTCGTGGCTGCGTTCGATCGCATCCATATCTCGGGAGTGCACTTTCATGAGAAACACATGTCTGTATCCGATTAACCTACCGGCAGGAATCCCTGTTTTTTGTCACTCAAGCACTGACGGTCCTGTGGTGGAGTCGCCTATCTGACTATATTGGCCGGAGACCCGTCTTACTTGTCGGTTTGGCGGGCCTGAGTGTATCCAACTTGTGCTTTGGACTATCCAGAGAGTTCTGGGCGCTCGTCGCAAGGTAAGAGTTCCTGCAAAGCACTTACCTTGAAGCGTAAACTATGTTTTGGCTATAGTCGGTGCATTGCTGGAGCCTTAAACGGCAATGTCGGCGTGATGAAGAGTGTCGTAGGCGAGATAACAGATACCACCAATATGGCACAGGCATTTGCGCTTATCCCTATCGTTTTCTTCGCTGGTGCTTCAATTGCGTGCGTAGTTTACTTTCCGTGTCTACCCTGGGCTAAGAATCAAAACTTTGGAAGTCCCCTGTTTGGTGGTGGTCTGGTGAAGCCGCATGACCGCTGGCCGGAGCTTTTCTCAGGGTCATTCTGGGTGAACCACCCGTACTTCCTGCCTAGTCTCGTATCCGCGTCGTTCACCGCATTTTCCTTCCTCGTAACTGCGCTGTTTTTGAAGGAGGTAAGCGCTGGAGCCAACAATTCACATCATGTTGAACAACTGACCATCTCTGACAGTCACTACCATCGAAGCGGCGTGAGAAGGAATTGCAAGAGCCAGAGCGAGGCTCAATAGGTGCTCAGGCCGGCAACGAAGATGCCTCCCCTGTACCGATTCGTACCCTACTCAAAACCTATTCGGTGATAATACCCATCGCAAATTACGGTATATTGGGCCTTGTCGAGATTGGCTGCTTTGCCCTCGTACCCTTGTTTTACGCAACCCCTGTCGAAATCGGAGGGTTGGGACTCCAACCGTTTACCATTGGGACGATTATGACGGCATTTTGCGTCGCCAATGGCTTGTTCCAAGCGCTGTTCACTGCCCGAGCAATTGAACGCTTCGGTGAAAGGAGGGTGTTTCGCTCGGCGGTGCTCGCATATTTCCCCGTAATCGCCTCCTTCCCGACCATGAGTTGGATTATTCAAGTTCAAAAAGAAGTTGGCATGGCCATGCTCTGCGCAAGATGCATGGCTGTATGTTGGAGACTGCGGAATGCACACTGGTATGCGTTTCGCCGCCCCGTTGTCGGGATGGCAGGTGTGGACGCAGCAATTCTTCCCCTTCCCCGACAAATTCCGCGGTGCATGTTGAGATATAACCTCTCCAGTGTCTTCTCGTGTCAAAATCTAAAGCGCTACACCCAAGGAGAGGCGAGATATGAACACAGAATTCACCTCAATAATAATTTTTGATAAATTACAGGCAAACAGACCAAGGGTTGCGCCGCAACACCCGTTCAAGTCCCCAAAACTCAGCTTTTCGAAATGACAATGTGAAACGTTCCCCCCCTTGATATGTTCATGATGGTAAGTGGCGGCGGCAGGAGCTACTGTACGTTGGAGACTGTGGAATACAAGCCGATATGTGTTTCGCGGCCCCGTTGTCAGGATGGCAGGTGCGGACGCAGCAATTCTTCCTCTCCTCTAAATTCCGCAGTGCATGTTGAGATATAACCTGCTCCAGTGTCTTCTTGTGTCAAAATCTGAAGCGCTACATCCAAGGAGAGGCGAGATACCTCAATAATAATTCTTTTTAATAATTTACAGACAAACAGACCAGGGGTTACGCCGCAACACCGATCAAGTCCCCAAAACTCAACCTTTCGAAATGACAATGTGAAAGGCTCACCCCTAGATGCATTCATGATGGTAAGTGGCGGCGGCAGGAGCTACACCATTTAATGCTGCTTACATAGCACGTTCTGTCAATTAACACGCCAGCGTGCGCGCGTACCCGGGACATTTAATAAACGAGGTCCAATGGGCGTCCATAACCTTGCGGCCAACCGTCCCAAAGTGGGGCGGTTGGTGCTCTCGTCCGCGGATTCACGGGGTACCCGGGTGGCATTGTATTAAGAGCTTAAACTTGTTCGTCAGGCGTGTTCTGATAGAATGTCCGCAGGACCCTGCAGCCTCGTTTGTGACGATGTCGATCATCAGACTATCAGTAAGCTTATGGGGTATGAGTGGCAACAGTGCTAGGAACTCACTCCATACTGGATGACTGGACGCGGTACTGAACCGAAGGTGATTTGGAACACCCTGCCTCGAATGTGGGTGCACATTGCGTGACTATGCATAACGCCCGGAGAGCCATCAGCGGTGTGCAACAGTGCTTGATGGATGGCTAGAACCTGCTCGTTCATCCACTTCAGCCGATCGAATGGGAGACAAGGGTGAACGGTCCAAACGTTCACGAGTCCTCATCCGCATCACGTTCCTAAAGACGCCCTACTGTCTGGGGGGCTTTTCAGCATAGAAGAAGTCCTACACATTGCTATCGTCCAAGTGAAGAGCCTGTGCCACAAAGCGAAGATGGGGGAGGGACAAAGCTTGGCGTCTTCCGAATTCTTCCCGAAAGCCAAGGCAACGAGAAGTTGCCTAGTGTCGTCATGCCTGTCCGCACGGCCTTCTCAGGATTTCCAATCCAAGCAGGGAGACCTCCGAAGCAACATTTGAATCAGCCCATCCGATAAAAGCGGATGAAGACATGGGTGTGGAACCGACATACGAGGCGGTTTGAACATGGCCTTGGCCGCCGAAAGCGTTGCTTGGACTACTGCAACTGAAGGAGAAGAAGAGAACGCGGAGGACCGTACGGGAAGTCGATCTCCTTGCTGGCAAGAAATTTCCAACTGAAACGACCTTCCGACGGCGTTCCGAGGAAAGTATGTGTATGGTGGAGAACGCATGATTGACAGTACAGATTAGCAGGCAAGTCTTGGCTGTCTAGAATATTGCGAGCTGTTCGTTGCTTTTGCCATCCCGGTCTGTCTCCTCGGCGACTAGCTGTTTAAGCCTGAGCACGCATTGTGAAAACCGGATACAGCATGCCGTCCTCGGTATATCCTCGACTAAGAACGCGCCATTTCCGTACACATCTGTTAGCATACACAGGCACTGCCAGCGTCTTCCTTTCCTCCGCGGCTCGAAGCCGGTCAAGCGATTCCTCGAGATGAAAAGAGCGGGAGCCGTGGATACTGTAACGACTAGTACGTATGTACCGAGCCATTTTCCTCGAATCGTATTCATAATGCATGTGCGGTCACGCATCGCCGAGGTGCTTCCGATCGAACCAATGCTGAGAAACGCCTTTGAACAAAATACGCACGGATCTCGGAAAGGAAGCGCCTAAATATCCATGCGCGCGGTCACTTGGAAGCTTTGTTGTACCGCGGCACTTCGATTCTGTCATGCTTGATAGCGTTCCGTCGGTTGGCGACGGTCGTGTCATCCGACAACGCAAGGTACTCCGAAACCCATGACGTGATGGACATTGGAGAGTCGGGGGTGGATAACAGGGATTGTTGTTCGAATGTCACCGCCGTTGGCCCGATGGGATGGATACATGGCTTGAAGGCCCAAGTCGTAATGGTGCACCAGTGCGCTAATAAGATGGTATTCTGCGACTCGTACAAACTTGTGTGAGCTTTACTTGGTGGAATGGACCTACGGTAGCAGAGAAAACCCCGGCCAGGTTGCAGGAGTAATCACCGACTAAGCACGCGTGTCACATTCCTACACACGGCATTTCAGAAAAACAAGATATACATGAGGAGCCTACCTCCATTGCGCCACTATTTACGACTCACCAGAAAGAGCTCACAGTGACATGTGCCACACGACAGTGGCACAACTGGAAGATAATCGATAATGGACGGAGTCAAATTACTCCGATCCAGTGCAAAACATAAGACTCGCACGATTTTGGGACACCGGTTGGCCGGCCCGAGGCCCGACCACAAACTGCATAGGGCAAAACTCTCTACACTTGCCGGCTTTTCATCAGCCTAAGTAAACGAACACTCCATACGTACTTGGCTGTCCTAGTCGGATGTATAATAAATCGACGTTGACTCCTCTCCACATAAGTAGTCACCGGCCCTGATTTATGTAAAAACCCGCTTCCGCAGTGAATGGTGCTTCGCGACCGCACTCCCTTTCCCCCGGACCCGCTCACTACTGTCGTGGGTGGTGCTCGTAAAGATAATGGACACCGATGAAAGTACCCCGCTACTCGAAAACTCGGAGGCAAAGACGAAGACTCCTCTGCCCAAGGTACAGCTGGGGCTTACTCTCTTCGTCCTTTTTTCCCAACCCATGTCGTCGCAATACATCTTCCCCTTCATAAATCAAGTGAGTGAAAAACGTGCGAAGAGCACCGTGAGGGCTAATTAGATGACACAAAACTGCTTTCATCGCCTGCTATCATCATGCATGTAGCTCATAAGGGAGTTAGGCGTTACAGGTGGAGATGATCGAAAAATAGGATACTACGCTGGCGTCATCGTGAGTAGGCTTCCAGCATCTCTCTTCCTTATTTGTGGCTGTACTCGATCACATTCAAATCTCGGGAGTGCAGTGCCATGAAATACATATGCATTCCATGTCTGTCTTCGACTAACCTACCTGCAGGAATCCCTGTTTTTTGCCACCCAAGCACTGACGGTCCTGTGGTGGAGTCGCCTATCTGACTATGTTGGCCGCAAGCCCGTCATACTTGTCGGTTTGGCGGGTCTGAGTATATCCAACTTGTGCTTTGGACTCTCCAGAGAGTTTTGGGCACTCGTCGGAAGGTAAGAGCTCTTGCAACCCGCTCAGATCGAAGCGTAATCTAGGTTTTGGGTATATTAGTCGGTGCATTGCTGGAGCCTTAAACGGTAATGTCGGCGTGATGAAGAGTATCATAGGCGAGATAACAGACACCACCAATATGGCACAGGCATTCGCCCTCATCCCTATCGTTTTCTTCGTTGGTGCTTCAATCGCGTACGTATACGGGCTTTCTGTTTCCATCTTTGGCTACGAATTAAAACTTTTGACAGTCCCCTTTTTGGTGGCGGTTTGGTGAAGCCGCACGACCGTTGGCCCGAACTTTTGTCGGGGTCATTCTGGGTGCAATACCCGTACTTTCTGCCTAGTCTCATATCCGCGTCGTTCACCGCATTTTCCTTCCTTGTAACCGCACTGTTTTTGAAGGAGGTGAGCTAGCAATTCACATCATGTTGAACAACTGATCATTGATCATCTCGGATAGTCACTACCATCGAAACGGCACGGCAAAGAACTTCAACCAGAGAGAGGCTCTCAGGCCGGCGCCCCGGGCGACGAAGATGCCTCTCCTGTACCGATTCGTACCCTACTCAAAACCTATTCGGTACTAATACCCATGGCAAATTACGGTATACTGGGTCTTATCGAGATTGGTTGCTTTGCTCTAGCACCCTTGTTTTACGCCACCCCTATCGAAGTCGGGGGGTTGGGACTCCCACCCTTTACCATCGGGGTGATTATGATGGCATTCTCCGTTGGCAATGGCTTGTTCCAAGCGCTGTTCACTGCTCGAGCAATTGAACGCTTCGGTGAAAGGAGGGTGTTTCGCTTGGCCGTGCTCGGATTCTTCCCTATGATCGCCACCTTCCCGATCATGAGCTGGGTTATCGGTGTTCAAAAAGAAGTTGGCATGGCCATCTGGGTACTCATCTTTGCCCAGATGCTCTCGTGGGCAGCGGCAGAAATGGCCTACGGTAGGTGTATCTGTTACTCGACATAGCTGGGCAGAGTGATTGATACATCATAGCGGTTATCTTCGTGTTCGTCACTAGGGCTTCGCCAAACAAGTACTCACTCGGTACGATGAATGGGCTCAGTCAAACTACGACATCGATTGCAAGGGCAATGGGACCGGTAACATTAACGTCACTTTTCGCGTTCTCAAAGGAATACAACTTACTTGGAGGAAACCTGGTATATGTTGTGCTTCTGATCCTTTTATCCTTGCTAGTCGTGTTGTCGAGGCGCCTTCCCGAGTTGAAAAGGGACCAGCGGTAACGAAGGTGCAGCTACGTTGGATGGCCAACACCGTTTCCTCACGATCTAGAGCGTTACATGATTTCTTCTACGTATGTTTTCACGTACTTGACCCCGGAATAATCCCCGCCTTATATGTGTTTTTGTGAAGGGGCGTCCTGTCTCACAATTCGGATGGAAGGGTAGTTGACCTTGCGGGATGATCATGGGATCCCAGAGGACTCATTGTCTGTTGAGTTCAATACGCCCCATGATTACCTTAGACGTAATAGAACGAATGAACGTCACGTCCTTACACTGAAACCGGTAATTATTTATGCTATCACCAGCCTGGCGGAGGAAGATAGGTCGTCGAGGTCAAGACCATGATGACTTGCTTTGGCTACGTCTGCAGACATCAATCAAAACTGGCGAGCACGCGCCTCTGCACCTTGGTATCGAAAGACAAGGAGTATGTCATTGATGGGATCTGAGAGGTCGCATGCCTCGATTGAAGTCCTGCGCACCACCAGCTAGGCAGAATATGTGAAAAACATCACCCTTGATCAAACAGCTGGGCGATGTATTCCATCTCGCCTCTTGATACTGAGGACCAGGATTTCGCATAATACCTTGGGTCCAGATTTTAGTGAAGAAACGTCTGCCAGGAAGTACACCAACATGAACGGGGCTTTCATAGGTCCCGAGGCGAGATGATAAAGTTAGTATCAGAGGGTGAGCAAGGCATGGATTCATGTCATTCGGGATACTCGACATGCTCCGCGGGCACCAACCCAGACAGCACGTGCAAGGACGTGGTGGTTCTGATGGCAAGCAATAACTGACCATCGAAGCTGCTTATATCCTCCCATCTCCCCTTACGTTTACAATGAAGTCGATGTTGCCATAAATCTGTCGTGACCAGACCGCCCGTCTGAATATTTACAGAGTAGCAGTTCCAGGAACAGGGATCACCTTCAAGTCGTAAACCCAGGGCTAGAAATGGATGGTTCGACACGTCATCGCATATCTGTCCGAATAGCGACGATCATAGCCAATTTCATAGCATCGCTGCAGTCGATGCAATACAGGAGATGGAGGGAACTTCGCTTACGTTGGACCGGAAACCAGCATAGTCGCCTCGTATTCTCCCTCGTAGCTCGGGGCGTACATCTAGCCGCATTTCACCCCGGAACCGGGCAGTAGAGGAGGCACCGGCGATGCCCTTATTCCGCTCCGGGCTGTTTAGAAGGTGAAAAGTTGGAGGGGACTTGTGGGGTCGTTGGGTTAACTCATGAGTGGGCTGATTTAAGCAGCGTGCTTTTGGCGGTACTGTCTAGGACGTATCTTGTGGACCTGTCCAGGTAGGTAGATAAATCCGAAAGTGCCATTGCTGTAGGTTGGAATGAGGGAGAAGTCGGGCACACCTGCCACACTCACCCAAACGGCTACGCTGGTCCTCGGTGTTTGTCTGTAGACATCATCGTTGACTTCCTAATCTCCTCGAAAGCCACCGAGCATTAAATACTGCTGGAAATCGTTCTATGGGTTCCAGGCGAGAGGAGGTTTGAGCCTAACTTACTTGTTCCCCATGTCGTCTTTCAAGCAAGGTTTACAGCCGGCGTGGCAAGCGGCACTTCTTGAGTACGGATAAGATATTGTGAATACTCAGAATACGCCCTCACACGAGCAGCTGACAGCGTGTAGGAGCCTGGGTCACACCCGGTAATGTCCAGATTTCACTGGGACGTTCCTCCGGGACATCGGCGTTTGTAGCAGAGACAACCCGCATCTGTTTCTCTACGACTACGACTACGACCATGACGCAGCCTCAACACTATGCCTCCAGCGCCTGCCATGCATGCTCTCCAAAACCGCGTCGAATCCTTCAAGGAATCAAAACGCGTCAAACGCTATCCGTCCAAGAAGACCTCCACGCAGTCTGCAACGGTCAAATGGCCCCACTTGACATCTTACAAAGCCAACACGAACACGCTCGCAGAGGCCGGCTTTTTCTTCTGTCCAAGCTGGGATGACAGAGACTGCGTTACTTGCTTCCTATGTGGGAAAGAACTGAGCGGTTGGGACGTGCAGGACGATCCGTTCGAAGCTCACTATGAGAGGTGTGCAGGGACGTGTGGGTGGATGGTGGTTCGGTCCAGGCTCGTAGAGGATATGAATGACGAGGGAAGGTGAGTCTTTTCTTCCTTATCACTGTTTTGCCTGAACTGAGTTTAGGTCAACCCACTCGCGAACAAGGCTCGAAAACCAACCACCAAGGCTATGGAGGACGCCCGCTTGAAGACGTTTGGTCAGGACTGGTGGCCCCGCGATGACGAGCCAAATCATGGTGCCAACTCGAAGAAGGTCCGTCCAGCGTTTCACCTATCCATATTGGCTAATTCACACTTTCACACAAGATGGCTCGAGCGGGGTTCGTCTATACGCCTCAAGGTGCAGGAGATGATACGGTAACATGCTTATATTGCAACCTCGCTCTAGGAGGATGGGACAAGGATGACGATCCGATGTAAGTATCTCATCCCAGGCAAACTTACTTCTGGACCGGAATTAGCATGGATATATATACGACGTATCCAACACTTACATTGCAGTCACGAACGCCGAAAACGTGCGACCAAGTCTGGAAGCACTTGTCTGTTATTCTCATTCGCTCAGCCAACGGCACCTGCAAAACTGACGCGTTCGGAGTCGATAAAGGCTGGAAAGAAAAGTACGACGACTCTGCAAAAACATAGCAGGACGCATTCACGGACGCGATCACGTAAAGAAGATAAGGCGACGAAGGTAGACAAGGAGGATGGGGAAATGCAGAAGAAAACGGAAACGGAAACAGCACCAGAGGAAGACCGGCGCGTCGACGAGGAACGGAAAAAATCACCATCTATTCTTCCAGACCCCCCGTAGAGATGGAGGATGACGACCCCGAGCCTCCACTACCACCGCCCGAACCGGAACTCGAACCGGAGTCAGCGCGAACACCAACACCTATCGTTTCAGCGGCGGCACCTCCACTACCAGCAACGCCTCCACTACCAGCGACAATACTTCCAGTCCCAGATGCGAAGGTGCAGGTGCCGATGATCATGGAAGACAGCATCTTTTATATGGCACCAACACCGATCCTACCACCACCGTCGGAAGTCGTGACAGAGGAGCGAGAAATGTCGGTGGAGCAGTGGATACAGCGGGAGATATCGCCATGCTACGATAAGCTTATAGCTGACGGGCGGAGACAGATCCTACTGTTCAAGGAGAAAGCAGATTCGAAGACGTATCGATGGACTCTACAGGCAACTCTGATGGTGATGATAATACATTCAATTGCAGACATATCGGCCAGTGGCAGCTTTGGGAAAACGGATGAGACCTAATGTGGCTGAAATGTGGCACGAAGGTAAGGTGGGGCCGAAAACTCGAGCGATTGGATTGGGGTGCGCGCGGAAAAAAAGCAGATCGCTCGAAACGGAAAAAAGGGGCGACCATGGTTATTTGGTTAGTTACCCCAAACTCCCCCTAGGCATACTTTCATCGCCCCCTCCATGACAATGAAGCGTTCCTCTGCGAGCAAAGTGTCTCTCCGTCGATTTCGGTAAGTGTTCTTACCGCATCCACCACCAACATCCAGAACTAACTGGTCTCTTGCAGTCCTGGCATCGCTCTAATTTCAGATGGTACGACTCCTCACATCACACATGCACTTATCCTCTCGAAGATATATACTAACTCTTACCAAGGCTACACCAACGGAATCATCGGAGCGAGTATGTGTGCTTGCCCAGATCTCCAACCTCATGCTAACTTCACTACTGCAGTTATCACTAGTACATATACCCCTGACTGAGGTATCCACGAGCACTAATTAATCCTCAGTGTTGACGCGCGACTTTCCCCAAAGTGAGGTTGGGATGCAATACTACGGCCGACTGTTAGCAAGTATCATGCTTGCTGGTGTGCAAAACACTATCCGTTCCATGCCCAGACTAACTTCCCGCCTACCCAAGCTACTGCAATTTCAATGCTTCTCGCTGGATTACGTTCAAGTCACCCGCACAGGATCGTATGCCCTTTCTTCTGACCTCGTTTCCATGTCTCAGTGTCGTGTGCAGCTCGTTTCAACTTTCTTTATCGCGATCTTTTCCACATATGCTAGTTTATGGTCAGAATGTGTATGGGAAGATACTGCGTGGCTAGTTGGCGGCCTCTGTTCTCTCCTGTGAGCTTCAGATACGCTCACCAAAAGCAGTCCGTGATTGTATAATTGTGAAGTTTCATGATTGGCATGGGTGTTGGTTTGGGAAACATGCCGGTTACAGTTTCTGTTTCAGAACAGACGGAGAAAGAAAGTATCCCTGAAAATGCGCAAAATCGGTGGTCGGTACTTTTTACCAGTGAGTAATTTGTGTGGCCGATTAGCTATTGTTAACTCTCTCCAGATACCATGATTAACATGGGTTTCGTTATTTCCGTTTTGGTCCCATTATTACTGTGCTGCGTGTAAGTCTCTTGCTGTAGTACGATGCGCTGCCTCTGATTGCACCCAGCATTGATGAGAACCAACTCAACATGGTCTGCGCCATCTCGTTTATTCCGTGTTCTATCCTTTCTTTTCTCTGGTGTCAGACTCTCGAATGGGATCTCTCATGGGAGGATGTGCGCATCCCCGTCCGGCTTGCTCTAAAGAAGTACCGGAAGAATCTCCTTGGTTTATCATTGGCATGGTGTGTCACGGAACTTCTGGATGATGAACAAATAATAATCAAATGGTGGGATGACGAAAGGTTCATTTATGACTTCATCACGTAAGTACATATCAATGGCTCGAAGGGGGCCGATGATGATGCAGGATCGTCAGGTTCCCAGTAATGTCACCCTGCGAAAAATTCGGATGTATCTCTGACAGACCATAGCTCGTCATATACTCTTCCGTGATCATGAACACGTAAGTGTATGAATTAAGTCATGTACAGTGTTGAACTGTTGAAATTGCAGCATCACTGGAGGAAGCTCATCCTTAATAATTGTTTTTGGGTGGACCCTCTTCATCAAGTGAGCTTGCTTGCTTTTACCTGTGCAGGGTAATCATATGACGTCCGCAGTTTGTTCATTCTTTCAGGTCCCTCATACACCCTTATCTGGTTTCTCCAGGCTGAACCCTTTACAGGATCTGTGCTTGGCGCTTTCCTGGTCGATGGACATGGCCCGAAGAACTTGATGGTATGTACTCCACATTACCAGGTCCATGCATATTCAGACACTGTTTTGTCAGATTGTTGGTTTGCTCTTGCAGGCCATGGTTGGCTTTGGTATAGGTGCCATGCGCGATACAGTTGGTAACCATATTGCAGCATATGCTGTAAGCCCAATGTGTTCAAACTCACTCGCAGCACTTCTTACTGTGTTGTACAGATTGCCTATGGAGTTTTCTTGGGCCTTGGTGAATTTGGTGAGTCCGAAGAGTCATATGATGCGGGTGACTGGTCCATGTGTATGTGAAACAGGTCCTGGTAACTGTATTACTGTTCTTGCGGTAAAGACTGCTCCTTTAGCAGTCCATGACCTGTTCTATACTCTTGCAGCTGTAAGTGGGAAAGTAGGAGCTTTCATTGGGGTATGGGGTATGTACTTCGCAAAAGTTGCTTTGTCCGACCGACCTCAACTGGGTGTAGTCTTTCCACAGATTATTGATGGTGAGTACCGATGGACTCGATGCGAGACATAGCCTCACGCTGTGCAGGTATGTTCCCTGTAGCCTTCGGCGGCGCGAATACCGCAGAGGGTATTACTGCCCTATTCTGGATCGGAGGTGGCCTTGCGGCGGTCTGTGCTCTCGTGACTTTTTACCTGGTGACCCCTATTGTGCACAACAGTATGAAAGCCGAAGATAAAGCTGTACGTTATCCCCTCTTTCTTTCTCTGGTAAGAACCAACACCTGACACCATCCTAAGTTTCATCAGTACTTGGAAGAGAACGGATTTGATATGAGCCTTATTGGCGCCCCTTGCAATGAGGCTTAGGTAGGCAAAAATGAGGGGTTGGGACTATCTGACGACCGGCTCAGGAAAGTGATACGGTAGCGTGCGAGGAAGTACTGTCTTACATGGTGACAAGGGAGAGAGAGGTCCCCTTGATGTCGTAGTACAAAATGGTCGGATATGCAAAGTCAAACAGTCAAACTCGGGAGCCAAGCAGGGAAGAATAACAAAGTAAAATAAGCGAGCGTGCAGAGTTCAGTTGTCCAGATACTATGACAATACGCAAACGGTCGTACTGACCGCAATAAATAACGAGATCCCTAGTCCGAAGTAAGGTATTCCCATAACATGCGCACCACTCCATCCTGGCGGAACCCCAAGGGCTGTAGTCGGATCGGACACATGATACGTCTAAGGATGGGAGCGTAAGTGCTAGTTGCCAGCTCGGACGCAACGATTTCTCCAAACGTCGCTGGAACGGAGGTGTTGAGCGTATACGGCGGCGTAGTGTAGGACGGTGTGGCCAAGACGTAATTTGGAAGGGTGGTCGCAACGGTCGCTGATACGGAAGAGAGGAAGACAGAGACGACCGTAGGCGATTCGACGGTGGCTGAGGCATTTGACTTCGCGTAGAGACCGATCATGGGAGGCTCCTCGTCATCAATACCATAACTGAGGGGCGACACGGCATTATACTCAGTGAGCAACGAGCCATATTCATTCTCACTCACCTCCACCCCTGAGGGGGTTCCTGGACACACGCGTCAGCAAGGAGAAACCAAAAAGGGCGTCAGTCTTCGCCAAGTTGCCAATCAACACCGTCCGAACTCGGCGGTAAGGCCCTCGGCCACGACAGACAAAGTCCCGGGTTACTGGCTGCCGGACCAGTGATTTGGTCGGTAGGTTGCAAAACGAACGTGTTGTTATCCCTAAATTACAGTGAAGGTCTCGCGGAAATGGCATAGAAGATGAATACATACCCGAAGGTGAAGGAAATTGTTGCAAATGAAGTACCCACTGCCCACCTAAACCCCTGATCGTGTACGACGTCGTTCGCCACTTACTTTCGTCGACAAGCCGACTTCCCGAAATGAGAGGCGGCCTCGAAGAAAGGGATTGTTGTTCAGATGTCACCGCCGTTGGCCTAGTGGGGTACATGGCTTGAAGACCTGAATCGCGCCAGTGCGCTAATAAGATGGTATTCTGAAACTCCTCCAAAGTTGTGAGCTTTACTTGGTGGAATCGACCGTAGCGGTGAAAACCCCGGCCAGGCTGCAGGAGTAATCACAGACTGACCACGCGTCACATTCCTACACGGCATTTTGAGAAAACAAGATATACATGAGAAGAGGAAGGAGAGTTGAGAAACCTATTCTCCTTTGTTCACCGGAAAGATGAGAGTGACATGTGCCACACGGCATTTGTTTTCCTCACAGAGCTAGAAGATAACGCGAACGCACGGAGGCTTTGTGTAAAACAAAAGGCATACCTGTACGATTTGTGACGCGGTCGGCCGGCCCGAGGCTCGATGACGAACTCCTTGTACTTGCTGGCTTTGTAATCATCTCAAGTGCATAGCATACACTGACGTTGTCTCCCCACCGCATAGTTGCCGGAACTGATTAAAATACCCATTTTCCACAGTGAATGGCACTCGACTGCACTTTCTTTCCCCCACCCCCCATCACCGCCCTGCGTGGTGCTCGTGAAGATAATGGCCCCCGATGAAAGTACCGCGCTACTAGAAAACTCGCAGACGAAGACGAAGACTCCTCTACCTAAATTACAGCTGGGGCTTACTTTGTTCGTCCTTTTTTCCGAGCCCATTTCATCACAATACATCTTCCCGTTCATAAATCAAGTGAGTAATGTGTGCATAGAGCACCACGATGGCTGATCAGATGACACGAAACTTGACATGCATCGCCTGCTAACATCATGTAGCTCATCAGGGAGTTAGGCGTTACGGGTGGAGACGATCGCAAAATAGGATACTACGCTGGCGTCATCGTGAGTAGGTTCTCTTCCTCGTTTTCGTGGCTGCGTTCGATCGCATCCATATCTCGGGAGTGCACTTTCATGAGAAACACATGTCTGTATTCGATTAACTTACCGGCAGGAATCCCTGTTTTTTGTCACCCAAGCACTGACGGTCCTGTGGTGGAGTCGCCTATCTGACTATATTGGCCGGAGACCCGTCTTACTTGTCGGTTTGGCGGGTCTGAGTGTATCCAATTTGTGCTTTGGACTATCCAGAGAGTTCTGGGCGCTCGTCGCAAGGTAAGAGCTCCTGCAACGCACTTACCCTGAAGCGTAAACTATGTTTTGGCTATAGTCGGTGCATTGCTGGAGCCTTAAACGGCAATGTCGGCGTGATGAAGAGTGTCGTAGGCGAGATAACAGATACCACCAATATGGCACGGGCATTCGCCCTTATCCCAATCGTTTTCTTCGCTGGTGCTTCAATCGCGTACGTACTTGGCTTTCCGTGTCTACCCTGGGCTAAGAATCAGGACTTTGGAAGTCCCCTTTTCGGTGGTGGTTTGGTGAAGCCGCATGACCATTGGCCTGAACTCTTCTCAGGGTCGTTCTGGGTGCAACACCCGTACTTCCTGCCTAGTCTCGTATCCGCATCGTTCACCGCATTTTCCTTTGTTGTAACCGCGCTGTTTTTGAAGGAGGTGAGCGCTTGAGCCAACAATTCACATCATGTTGAACAACTGACCGTCTCGGACAGTCACTACCATCAAAGCGGCGCAGGAAGGAAAGCCAGCCAGAGAGGGGCCCAATTGGTGCTCCGGCCGGCGCCCCGGGCGACGAAGATGCCTCTCCTGTACCGATTCGTACCCTACTCAAAACCTATTCGGTGATAATACCCGTCGCAAATTACGGTATACTGGGTCTTGTTGAGATTGGTTGCTTTGCCCTCGTTCCCTTGTTTTACGCAACCCCTGTCGAAATCGGGGGGTTGGGACTCCAACCGTTTACCATTGGGATGATTATGACGGCATTTTGCGTCTCCAATGGCTTGTTCCAAGCCTTGTTCACTGCCCGAGCAATTGAACGCTTCGGTGAAAGGAGGGTGTTTCGCTCGGCCGTGCTCGCATATTTCCCCGTAATCGCCTCCTTCCCGACCATGAGTTGGATTATTCAAGTTCAAAAAGAAGTTGGCATGGCCATTTGGGTACTCATCGTTGCCCAGCTACTGTCGTGGGCAGTGGTCGAAATGGCGTATGGTATGTGTAGTCGTTACTCGACATAGCTGAGAAGAGTGATTGATAGATCACATGCACAGCGGTTATCTTCGTGTTCGTCACTAGGGCATCGCCAAACAAGTACTCACTCGGTACCATGAACGGGCTCAGTCAAACTACAACATCGATTGCAAGGGCAATGGGGCCAGTAACATTCACGTCACTGTTCGCATTCTCCAAGGAATACAACTTGCTTGGAGGAAACCTGGTATATGTTGCGCTTCTGGTCCTTCTATGCTTGCTGGTCTTGTTGTCGAGGTGCCTTCCTGAGTTGGAAAAAGACCAGCGGTAACGAAGGAGCGGCTACGCTGGGTGGTCAACACCGTTTCCTCACGATCTAGAGCGTTACATGATTTCTTCTTTGTTTGTTTTCGCATACTTAACACCGGAATAATTCCCGCCTTACATGCGTTTTTGTGAAGGGGTGCCCTGGCTCACAATTGGGAAGCAGATACCGAGGAAAGGGGGGTTTACCCCCCGGGATGATCATGGGATGCCAGAGGACTCGTCGTCTGTTGGGTTCCATACCCCTCATTATTACCTTAGACATAATAGAACGGTTGGACTCACGCCAAGACCGGCAATCATTCATGCTATCACTAGCCTGGCAGAGGAAGATAGGTCGTCGAGAGGCGGGTCAAGACCGTGCTGACTTGTTGTAACTGTGTCTGCGGACAGAGTCAATCAAAACCGGCGAGCCGGCAGCGCGTATGACATGCTCAGATGCACGATCTCCCCAGTCCTGCAGTCTGCCAATGTCCACTGTCGGAGTCTGCAGGCACCTGCCTGTGCAAGGTAATATCGAAAGACACGGAGCATGTCTTTGATGAGATCCGAGAGTTCGTATGCCTCGATTGAAGTCTTGCGCGACACTGCCAGGTAGGAAGAAAATGGCGGGTACGTCAAAAGCATAGTTAATCAAACAGTTGGGCGATGTATGGACAATACGTGCGAACGGACCTTCGACCAACAAATTCTGCGGCGTCCGCGAGATGATAATGTTGGTACCGCAAGGTCAGCAAGGCATGAAGTGGTTTCGTTACAGGGTACTCGACATGCTTCGCAGGCACGACAATCAACCCGGGCAGCACATATGAGGACCCGGTCGTTCCGACGGCAAGTAGGGGCTGACTGTAGAGATTGCTTGCTCTTGTTGTATTCTTCCTGTTTGACTTACCGAAAACTTTACAAGTTTTCTTCATAACTGTCCATCGTTGTACACATCTCTTGTCACTTCTTCTTGCCCCCTGAATTACTCCTGAAGGCATGCTTCGTAAGCGTAAGCTGTGATTATGTGTCGATCTACTGCGGAAGCATGCACGGCGAGAAGGATCCTTCTCCGTTGCTGAGATGGCATCGAGGCCCCAGACTGGAGCAAGATCAGGGGACACACTCACAAGGTGGCATCGTCACGTCTTCCTCGTTGACGGCGCGTATGGGGTGGGTGCCGCGGTCGTATGTACCCGACACTCCGCTATGTCCTCCCAACAGCGATATCCCGACCGTCCGAATGGGGTTCCCGGAGCACGGTTATCTGATGTCATACAGATTCACCAGTGTTGGTGAGTTACAAGTTGTCAAACGGAATTTGTTGTTCACGAAGAAAACACGACCAGAGTAAAGGGCTATCTGAAGCCGACTAGGACATTTTACGCACAAATATGTCCTCCCATCTTCCCTCGTTACGTTGTCGATGTTGCCATAAATCCGTCGCGACTAGAACGTCCGTCTGAATAGATATAAAGTAGGAATTCAGAAGATGGGGATCGCCTCCAAGTCGCAAGCCCAGAACTAGAAAAAAATTGGTAGTTCGACACCTTATCGTATATCTCTCCAATTAGCAACCGTCGTGGCTGGTTTCGTAGCATTACTACTGTTGACGAATTGCGGGAGGCAGAGGGAGCTTCACTTACCTTGGGCCGGAACTCGGCATAGCCGCCTCGTAATCACCCTCGTAGCCCTGGGCGCACATCAAACCCCGGAACCATGCCGTAGAGGGGGTCCTGGCGATGCCCTATTGCGCTCCGGGCTGTAATAAATTCGAAAGTTTGCCATTGCTGTAGGTTGGAGTGAGGGAGGAGTCGGGGCACACTACAGTACGTTGCTGCCACTCACCCAAACTATGCTGGTACTTGTCCGTAGACACCACCCGTCGACTTCCTAATCACCTCGCAAGCCATCCAACAGTATCGGGCACTAATTATCGCTGGGAATCGTTCTATGGGTTCCAGGCGAGAGGAAGCTTAGAGTCTTAGTTTCTACGGCGAGTTTCCAGTTCGACGATTGTCGGAGGACCGAACACACACACTCCGACGGACAAGTCTTGTCCGTAATAAGCAACGGCTTCAGTGTTTCGAGTTCGTGCAGCTCAATTCGACTTTGTATACAGGCGTAAGGTCGCAGCTCTCTAGGCAATTCATGCAGCACATAGCAGTCTTTCCAAACGTTCCACAAGCACCTACCTGCTCACGTAGCCGCATACGCCCTCGACCCGAACGTTGCAAGCAAGCGTGGGGTTGAGAAAGTGTGGGTTTCACGGGTTGAGTTGCAAGCTCGCCGGACGCACTTCTACCGGTGAACATAGTTGAACACTGGTGCGTTGATCGATTCTTTTTCAGTTACGAGCTGTTACTAGCGTGAACGGAATCCATCCAAACTCAACATCATCGCGCCGTATTTTGGATCTGGAGCGTCTGCATGTGCGATTCGTGGTGGAAAATCGATTGATGTGTCCATGGCAGTTCGCCAGAAAGATCCAACGAGCTGATTGAGACAAGATTACATAATAAGGACACATCGATTCGTCTTAGTCATACGCTCGCCAGTGCATCCCTTAACAATCAACGTTCACGTTCAACTATCATGACGAGCCAACACGCACCATTTCCTGCTGGTCAGGCTCAGGCGTCTCCACGCAAGTCAGTTACTCCTGTGAATCCAAGTGCCGCTGAGAGGCACACTGGCGGTATGTTCGCCTCGACGTCACACTGTAGTCAGCCAACCCCAACTAACACCATCTCTCCCGCCGCCGCCCACCCCCGCGTTATCAGTACCTGCATCAACTACGCAGGGGGACAACACTGGACCTGCCGTTCCAGTGATAACTCTGGAGTATGTTGTGGCAGTGTGGTTAATCGTGAGTCGCAGTTTCATACAGATAGGACTTACTAACTAGAGTAGGTCATCGCTATAGTCATAATGAATCTCAACCTTTTGAGAGTAATGTCTGTCTGCCTGTAAGTCACCTTTTGGGTGTCTGCGGTGTAGACTGAACAAAATCCACAGCCCACCCACAGACTAGATATCATACACTCATTTATAGTGGTTTTCTGGACACCTTTTTTTGTCTTGTATCCCTCCTATTCGCAGCGGACGAGTGGTCCCGTTCGAGCGTGGTAATGTAGATTTGTCTAGAAGTATCTGCACTGTATCCGTATCACCTGGATTTGTTTGTAGTTTTTATTCTTTCTTTTCTGCGCAACCATCCTTGGTGATGCCGTATAATCCTTTTCCAGTGACGTGTCGCAATGCTCGAGTACCGGACGAGGTCAGACTCAACCTCGAGCTCAGCTAGATCGGTAACGTATGTCACCCTGTCGTGCAAGGGGGGGGGTTTGCATTGAGCCAGCCACCGTCACAGAACAAACTTGCAACCTTGCGCCGCTGTAGCAGTACTCAAGGCATTTCTCAACTTTATTTTCTGGAGAAAGATAGATTCGGGCTCGCAAGTGCGCGTTGTTACTCACCTTCACGAGGGTAACCACTGGCGCCTTCTGACGTTTTGTCACCTTCGTGAACATGCTAACAGTAGGTTCAACAAGTGATGTGCGACTAGCCATGGCTGTCTCATGCAGTGCACGAATCGCATCCAAGTCGTACATGCAATCCAGGTAACTTAGACGTCTTGTCGGTCACCCCGTCAAAATTCGACGTTCATATTCCTGGGTACTCAAGTACTCGGAGACCCACTCTCGGACCTCTCGGTGGTGGGACGCCAGCCCTTGACTTTAGGTCGCTTTCGACCGAGGAAGTCCGTGTGGTCTTTCTGTCTTGTAGGCTCGCAGTTTCCACTTCCTCCACCATTATCACTTACACGTGCATCAATATTCATTAATGCAGAGCCTGAATGCCTGGTAATGTCATACCCGACGTTTTTGGCACGTTCCGCTTTGCGTCATGACTCATTTGCGGTATCATCCCAGTTACTTTTGCTCCAGCACAGCTCGAGCCCTAAACCACTTTCTTATGGGCAACGGGCCGATAGTGAGATATCTCCGGAACGACACTTGCTGATTAGCGGGACAGAGTCGTCCATTTCTTTTCAAGGATTCGCCATATGCTACGTGCGATGTACAGGCAATCGAGGTACGTGAATAACTCACGTTCTCGTTACGCCACTCCGAGAAGTGAGGGATTAGAGAAGCACCCTACCTGTCTGCATGTGCATAGGTCTGGCGGGTGGGGAAGGAAACCGATACGCTGCAACGAATAGGGGCGATACTTTCGTACTCTAAAATGTGCGCTTCGTCGTCTACGAATGGGACGCTGACCAACCCATGACCCTACGTGATATATGTGTATATTGCGCTGGACACCACCCAGGATTCGAGAAATGTGATTTCTGGGTTCATTGCAGGACCCCATTCACGAAACGGAAATCGTCTTCCATGCACTGTGCGTCCAGCAATTGGTTTCCTTTCTCCTTGACATGCATGGGTGTGCCCTTCAGCCTGCACGATGGTTTGCCCCTCCTACCGCGTTTGTGATGCTAACCCTTCATAGTTGGTTGAATTGCGGTACCGTAGCAGCGATGCTTCGACGTGTAGGGCAAGCAGAGCAGGGGGAAATAGCACTACTTGCGTGCCCACTCCACTCTTCGTGTGGACCGTTATGCCTGTCGTTCTCCTCGTCCTGAGAATCGGTGGGGCTAACGGTGATGTTAGAAGGTGAGTCGAGATGATACTGTTGGTTTGGAAGCATGACAATGACTCCACATAGTGATGGAAACAAACATGCCCGTAGTGCATGTCATCTGGCGTCACAGAAGGTTTCCTATTCACATTCGCTTTCGATGGCCACGTAAAGAATTACCATGAAATGTGTTGCATTGTCCAAGCACAAGGTACAGATACGGGCAAACACAGGCTCTGTACGGGCGTAATGGCGTGTCATGTGCCGGACGGATAGAGCAAATTTAATATCAGACAATGAGTCGGGCTGCGATAATGATTGAACGTCCGACCCTATCAGCGGTTGCCAGTGTGCAACGTGGTACGCAGTGCTCAGAGGCAACTCCATTTTCTCGGATGCTCAAGATAGTGCAAAACTACCCCCACGAGCAGGCTGCAATTGTGTATGTATTACAAGTACGGACAGGAATAAGAGACTGTAGGATACGGAAGATATGTGTATAGGGTTTGATGTGCACCGATTTGATAGTGGCTGATGGCCGTTGTGCATGAGAAGGTTGCGACTTCACCTGCTGCGGATACTCTCAGTCGTGTAATGTCCTGTGTGGAGCCGTGCTGATAGTAGCAAGCAGGCTGGCTATTGCTTGCTCGCAGGTCCGGCCTGATTCTTTGGGGTACAACCCAAAACGGGAATTAACGTACAATCGGTCACGGCAGGGTTCCCACGGGTCATTCTGTCCCCGCACTTTGAAACTTAAATAGACGGGCCCTCATTTCGACCCAGTCTTGCCAACGGACGATCACGATGTCCCCCGTCGCAGCAGCCAGAGCCCTCAGGAACTTGACTTGCCACCGTCAGCCATCCTCGCTGCGTGCGTTCCACTCTCCGTTCGTTGCACTCAAGGCAACCAGTCAGAGTCCCCTGACATCCTCTCCCGCTCCTTCTGCGATGGTCTCACCCATAAACGCGCCCTTATCATCATACGAGAAACAGACAGAATACTACACTTCTGAACCACACGTCTCGTCTGCTGGTACGCGTACGTACGTCGTATCGGAACCCGACCCCTCAAACACCGCATACGAGGTTCCCTACGGCGCCTACCCCACCTCTGCGCCCTACGTCAACTACCCGCTCGCAGATGCACCCCCGAATCCAGAGGGTAAATACAGCTCTACGAGCTCGACCCAACCGCATCCGTACACGACGAGTGCCCGTGCTGTTCCGCAGAACAAGTACGGCGTTGGCGAGAGTGCTGCCGTGAGAAACGCAGAAGCACCAGGTGAGATGGGGAGGAGAGGTGGCAGTTATGGCGGATTGGGTTTGATGGATGAGACGACGACCACCAACAGGACTCGTGGCACCGAATTTGGGGAGAAAAAACACGAACAGTCCTTTCGTACCTTGAAGGATAACAAATGACGTAACGACAGTGCTCTCTTTTTTCGGTTTATTACTTTGCTTCATCAGTTCTGACATGCTTTCCTTGCCTCTCGAGTAGTTGGAAGTGTTCGCTGTGTCCGTATTGTTCCCTCTTGCTTGTACTATATTTGCCTTTTCACAGATGCGTCTTATGAAGCCTGGTCACTTTCGACGCCTGCGAAACAGCACTCGCGAGATGGAAGACAGTATGAATGTGAAACGAAAGAGTGCCAGCGGTGCTCAGAAGCGGTCCCAATGCAAACGTGAAAGGCTTCATACAGGTAAGGAAGTCTTACATCTCGACTCCACAGGGGTGATTTAATTTTGGAGTAGGTGCTGTGCCCATCGCTGGCCAGCCTTATCGTACACTACAAATTCGTGCTACACACTTGGCATCGCCAGCAGGGTTGTCAGCGAGCCATGTCTCTCATCCTGGCAGTCAACGCTGGTTCTTCTTCCCTCAAAATATCACTTTTCCAGCGACATGCAGACGACCCGCCTCGCCTTCTTCTGACGTCATCGACGTCATCCATCTCGTCGCCTCCGGCCAAGTTCAACTTCAAAGTCGTCGACGTTCCAGGGTCGGAGTCGACGAGCGTTGGTTACAAGGAATCCGCGGAGGCGGACATACGAGACCACGAATCAGCTTTCGAGCATTTCGTAGAGACGCTCGCTCGATATGCCGAGGATCTCAAGCAAACTACTCAAGTATCCGACGAGGTCAGACCCAACCTCGAGCTAAGCCAGATCCGTAACGTATGTCACCGTGTCGTCCATGGAGGGAATTACGTCGAACCAGTCGCCATCACTGAACAAACTTACAATCATATCGAGCGCTTGTCCGACCTTGCCCCGCTGTAAGCAACGATTTCAGTGTTTCGAGTCCGTGCATCTCAATTCGACCCTGTATGTAGGCATAACGGTGCCGCTCTTCGGGTAATCCATGCAGCCATGACAGTTCTGCCGAATTCACGATCGATCGCTTTCTTCGATACGGCGTTCCACAAGCATCTGCCTGCTCACGTAGCTGCGTACGCAATCGACCAGAACGTTGCGAGGAAGCGGGGGTTGAGAAAGTATGGGTTTCACGGGTTAAGTTGTAAGTATGTTCAGCTCGGACACGCTTCGACCTGTTAACATAACAACACTCGAAAACAGATGCTTTTATTACACGATCTGTCGCTCAGTACCTCGGAGAGGTGCGTCGATCGTCTCTTTTTCAGTTTCGGGCTGTTACATATATAACGTGTATAGGATCCATCCAATCTCAACATCATCGCCTTGCATATCGGATCCGGAGCGTCTGCATGTGCGATCCGCGGTGGAAAATCGATTGACACGTCCATGGGGCTCACACCTCTGAGTGGTCTTCCTGGCGCGACGCGTGCAGGAGATATCGACCCGAGTTTGATATTTCACTATACGAGTCGGGCTTCGCTGGATGCAGAAAACGGGGGGAGGATCTTGAGTCATAAAGAGGATGCAGCGGGAGAGGTCCATATCAGCGACGTAAGTGGTTTGGCTCCGAGAAAATGGGCTCAAAGCTGACGCGAATCACTAAACTAGGCAGAGAGAATTTTGAATACGGAGATGGGATGGAAGGCGCTGGCGGGTACCACCGATTTCGGAGAGATCGTTCGTAAAGCGTTCCCTCGTTCTATTAGCGAGAAAGCAGACGACAACGAGTACGCACTCGCATTCGACCTCCTCTTGGACCGCATCCTGCACTTTGTCGGTGCGTATTATCTTGTGTTGCGGGGACACGTGCACGCGCTCGTCTTCGCAGGAGGTGTTGGCGAACACAGTGTCGAGTTAAGAAGCAAGGTGGGAGAGGCTGTGAGTTGTCTGGGATTCGCAGCCGTGGACGAAAGGAAAAATGAAGGGGTGGAGAAGAAGAAGGGCGTCGTCGTAGACATTGGAACCGCGGGACAGTGCGAGAAGAGGGTGCTGGTGTGCCGGACGGACGAACAGGGAGAGATGGCGAGAGAGTGTTCGGCGATCGAGGATTATTGGTGACTCGACCCAATGCAAGGCTACTCGTACGTTTTACCTCGATGCTATTTCCGGTGACCACGTCTTTTCGTTCCTTCCTATCAACGATGTTGTATGCAGCCAAGATGGCACGAAATTGAGACGTGGCTCAGTCCAGGTAAACCTCTAGGTGGTACTGTACGACTTCCGGATTGCTCTATCACTGACAAGCGATATGTTCGCCGAACGTCGACAGGATGGGTCTAAGACTATGGAAGAACAGTCGTAGTGATACCATACTCTGAGCCGCTCGGACGTCGTTGCATTCATCTATCGACGGTGGTAAGGGGTTTATCCAAGCTTAATTGACCGGTAGGTATATGAAAGGGGCTGTGGCCAGGTTATGTAATTTGTCGGACGCGTGCGGACGATTCACTATTCTTCTCATCTTCTACCTCGTCAAGTCTCTCCAAACTATCATTTCTTTGGAAGACAGAGCAGTATTCAATTAATTTCACTTGGTTGGCTGACTATACTACTTAGTAGCCCGGGTACGAACCAGCGGACACGCAGCACACGAGAACCAAAGAGAAAGCGCGTGTCTCGTGACTGTCGTGAATGGTATGTAGTGTTTTGCGACGTCGCCCCCACCTCCGACGTCAGTCTGTTCTCTCTCTTCCATAGGGATTGTCAGCTTTCATGCTACGCGACAGAACGAAGACGGGTCGCGAGCCGCGGCGAGGAAAGGGAGGGTATGACTCTGAGGATCGAAAGGACCATGACCCTAGGTGGGTGGATGCGATGACCTAGACCTTCATACACCCGGCTAACATAGGTGTAGATGATGGATGACCGGTCGTTAGCTGGGGAAGGAGTCTTCGGCACTTTCCCTTACCCCGGTGATAATTACCACAAGTCCCACTCCTGCCTGTGCACACCTCGCTAGGGAATTATTCATCTTTCATACGGTGTTTATATTCCAGTGTAAGCCAAGATCTCGTCGTCGATATATATCGCCGGGATAATATTTGGTAAGAAATACTCCTCGTGACGCGGGAAACGTCGCTGGTCGACATATTGTGCATGGAAGTGGATACGAATATACTGGTAAGGCCGGGAAATCATAACAAGAGACAACCTAGAAACTATTCCGTATGCAAACAACCGGTCGTTGGGTGCTCTACCTCCCGCCAAACCAAGCCATTGCTGCCCTCCAGACGACGAAAGGTATAGGAAGCGAGAAGCCTGGAGATGGTTCCCTGTTGCTCAGAGCTGTTCTTGCACTCTCCGCCTCTCTTTTTGCCTTAGCCAGCTCTTCCTGCAGTTCGGCGTTTCTCTTGCGTTCGGCAGCTTCTCGTTCAGCAGTTTCCGCAGCCAACCGTTTGTGTAGTGATTCCGCTTCGGCGATCTGGCGTTGTAAACGAGCGAGCTGTTCCTCGGCCTCCTTCTTGCGCTGTTCTTCGACCAATCGTATTGCGGTCTCCTGGGCAGCAATCTCTCGGGAGCGAGCTTCTTCCCTCTCACGTCTAGCTTTCGTCGCTTCTTGTTCCTGCTGCGATAACTTCTCTTCCATACTGCGTCGCACTTTCAGCATCTCTTCCTCATACTGCTTTCTCTGAGCTTCCTCACGCTCCAGAGCCACCCTACGCTCTTCCGCAATCCGGGCTTGCGCTTCCTCAACAGCACGTGTAGCGGCGGCACTTTCGCTTGCTAGACGAGCTTTCTCAGCTTGAAGAAGGGCCTCGTCTTTGGCCTTCCGCTCTTGAAGAAGCTCTGCCTCAAGTCTCGCTCTTCTCGTTTCTTCATCCCGCAATTTCTCCAATTTCTCCTCTTGTTCTCGAATGCGAGCTTCCTCTATTTGCTTGCGCGCGGCGTTTTCTTTCTCCATTTTTGCCTGTTCTTCTTGCAATGCACGTCGTACTCGTTCCACCTCCTCGGCGACACGTCGCTCATGCTGCTCCTTCTCTCGCTCGGCCGCTAGCCGTTGTTGTTCTCTCAACTGCTCGAGAGCATCTTCTTTGGCTTTCCTGGCAGCGGTTGCTTCGCGTTCCTTGCGAGCTTGTTCCTCTGCGATCTGCTTCATTTCCTCCTGAGCCTTGGCAATTTCCTCCTTCAGTTGAGCTTTATCCTCCTCCTCTCTCAGCCGCCTGGCCTTCTCCTCTTCCTCTCGGATCTTGGCCTGTTTCTCGAGTTCTGCTGCAAGCGCGGCTGCTCTCTCCTGCTCGGCCCTGATCTTCTGTAGCTGTTCGGTTTCAAGTTTTCTCTTTTCTTCTTCTGCCCTCGCCATCTCCTGCTGAAGTTCGAGGACATGTTGTCGATGCTGTGCCTCTGCACGCTCTCTGGCCAGGCGCTCCTCTTCTAGTAGACGAGCCTTGCGTTCGTCCTCCTCTTTGTGGGCCTCCATGATTTCAGTCTGCCGTCGAACATGCTCCCGTCGTGTAACCTCTAACTGTTCGTGGGCTTTCTCGATTTTTCCCTGCAAGCCCTGCATACGCTCGATGTGGTCGCGGTTCTCTTTTTCCATCTCAGCGATTCTGGCTACGAGTCTTGCTTTCTCAGCATTGAAGGTCTCCGCCATACGTTCGGCGTCATTCTTTATACGCTCGAGTTCCAATCTCTTCTTGTCCACTTCTTCCTGGAGTTCCTGGCGAGTCTCCTCGTCCTTGGCACGCATGGCAGCCTCCATCTCTACACGGAGTTTCTTCAGCTCCTCGTCGTGTCTCACTTCCTGCTCTTTGAGAGCACGAGCAAGTTCGGCACCAGCAGCGGTATGTGCAAGATCTCTGCGTTCATTGACGAGCTCGTGTTGAATCGCAAGCGTAGCCGCTTGACTGTTGACTAAGTATCGGAGGATGGTATGAGCGGAGGCTTGTGTGCCATGGTGACGCATCATGCGAGCACCCTTCTCCAGGACTGGCTTGAAGAACTTGTCGTTGGTGCTGAGTTCCTTCTCCCTAGCCTCACCGATCTTCTGGTCAACGTTTCCCCACATATTGGTGACGATGATGACGTTCTTGAGCGTGTTGTCTCCGCAGAGCTCGCGGAAGATACGGAAGTTCCGTTTGGATGTCCCGCCCATTCGGAAATCGGAGATGCGGTGCATATAGATGACACCGGCGAGTTTAGCCCCATGCTCGTAGCTGTGATGTTGCGGCGTCAGCAAAACTATACTTGAAGCACGGTCACGGCACGGCACTCACGTGTTAGACAGATACGCGGCGATCGATGACAAGATGTCCGTGTCGCTTCGAGTGGTATCGTCGAAGCCAGGCGTATCGATTAACGTGACTATTCTCCCATTCAGGAGGAACGGCTTTGACGTCCTCACGTCCACCGTGCAGCTCTCAAGCCCCTTCCCTACAGGGAGCTCCGACCCGCTGGCACAATTGATGAACTGGGTACGTGATGGATCAGCACTGACGAAAAAAAGTATGATCGCTAACGGTACTCACTGTCGACTTCCCACTTCCAGTAGCGCCCATAACGCTGCACAGGGTTCCGTCAGACATGTGGTGGGGAATGGCGCCGATATACGCACGCGATCCTAATTTCTTTCCCGCGAAATGACATGTTGATGGAGCTTGTCCTTTGGACTTGTGTCGGTGGATGATAGACGGACAGGTCGTTGCAGACCGAGAGGGAGACCTTGCAAGCGTTTCGCTGGAGAATGCGCAGGTCACCGTTCGGTCATTTATATCTCTACTCGTTCCTCCCTCACCGTTTGCACATTTCACCCTTGCGCAGGGCCTGGCCTAAGTCTTGGATCGCCGTGGCGCCTGGTAACGGGCAACCCTCACACGTTTCCGGCTGGCACTACAGCGCCATCGGGAAACACCATTTCAACGTTTCTTGATCGGACTATAGTTCTATAAAGGTGCGTTCTCCCCTTGAGGAAGGAGGTTAGAGCTGTTGCTTACGAGCGCAGCGTAGTGTTGTACTCTAAATTCAAACTTGAGATCGCTCGGTGTAGGTATGATATTTCTTACCTCTTCAGATTCAAATGTGTTGTCCTACCATAGCTGCATTGAGGGCCTGCGACGGGAAGCCGAGCCGTTACCATGTGGTATTCCATGCAGTGCAGTGCATCGGATGGAGCTGCTGGTAGCGATATCCCCTCGTAGTGAGGCGTTAATTATGGGCCGTGACTCGTGTGCCGCTTGCAGGACACGCCCTTTACCAACGTCCAACCTACAATGGGGTGTTGCTATTTCATATTTCCGTGTACTTGCGCTGCCCTATTCTGAGTGTTGAACGTTGCATTTTCAACAAGTGGAAGGCACTAGCAAAGAGACTCGCCGCGATGAACAAAACGATTAGGAACACATTTTTTAGGACAGATGCTTGTGGAACTTCATCGTCCACTCACTGTAATTCTGAAGAGTGCAGCTATCACGTCAACAACGTACAGAGTCAGTCCAACTCGTCTATCACTGGTTCCCCTTCCCCTTTTGTTTCGGCTTCGTTCCCCTATCTTTCGACTGCCTGGTAGCGTAGGTTTTGGTTGTGTCTGGGTCGGCCTGGCGCTGCCTGTTCCCCTTCTTCGCCAACGTTATTCTGGAAATCTTATCCGTGAGAGCATATGGATGCTTGTTCGTCTCGACCTGGACAGCGTAGACTCCCTTGTGGTGCTTCGTGCCGGCTAACCCATTCGCAAGGCATTCTTCTCCCAGCAAGCGGGCCTGACGCTCTTCATCCACCTTCTGCCGGGCAGTCTCGGTTCGAGACGCCATTACTTGCAAGAGAGCCCCGCTAACCTGGTTTTGCACGTCTTCCAACCGATCGACGTGTTGGCGGTCAGTTGCTGCCGTCTCTGCGATTCTTGACTCAAGCTGTTATTCTTGAGAGACGAATTTCTCTGTCATGTACTCAACGTCTCGCTTGGTACGTGCGACCTCTTCCCGCTTCCGTTCAAGCTCTTTTTGCACCTCCTGACGTGTCTCCTAGTTCTTAACCTTCATCGCCGCTTCCATATCTGCACGCAGCATTTAAAGTTCTTCATCGTGACTCTGAGATTAACTCACTCTGTGTACTCGCCAGTCCCTCCCGGGCAGCATCATAGGCAAACTCATGCTCGTCTACGATTTTTCGCTGTATGTTGGTCGCGCTGTCCCCCTGAGCGGTTGATGCAAATTCTGCTGGCAGAGCTCCTTCGACATCTCCCTCGCTACTAGCGAGGGAGATGTAGAAAGAGCTCTGCCAAACCGGTAGCGCAAGGCTTGGTGTAGAAGCTGCTACGGAGCCGCTGGTATGCGTGACATGCCTCTGGGAGGGGCTTGGGTGCCCAGAAGATGTAGACCTGCATCACACGGGCCTACATCTTCCGGGCATGAAGCCACGCGTGCAGGCGCCTGAGCCTGACCAGCAGGAAATGGTGCGTGTTGGCTCGTCATGATAGTTGATTGTTAAGGGATGCGCTGGCGAGCGTATTACCTTGCTTGGCAAGGTTTCTCCAGCACCATAATTCCCGTGGGAACCGTCGGACGACTGAAATATTTTCCTTTTCTGGCACGGTTGTTGCCGCGCACCTTAAACGTACTCCAAAGCTGTAGATACACGAAACACGCATGGTACGGCGTGATGCCCAGCCGAACTGACACGGCCACTAAATCGCGAGCTCGAGCTAATCGAAGAGACCCAGGTCAACCATATCATCAAGCATAGGCTCCCAGGGCCAATCACCCGTCTTCCACCCTCGGTGCTCTCAGACATTATTTATCGCACCTGACAGCCTGGGCGGAGGTATGCGCAGGGCACGCAAGGGTGGTGGTGAGTAATTGTTTTCTTACCTATGTCAATTGGGACGGGGTGCTGATACGGTTTGATAGCCTGGCTAAGCATACACCAGGTTGCGGAGGCACTAGGGGAGCGTGGACACTCGCTATCAAGCGCCGCCACCATGCCATCTGGGGCTTCTCAAGTCGATATGGATAGGGTCGCACATCAACTCGCGTGTTCGGGCCATGGCACATTCATTACCGCGCCGCATCCAGGCCTCGATCTTCCGCCGCTCACCGCAGCCTTAGGCGAGCGGTATGGCTACGCCCCGCTAGGGCTCGTAGGTGCACGAGACTTTGGCGGTGCACCATCGAGTTACATCAGATCTGGTTCGAATGCGCCCAGTTGTACTCATTCGCCCTTGAACCCAGGGCTCGCAGCTGCTGCAGCGGCTGCCGTTGCAGGGTACGTGTTACCTCCACCGCACACAATCGGCCATCCCTACTATGCACTGGGTGGCCACATACATACGCCACCTCCTGTTCCGCATGAGGCGATGAATGGTATGTTCGGAGGCGGTGTGCCTACGCTCAAAGAGTTGCAGCAGCGCTACGTCGAGTTGCAAGAATACCGGAAGAAGTTTGAGGAGATGGTAGAGAGGACGGATCGGATGATTGTAGGTGTGAAAAGAGGGATTGATGAGATGTTGGCTGCCTCTCAGCCGCAACAATCGCCGTCTCAAGCATCACAACAAGCTCAACCGTTGACATCCTCTCCGCAACCTGTCTGGACCCTTTGCTACCCTCATCATTGACAGCATCCAATGCATGATGTTTCCCGCCATGAAATGTGTTGAGATTCCGGAAACACAGATCTCGGACTGTCCACTTTTCCTCACTTCTCGTTACACTTGCGCTCTCGAGTGCATGCCACTCTCAAGAGGAAATTCTATCGACCAAATACCAAATATTGCCAGTCTCCGATCCGTCTGTGTGCACTTGGCAGATGATATGTCGGAATCATTACTGTTATCATCTTTGCTCCCGCTCCAGCAACTATCCGTACTTGTAGACTTTCTGGAACTGGTAGTGAATGGCCGGAAGCTGAGAGCATTCACTTACCTGCTCTCACATCTCTAACGCTTGTGCTCTCTAATCTGTGACCGGCACTGGCAGCTATAATGACTCCCAGTCTCATTTATCTGGGATGTTCACGAGGTGCATTGAATACACGGTTCGTGCATGCCCGCAGCGGATACTGGGCACATGTTTTCCAGGACTTTACTAACAAATTCGTAACTGTTCAACATCTTCGTCTTTTGGATACGACCAACTCCTCCTCCTTTATACCCGTCGGAGACGTGGCGGATGCACAGGTGGTATGTATGGCATGTCCTGGGGTATGTCATGCAGAGCTACCCGCTGATGTGACCAGTAGCTTCTTTGCCAAAGACGACACTCCTGCTGACCACAGGAAAGACCTTATGCAGTTGACCATCAAAGGTCTGATGGTCGGACAAATCCCTCATAGTCTCATGCGCTGGCTCATCAAATGACAATCCAACCAAAACTCTCTGTTCAAAGTTATGTTCTGTGAGTTACATAAATGTGGCGAGGAGTCCGGGCACCGCTAGCGGTTGTTGACTGGCTTCTCTGAACAAGTTGTTGTATGGCCATTGTGGATTAGTGCTGAAGGAGGTTCCGCAGAAGGCTACTTTGAATATGAGCCTCACTGGTGGTACGTGTTCATATGGTTGCGCGAACTGGACATTCATATCTTTATGAGCAGGACACACGAAGACGTTGTAAATGAGGAGTTTCGAATCCCACTGGAGGTTTATTCATAGTCATTCATAGTCATTACCACCTCCGAAATATGATCACACGCGACACAATACGTATCCCGTCATCTGGACATGGAGGATAGTTGTTTGATTAAAAGGGTGAGGATGTAAATGATGCATGTTGGGACAGTAGTTGGCCCGTAGTGTAACAGTTCTTGACTCTACATTGTACATGTGTTCGATTGCACTGCCCTTCTGGGCCAAGCAAGGTTTCCGCCGCAGCGTGCGGCACTTCCCCGAGTGACTAAGACGAATCGATATGTCCCTATTATGTAATCTTTTCTCAGTCAACTCGTTGGATCTTTCTGGCGAACTGTAACATGTAAAGGCTCAAAGGAGGTGGGTTTTCTCCTCTTCTCATGTATATCTTGGTTTCTGAAATGCATGTAGGAATGTGACACGTGTGACTAGTTGGCGATTACTCCTGGCTGGGGATTTCGCTGCTACGGTCGATTCTGCCATGGAGTACAACTCATAACTTTGTACGAGTTTCAGAATTTCATCTTATTAGCGCACTGACGCGATTCAGGTCTTCAGGCCATGTATCCCACCCGGTCGATGGCGGTGACACTATTATCCATCACGACCGACCTCACTTCACCACCCGACTCTCCGTCACGTCATGGGTTGCACAGTACCTTATGTTGTCGGATGACATGACCTCCCCGACTGATGGAATGCTATCAAACATCAAAATAGAAGTGCCGCGCTACAACGAAGCTTTCAAATGACCGCGTGCATGGATGTTGAACCGCTTCCTTCCGAGATCTGTGCGTACTTTGCTCAAAGGCGTTTTTCAGCATTGGTTCGGTCGAAAGCATCTCGGCGATGTGTTACCGCAGATGCGTCATGGATACGACTCGAGGAAAATGGCTTCGAGCCGCGAAGGAAAGGAAGACGCTGGCAGTACCTGTGCATGCTAATGGACGTGTACGGAAACGGCGCATTCTTGGTTGAGGGTATACCGAGGGCGGTGTGCTACATCCAGTGTTCACAATGCGCGCTCAGGCTTACACAACCAGTCGCAGAGGAGACGGACTGGAATGGCAAATGCAACAAGACAGCTCTCAATATTCTAGACACCCAAGACATGCCTGCTAACCTGTACCGTTAATCATGCGTTCTCACGCAAAGACAAGATATACATACACTTTCCTCGGAATGCCGCTCGAAGGTCGTTTCAGTTGGAAATTTCTTGCCAGCAGGGAGATCGACTTCCCGAATGGTCCTCCGCACTCTCTTCTTCTCCTTTACTGGCGGTCCAAGCAATGCTTTCGAGGGTCAAGGGATATTCAAACCATCTCGCATGTACACCCCACACCTATGTCTTCATCCACGTTTATCAGATGGCGTGATTTTTTTGAAAAATGTTGCTTCCCGCTACTAGTTCTGGACGGAGATCTCCCTCCTCAGATTGGAAATGCTGAGAAGCCCGTGCGGACAGGCGTGACGACACTAGACGACTTCTTGTTGCCTTGGCTTTCGGGAAGGATTCCCAAGACACCACGCTTTGTGCCCCCCACCTTCGCTTTGTGGCATAGGCTCTTCGCTTGGATGATAGCAACGCGCACGACTTTTTCTAGGCTGTAAAGCCCCAAGGCAGTAGAGCGTCTCGTAGGAACATGACGCAGATAAGGAGCCGTGATCGTTTGGACCGTTCGCTGTTGTCTCCCAATTTGATCTGCTGAAGTGGATGAACGAGCAGGTTCTAGCCATCCATCAAGCACCGTTGCATGCCGCTGATAGCTCTCCGGGCGTTATGCACATTCACGCAACGTGCACCGCCCAGTACCCACACTCGAGGCAGGGTGTTCCAAATTACGTTCGGTTCAGTACCGTGTCCAGTCATCCAGTATGGAGTGAGTTCCCAGTACGGTTGCCATTAATACTCCATAAGCTTACTGATAGCCTGATGATCGACATCGTCACAAACGAGGCTGCAGGGTCCTGCGGACATTCTATCAGAACACACCTGACGAACAAGTTTAAGCTCTTAATACAATGCCACCCGGGTACCCGCAAACGCCGTGAATCCGCGGACGAGAACACCACTGCCCCACTTGGAGACGGTTGGCTGTAAGGTTATGGACGCCTATTGGACTCCGTTTGTTAAATGTCCCTCGTACGCCCTCACTTGTGCGTTTTTTTGACGGAACGTGCTACGTAAGCGGCATTAAATGGTGTAGCTCCCGCCGCCGCTACTTACCATCATGAACGCATCCAGGGGTGAACCCTTCACATTGACATTTCGAAAGGTTGAGTTCTAGGGACCTGATCGGTGTTGCGGCGTAACCCCAGGTCTTTCATACCTCGACTCTCCTTGGGTGTAGCGCTTTAGATTTTGACACAAGGTACTGTACAGGTTATATCTCAACCTGCACTACGGAATTTGGAGAAGGGGAAGAATTGCTGTGTCCGCACCTGCCATCCTGACAATGGGGCGGCGAGACGCGCATCAGCGTGCATTCCGCAGTCTCCGACGTACGGCCATGCATCGTGCGCAGAGCAGTCCAATGCATCACTTTGCAGGAGCAACCTTACCGTATCATCCCTACGTGCACATCCACCTTTCTGAATCCCAGATACCCCTCGGGTGAGTCACGCCAACTTGGAAAAGCGTGATGGCCCCCATTATTACTGGTCATCAAATGATAACGGATTTTTTTCTGCTTTGGGACACGAGCAGACGTATTCTTTGACCTAATGTTAATTACACTTTTTGCACGATTGGGAGCCTATTGTGGGACTTTTCGTCCACTTAGTTCTAAAGAGTGCAACTATCACGTGAACTACGTGCCGGTCCAACTCGTTTATCACTAGTTCTCCCTCTCCTTTCGTTTCGGCTTCGTTTCCCGATCTCTCGACTGCCCATTAGCGTAGGTTTTGGTTGTGTCTGTGACAGCCTGGCGCTGCCTGTTCCCCTTCCCCAACGTTATTCTGGAAATCTCATCCGTGAGAGCATATAGGTGCTTGTTTGTCTCGACCTGGACAGCGTGGACTTCCTCGAGGTGCTTCGTGCCGGCTAACCCATTCGCAAGGTGTTCTTCTGCTAGCAAGCGGGCCCGACGCTCTTCCTCCTTCCGCCGAGCAGTCTCGGTTGGAGACGCCATCACTTGCAGGAGAACCCCGCTAACCTGGTTTTGCATGTCTTGCAATCGATCGACGTGTTGGCGGTTAGTTGCTACCATCTCCGGACTCAAGCTGGTTTTTCTTTTGGAGAAAGCGACGAACTTCTCTGTCATGTACTCAACGTCTCGCTTGGTACGTGCGACCTCCTCCCGCTTCCAAAGCTCTTGCGCCTCCTGACGCGTCTCCTAGTTCTCAGCCTTCATCGCGCTTCCATATCTGTGGGCAGAATTTGGAGTTTTCATCATGATTTTTGAGATTGCTTACTATGTGCACTCGCTAGTTCCCCCCCTCCCCCCCCCGGCAGCATCACAGGCAAACTCATGCTCATCCACGATTTTTTGTTGTACGTTGGTCGTGTTGTCGTCAAGTAGATAACAGATGATGTCGAGGGCGATCCCCGCGTTCCATCGTGACAAAACATTCGGGTGCCCCTCTCCGTGGGATTGAATATTGAGCGACGGATCGCGTAAAAGAGGCATCTGTTTTCGAGTATTGTTATGTTCACTGGTAGAAGTGCGTCCGGCGAGCTTATTGGCAACTCAACCCGTGAAACCCATAATATATCCACAAACTGGAAAGGGATTGCATTACAACGAAACTACAATACTCCCAACCCTTTACATATAATGGACCACGTGCCCGTCGCGTATACGGCGGCTGCAACACAAAAGAGGAAAACTGTCCAGAAAAAAGCTGCTAGGGTGTAAGAAACGATCAAAGTGTAAAGGCCGTATCCCACTGCGTGGAAAACGAAGCTGGAGGGGTCATCAGGGAGGAAAAACATATGGGTAGAATTTTCTGTACCTAGCACCCATTAACCGTAAGGGTATGGTATCTATAATGACAAGTCGGTCGGCGGGCTGTGAATCTTATTCAGTCCACACCCCCAGATATCCAAAAGATGACTTACCCTGCGCAAAAAGGACAAATACACAATCAACACAGCATTGATAGCCATGCTAGTGCTCAGAAATGACAGCAGACGTGCAAGAAACAAGAGCCTTTCGGAATACCGCTCTACGGCGGTGATGGAAATGCCACCAGATGTTATCGGCAGCCGGGATAGCAACCCCAGGAATTTATGGTTGATGACAACCACACCGATCGCCTACTGTTGTTAGTACTAAGGCCAATGTGAATAAAACCGCGACTCACGAATGCACAGAAAGCCGTCAGATAATCACTTGTCATCGGTCCCACTGGAACGGCGGGTCCAGCGCTGCCCCCCTGAGCGGTTGATGCGAATTCTGCTGGCGGAGCTCTTTCGACCTCGCTAACCGGTAGCGCAGGGTTGGGAGGGGGTGCAGCGGGGGGATAGACATTGCGCGCTGGGGGTGGCTGACCCTGGCTTGGTGTAGAAGCTGGTACGGAGCTGCTGGTATGCGTGACATGCCTCTGGGAGGGGCTTGGGTGCCCAGAAGATTTAGACTCGTTTGAAGCCACGCGTGCAGGCGCCTGATCTCGACCAGCGGGAGACGGCGTACGGCGTTGGCTCAGAGACATGGTGGATGTTGGATGTTAAAGGGGCGTATGACTAAGACGAATCGATGTTGACGCGAATGTGGGTTCCCCTATTACGTAATCTTGTCGCAATTGGGAATTGAAACGGTTCAAATCATTCTTTCTGGCGAACCGTAAACGCGTACAGGCCCTAAAGGAGAAGAAGAGAACGCGGAGGACCGTACGGGAAGTCGATCTCCCTGCTGGAAAGACATTTCCAACTGAAACGACCTTCCAGCGGCGTTCCGAGGAAAGTGTATGTATACTTTGTCTTTGGGTGAGAACGCATGATTAACAGTACAGATTAGCAGGCGTGTCTTGGGTGTCTAGAATATTGCGAGCTGTCTCGTTGCATTTGCCATCCCAGTCCGTCCCCTCGGCGACTGGCTGTTTAAGCGTGAGCGAGCATTGTGAAAACTGGATGTAGCACGCCCTCGACCAAGAATGCGCCGTTTCCGTACACGTCCTTACTGGCGGTCAAAGCAATGCGTTCGACGGCCAAGGGCATGTTCAAACCGTCTCGTATGTCCATATGTCCACCCCACACCTATGTCTTCATCCGCTTTTATCAGATGGGCTGATTTTTTTGGAAAATGTTGCTTCCCGCTACCAGTTCCGGACGGAGATCTCCCTCCTCGGATTGGAAATGCTGAGAAGCCCGTGCGGACAGGCGTGACGACACTAGACGACTTCTTGTTGCCTTTGCTTTCGGGAAGGATTCCCAAGACCCCACACTTTGTGCCCCCCACCTTCGCTTTGTGGCATAGGCTCTTCACTTGGACGGTAGCAACGCGCACGACTTTGTCTAGGCTGTAAAGCCCTAAGGCAGTAGAGCGTCTCATAGGAACATGACGCGGATAAGGAGCCGTGAGCATTTGGACCGTTCACTGTTGTCTCCCATGTGATCTGCTGAAGTGGATGAACGAGCAGGTTCTAGCCATCCATCAAGCACCGTTGCATTCCGCTAATAGCTCTCCGGGCGTTATGCACATTCACGCAACGTGCACCGCCCAGTACCCACACTCGAGGCAGGGTGTTCCAAATTACGTTCGTTTCAGTACCGTGTCCAGTCATCCAGTATGGAGTGAGTTCTCAGTATCGTTGCCACTAATACTCCATAAGTTTACTGATAGCCTGATGATCGACATCGTCACAAACGAGGCTGCAGGGTCCTGTGGACATTCTATTGGAACACACCCGACGAACAAGTTTAAGCTCTTAATACATTGCCACCCGGGTACCCGGAAACACCGTGAATCCGCGAACGAGAGCACCACTGCCTCACTTGGAGATGGTTGGTTGTAAGGTTATGGACGCCTATTGGACTCCGTTTGTTAAGTGTCCCGGGTACGCGTGCTTGCGTTTATTTGACAGAACGTGCTACATAAGCAGCATCAAATGGTGTAACTCCTACCGCTGCCGCTTACCGTCATGAACGCGTCTAGGGGTGAACCTTTCACATTATCATTTCGAAAGGTTGAGTTCTGGGGACCTGATCGGTGTTGCGGCGTAACCTCTGGTCTTTCATATCTCGCCTCTCCTTGGGTGTAGCGCTTTAGATTTTGACACATGGAGGCGCTGGACGGGTCATATCTCAACCTGTGCTACGGAGTTTGGAGAAGGGGAAGAATCACTGCGGCCGCACCTGCCATCCTGACAATGGGGCGGCGAAACGCACATCAGCGTGCATTCCACAGTCTCCGACGTACGGCCATGCATTGTGCGCGGAGCATTCCAATGCATCAAACCTTGCCGTATCATCCCTGCGTGCACATCCACCTTTCTGAATCTCGGATCCCCCTAGGGTGAGTCACGCCAATGTTGATACTTGGAAAAGCGTGATGGTCCCCATTATTACTGGTCATCAATGAGATAACGGGTATTTTTTTCTGTTTTGGGACACGAGCAGGCGCATTCTTTTCGAAGACCTAATGTTAATTACACTTTTTGCACGGTTGGGATTGTGGGACTTTCGTCCACTTAGTTCTGAAGTGCAGCTATTAGGTCAACTACGTACACGGCCAGTCCAACTCGTTTATCACTAGTTCTCCCTCTCCTTCTGTTTCGGCTTCGTTTCTCGATCCTTCGACTGCCCATTAGTGTAGGTTTTGGTTGAGTCTGGGTCGGCCTGGCGCTGTCTGTTCCCCTTCTTCTCCAATGTTATTCTTGAAATCTCATCTTGGAGAGCGTATAGATGCTTGTTCATCTCGGCCTGGACAGCGTGGACTTCCTCGTGGTGTTTCGTGCTGGCTAACGCATTTGCAAGGCGTTCTTCTGCTAGCAAGCGGGCCTGACGCTCTTCTTCCTCCCTCCGCCGAGCAGTCTCGGTTTGAGACGCCATCACTTGCAGGAGAGCCTGGCTAACCTGGTTCTGCATGTCTTGCAAACGATCAACGTGTTGGCGGTGAGTTGCTTCCATCTCCGCGATTCTTGACTCGAGCCGGGTTTTCTCAGAGACGAACCTCTCTGTCATGCACTCAACATCTCGCTTCAAACGTTCGACCTCTTCCCGCTTCCGTTCAAGCTCTTCTAACACCTCCTGACGTATCTCCTCTTTCTGAGCCTTCATCGCCGCTTCCATGTCTGCGCGCAGTATCCGCAGTTTTTCATCATGACTCTGAGACTGCTTTCTCAGTGCATTCGCCAGTCCCTCCCCAGCAGACTCGTGCTCATCTACGATTTTTCGTCGTACGTTGGTCGCGTCGTAGTCAAGCTCGGGGCAGAAGCCGATGGGCAATATCCGCATTCCATCGTGACCGGTGCCCGTCTCAAGCGGAGGTTTGACATATTCTCGCCGCTGCCCTGAATTGGGCATGGACGAAGTAGTAGGTTGCTGAGTGGCAGGTGGTTTGCCAAGTGCATCCTTTGATTTTCGGTCCTGTTGATAGTCTTGCACGCGCAGCTCCTACAATGTGTCACTAGATGCCCCTGAGCGAACATATTGAACTGAGGTAAGACTTACCTCCAATGATGCGCTGCGGTAAGCTGGCATCACGGAAATGGTCTGGTACTGGAGAGGGCAACCATTTAAGGGATCTCTCTCCTGGTAGACGCTATACGGTGGCGAAGCAGTGCCAGTAGTGACTGCTGGCTCCCTATTATCCTTACCAGTCGCTGTTGGTGATAAATGAGTATAAAATAACACGGAGCAGCAGGAGTATCAATACTCACTCGGCTGTCTTCCAAAAGCAAATACCGCAGGTTTGCTCTGATCGGCGGGGTTTTCACCAGTACCAAATGAGCCACTAGCGTAAATGGTCGGTCCAAAAGCACCCGATTCTACAGTTGGAGTCGTGCCGGGGGAGCTGAAAGCACCTCTACTGCTACCAGATGTAGTGGTACCTGCTACACCGAATGCTCCAAAGCCCGTCGCAGGCTTGAAGCCACCTAAAGCAGGGGTCGACGTCTCAGATTTCATGCCGCCCTTGGCAGCACCTACAAAGAAATGGTTATCACGGAAGGAGAGAAACAAACCCATTGATGGAACGCACCGAACGCAATTTTACTATTGCTGGGAGACCCTGCGTTTCCAAAGACCAGGTTTTCCGACTGCGGTTGTTGCGGCCATCCAAAGGCGTTCTTCTGGGAGAAAACTGTTTTTGGTTGATTTAGAGGCTCAAATGGAAACCGGACCCGAGTAAGTCATGAGTTGTGCTTACTCCCTCCCGACCCGAAGGCATTTGGGTTTGGTTGGCCAAAAGCTGAATCTTTCGGCTGCGGTTGTTGCTGGTTCTGCTCTGGGTTTGACGACAATGACGGAACTTTGTTCGTCCCAAACATTGTTTTACAGCAACGCAGGTCTTCGGATGAAGCGGCGGACGTCGAGGAGCACTCGAGCAACGGCGGCGTCACATGTTTCTGGTGGCACTACGTACAACGCCATTAGGAAACACGTCTCGTAGTTGGGTTCCACTACTCTGCCAAATCCAATAGCCCCTCAGTGAAGGAATTGCTTACTAGACTCGGGGCTACTCAGCATCGTAAGTGGGTTCGAACTCAAAATTGCGGTCGCTAACACGAGCGTAGCACTTACTTCTCACCTCTTCGGATTCCACTGTGTTATCCTGTTGTATTAGCCTGCAGTGGAGAAGCCGGGCTGTTGCAGGATGGTGTTCCAGTTCGTGACCCCCTGAGGCAACGCGTTGGATGCTACTACTGACACCGATGTCGCGACGGCGAGACCAAAGTCGAGCATCAAGCCAAACGCCGCGGTCAAGCTTGCAATAAATTGTCACCATCAACGAAGTTAGAAATCGGTTGTCTCACTAAAAGCGTGTAAAATGTCTAGTTTCGCCCTTGCGTTATATATCGATAACAGGTATTATTTCACTATGTCTACAGAACGATGAACAAAGATCCTCACTAACACGTTTTTGGGATGGTCGGGTTTGTAGAGCCCTTAGTCCACTTGGTTATGACGAATCCAACTATCATATGGACGAAGTACGCCAATCTAGCAATTCTTTCTTCGTCCTTGGTTCTCTCTGTTTCCTGGTCCTTCGCCTGCCTACTAGTGTATGTGTCGGTTGCATCTGGGTCAGTCTTATGTGGTTCGTCAGCCTTTCCCGATTTCATCTTGGCTATTTCGTCCTGGAGAGCGCATAGACGCTTGTTCATCTCACTTTGAACAGCCTGGAGTTCGTCGCGCTGTTTGGTGCTGGCTAGCACGTTTGCAAGGCGCTCCTCTGCTAGTATGCGAGCCTGACGCTCCTCTACCTCCTTCGGCCGGGCAGCGTCGTTCTGGGATTTCATCAATTGTAGGAGAGCCTGGCTGACTAGATTTTGCATGTCCAGCAATTGCCCAACATGCTGGCGGTTGGCTGCTTCCATGTCCGCGATTCTGGTCTCGAGCCGAGTTTTCTCAGAGACGAACCTCTCTGTCATGCGCTCAACATCTCGCTTGATACGCGTGAGCTCCTCCCGCTTCCGTTCGAGCTCCTCCTGCACTTCCCGACGGGTCTCCTCATCCTTAGCCTTCATCGCCGCCTCCATTTCTGTGCGCAGACTCCGGAGTTCATCATTGTAACTCTGAGCTTGCTCTCTCAGCGCACTTGTTAGTTCCTCGCCAGCAGCAGTATGGATAAGTTGCTTGTGCTCATCTACGATTTCTCGTTGAATGCTGAGGGAAGTCGTATCGTTGTCAAGTAGACGACGGAGGATATTGAGGGCGGATTCCCGAGTTCCATCGTGACGCATCATTCGGGCACCCCCGTCAAGCGCAGGTTTGAAATATTTGGCCGAAAGCTGTTGTTCTCTCGCCTCCCCGACTTCGAGCCTTTCTTTTTCCCACATGTTCGTGACGATGAGAACATGCCCAAACGTGCTTTCCCCGCAGAGTTTACGGAAGACGCGAAAGGTGCGTTGTGCTGTGCCCACCATGCGGACATCTGTGATGCGATACAAGTAGATGATGCCTGTTAGTTTGATGCCCTGCTCATACCTGCGAATACATCTCGCTCAGGTGGTGTAGCGTGTCTTGTATTGTTGTGGCACTCACAGCTTGGACAGATAGGCCGCAATAGAGGACAGGACTTCTGCATCGCCACGCCGGGTGTCGTCGAACCCTGGTGTGTCAATTATTGTGACTATCTTCCCATCCACTAGGAATGGCTTCGACGTGCATGCTTCGGTTGTGCAACTTGCAAGACTGCGACCGACCAGAAAGTCAGAGGACCCGCTGGCGCAGTTTGCAAACTGAAAGATCAGGCGTTTCGGTCAGCCCACGACTCTACGAATTCGGGTGTATGCACCTCTGATTTGCCAGCCCCGGTAGACCCCATGATGCTGTGGTACCGAAATCAGCTAGGTGGAATGAAGGAACCGGCACTCATATTCAACCCACATGACTCTAGACTCTCTCCCTTGGGGAGCCATATCAACGAGCGACCAAGGCAGTTAGTGTTGTTGATTGAACTTGCGACGACCTGTGCACATATGCCAACGCTCCTGTTGCGTGTTTAAACATGCCTGACCACGCATAACCAGCGTGTCGACAGCTTCATTCGCCGGAGCTTGGTTACCGAAAAATCCGCAGTAGTCACATTCACATCCCTACGGGTGTGGCTGTTTCAATACGACCACCAGTGCTTTGATCGGATTTTCCCAGTGATCATTAATCTTAGACTACCATGCCCAACTCGCGGCGCCCTGGACCGCTCCAGGACGAGGACAAAGGGTACATCTTATTCATGGTTCCATCCAGTTCCATACGCGCTGAACAGAATGCGATGCAGGCCAAGTATCATTAATCATTCTTGGTGCTATCCTTCGGAAAAACCACGAGCGGGCAATTTTGGCACTTCTTCGCCCGTGACCCATGCCGTTTCAGAGAACACAAACTGGCTGCCTAGGTGTCACGGTGTAAGAGTCTTCTCGAACGGTACCTTTCCTGCAAGTCCGGCGAATATCGCCTTGACGGGCGATGCTGTTGGATGTCTACTAGCGTGGGTGCCTCTGCAACGTTTTCTCGGCCTACCCTTCCAAATAAATCATGCAGCTTGTAGGCTGATTTACGACGTTCGTCTGGCGACCCATATCGGGTAGTTAGCGCAGTGGTAGCGCGTATGCTTTGCATTCGCAGCATTTGTATAAGGTCCAGGGTTCAATCCCCTGACTATCCATCTTTTGCTGCGATTTTGCCTGTACACCATACTGAACTCTCATTAGCAGCTCTTCGCTGGCTTTGCAGCAATTGTTGGAAGGAACTGCGTATTTCAATGACAAGGCTTCCTAGACGGCAGTCGTCTCCCGATCAACCTGACAGTGCTCCAAGGCCAGAAGATATAGCATGCTGATAAGTTCTACCCGATTCTTTATATCGTCCGTCACCGTTACACTCACTTAATGATGTGAACGTGGAGTAAGCCGGGTACCACTCTTGATGTCATTCTTCAGCAAAACCAACATGATCCTCACTGCAGATTGCGGTCCCAGCCCTAGGCTGATACCACGTCCAGGTAATGCTGGGATATATTAACGATTAACGCGAAAGGTACGTGCTGATAAATTTATGTCCGGATATCGTCGACTCTCTGGCTACTCGAGCTGCTTGTGCCATCAGTGATTTCAACCGGGTCTCGAGCGGCCTTGGCAAGAAAGTTTTGGCCGTGAAGTCTACCAAGAAAGCGACGTCTTCTGCGAAATTTCTGATGTCTTCGTCATCCCCTTCACTGGCCGTGTGCCGCTCGAGTCTCCCTGTGGCATTTTCACCCGCTTTGCTGTGCTCTATACGCATCTTTTCTGGAGCCCGCCCAGTTTCGATGCTCGGCCACTTTGCCTGCACTCTGCCAATCTCTTCGTGATACTCTACTTCAACCTGTTCCCTCGTATGCCGCTCCTCTTTTAGAAGGCGAGCCTTGTTCTCAGCCACCTCCCTTTGCATAGCGAGTAGCTCGCTCTCGCGTCGCGCATGCTCCATTTGCATGCTCTCTGCTTCTTTACGGGCATTATTCACCTGGTCCTGCAAGTCCTTCAGATTGGCCAAATACCGGCGACTTTCGGCTTCCATCTCCACTATTCTGCTCTCCAGTCGTGATCTCTCGGCCAGGAAGTCCGTTGCCATTCGCCCCACATCACGTTGAATGCGCTCAATCTCCTGACGCTTCCTTTCCACCTCTTCCTGGAGTTCCTTGCGTGCTTCGTCCTTGGCACGTGTCGCAAGTTCGAGTTCTCCCCGCAATTCCGTGATTTCGTCATCATACCGTCGTGCTTGTTCTTTCAGCAGTCGAGTCAGCTCGGATCCAGCGGCGGTCTGGGCAAGATCTTTGCGTTGGTTTACTATCTCGTGCTGGATAGCAAGGGTAGCCGTTTGGCCACTGATCAAGTTGCGGAGGATAGCATGGGCAGATGCCTCCGTGTTATCATGACGGAGCAGCCGAGCACCCTTTTCCAGGACGGGTTTAAATAGCTTATCGCTCGTCGCCAGTTCACGCTCCCGTTCCTCCCCAATTTTGGAGTCGACGTTTCCCCACATGTTTGTGACTATCAGGACGTTGCTGAGCGTACTCTCTCCGCAGAGTTCGCGGAAAATGCGGAAGTTACGTTTAGAAGTGCCACTCATTCGAACGTCCGAGATACGGTGCATGTATAGGATACCCGAAAGCTTAGCACCTTGTTCATACCTATGCGTGAGGTGGATGATCCTTTTCGTCAAGGTATCGTGCAACGACTCCCAGATAACCCGACTCACGTGTTAGACAGGTAAGCAGCAATTGAGGTCAGCACGTCGGTATCATTGCGGATAGTGTCATCGAATCCCGGTGTATCTATCAAGGTCACAAACCGACCGTCGAGAAGGAACGGCTTCGACGTCCCTACGTCTGTCGTGCAACTTTCAAGGCCACTTTCGACGGGGAAGTCAGATCCACTAGCACGGTTGATGAACTACACGTGTTTCGCCGTTATCAACACCTCAGGGGGGACGTATGATTCTCGAACTCAGGACGCACCGTTGTTTTCCCACTTCCGGTAGCTCCCATTACCCTGTGGTCGCTGGGGTCAGCAAGGAGTACGTGTTTCAGATATACGGCGTCGACGCACGCTATCCTAATTTCCTCGTCTTTGGGGTCCATCCCGGTGTTGAACTTCTTCATAGGTGTACGATAGATTGCCAGGTCTTCTTGGGAATAGCGGGACGAGTGGTTGTAGGTGTGCCAGTCGACCCGAATGCGCGCTTATATTCGTCCGTATACAGTAACACCGTGCAGGCGTTCCGTGTTACTCCAAAACTCACCTTAGCCTCGTGGCTCTTCTCCTCGACGTACTTATCCGGCAGTTGCACCGTCCCGTATACGGCATGGCCTCCACGAACCACCACTCTATAGACCCACGGATCTCAACGATACCACGACGTTACCTCGTTCCTGTGGTCTGGGTGCGGCCATAGATTAATACATGTCCCCCTTTAGTAGCTTGAAACATATACACTCTAAATATTCTGTCTTGTTTTAGTAGGTTAAGCCCCGCGGATGAAATGCATGGTCAAAAAACATGACTGACAATCTCAGATCAGTACAAACAGATAGCTAAGAACCGGCAAAAGGTCGTCAAGAAGACATTGCATAGCGGGGACCATACCAATGAACTAAGTGCAGGACTACCAGTATAAAGCCCGGCAGAGGTGTTCTATCAGACCTCCCTTACGTGAAGTTTCTCCTCAATCCTTCGTAACTCTGCCTGATAGTCGGATGCGAGCCTTGAAGCTTGGGTCTGAGCTTTCTGTAGGTCCTCTTCGACCTTCTGCTTCTCCTCAGCTAATTCTTTCTGGGTCTCCTCATCCATCTCCTGTTCGGCTTGGGCCATCTCGTCCTTCAGTTTCTCCAGGTCCTGCTGGTGTTTAGCAGCCATCTCTGAGAGTTCACGATCCAGTTGCTTGAATGCAGCTGTTTGCGTTATATCGACTCCTTCTGCTAGCTCCCGCTGGATACGGAGCACGATAGGCTCCTTCTGAACCAGATTCTCGAGGATATGGTGAGCAGACTTTTGGGTATTATCGTGGCGCATCATTCTGCCATTCCTCTCGAGGATGGGTTGGTAGAAAATGTCCTTGGAGGCGAGCTCTTTCTCACGAGCGATTCCGTCTTCTTCGGAGACGGTACCCCACATATTTGTGACGACGATGACGTTTTCGTAGGCTTCCTCGCCACAGAGCTCCTGAAACATCCTCAGATCGCGACGGGCAGAACCTCCTATCTTGAGGTCGGAAATTCTCTGCATGTAAATCACGCCGACAAGGCGTGCGCCTTGTTTATTCCTGCGCAAAAAAAGTAAGACGAGCATTATGAGGTGAGCAGGGGAAATATAGCACGAACATGGCGACAAGGTAAGCGGAGATGATTCTCAACACGTCGGTATCTGTCATGGACGTATCGTCGAATCCAGGGGTATCAAGAAGAACAACCTGTTTCCCCCCGACTTTGAATGGCACAGATGCTTGCACCTCGTTAGTGCAGCTCTCCAGCCCCGAGCCAACTCTGAGTCCGGATCCCGATGCCAAGTTGATGAACTAGGTAAAGTGGGAGGCTTGTTCTGAGCATGGCGTTCGGGGGTGACAGCGTGAGGCACGTACCGTTGTCTTGCCGCTGCCGGTGGATCCCATGACCCTGATGGGGAAGTGATAAGAATGTCTGTCTCGGTGAGCATGGCGGGAATCAATAAGACGTACACAACGTAGACTGTTGTGTTAGGATCAATAGGCGATGGTGCAGCGACACTACCATCCTTTGTTTCTTGTGTCTCGTTGAATTTCTTAGGCTCCTCGTCGTGATAGACGTTGTCTGAGAAGCAGGGGATGTGAGCAAGGAGACGTGCGATACGTTGACCCATGGTGTTGAGCTGGAAGTACCCGGTAGGTAATGGGGGGAAACCAGACGTGGAGCTCGGGGGGGACAAGGTAATTCAAGGTACCGGGACTAAACAGATAGAGGAGGTAAAGCAACACGTTTTTACGGCGTTCGCGTCACATTGAATCCACGCGCTGGTGGTCCACCTTGCGTTGAGGCCCTGCAGAGAAGCATGGATCCCATATCTTTCTTTTGGCCGGGTGCTACCGGGATTCTGCGCAATTCATCGTAGGCGACGCGGGCAGAGAGGAGCTTCGTGTGGTCCTCCGATCGGCACCTCGACGCCGTTTAAAGATGCTGTACGGCGACGACCGTGCGACTCGGGCGCACAACTTGACCATGGAGTACCGAAGCATGTGGAAGCCAATCTCGGACAGTGACCGGTGGTAGTCTCCGAGACCGTAAGGGTAGTTGATAACTCGATAGCGTGTCAACAGAAGCGACGCCGAATTCGAGAACTTCCTCAAATTCTATTTCCAGTAGGATACGACTCCTTTGGAACGTTCGTCCAGCCTTGTCAGGGCTGTGTGACCACTCATCTGAACAATACACGCTTGATCACGACGGGGTACTGGTGGGAGTGGGATGCTCCTTTTGAACGTTTCGGACGTGTCGTTCCCATGTCCAGTTCCATTTCCGAGCACTGCTTTAGACGATCCATCCGCTGGTGGTCCGTGTGATCAGACGGCGTGGGTAACTTATATCAATGAACGCTGCCCTCTGACCAGCACCGCAACTACTGCGAACGATCAGCAAGTGGGAGAATAAAAAGTGGGTAGCGGTGGGATTCGAACTCTGGACCCGAGTCACGTGCTGCGACATATTATGCGCTGTCTAAACTGTGGCGTGGGAAACACCCACGAGACAGAGTTTCCCTATTTGTACATTGCGTCCGTGTCTGGTTGATGTGTCATCTAATCCGATAAAAAAGGAAATCAGGACTGTAAAAAGTGGCCTGATGTTCGACCCGATCGGCAAATATAAAAACAGTGGAGGTCCATTAGCATCCAAAGGGAAAAAGAAAATTGACCGGAGCACACTTCCGTCGTCGTCGTCGTCGTCGTCGTTCACTGGTAAACCCCCTCCTCCCCAGTGATGGATATCATTTTATACCTCGCCGACGAATACGTTCTCGACAGCGTATGGGCTAACCTGGTCCCACTTCACGACCCCGTCTTGCCATCGTTAAGGTATCGACAACTCTCTTCCAATTTCACAACCATAGCATCGTCATCACAGTCAGCATGGCCCCGGGATTATTTCTTCAGGCAAATACTCTCACTGAGCATCATAACACTGATCGGCATCAACCTATTATATTTTGTCTTCGCCGGCCTTTCATACAAGTTTATATTCAACCACGACATGATGCGACATCCACGGTTCTTGCCTCACCAAATCATGCTCGAGATACGGACAAGTCTGAAAGCATTCCCCATGATGACCCTCCTCACCCTCCCCTGGTTTCAAGCAGAGGTTATGGGCTACTCCAGACTCTATGACGACGTCGACCAATACGGATGGGCCTATCTCATCCTGTCCGTACCATTGTACGCCGCTTCCATTCTCTTGCGGGGAGGCTCCGTTGATATGTCCCCTTCCACAGTTTTCTTCTCTTCACAGACTATGCCATCTACTGGGTACATCGTTTCCTGCATCACCCGAGCATTTACAAGACATTCCATAAGCCACATCACAAGTGGATAAGTACGTCTTCACGCCCTCGCATGTCACCGGACGCCGATACCGCGCCTTTCTTTTTTATACAGTACCGACACCATTCGCATCTCACGCATTCCACCCGGTGGATGGTTACCTCCAATCAGTGCCATACCACCTCTTCGTATTCTTGTTCCCTCTGCACAGGTACCTATACCTTGGTCTCTTCGTCTTC